>JARLTB010000143.1:3752500-4330000 GCA_030141615.1 Unio pictorum | reverse complement strand
TCAATCAATGACTTGGTTTCTTTGTCACTTACTACTTATTTCTAACTAAAGGTTTACTAAAAAAAAAACGAATTTAATGTAATCTTTAAGAAGTAAGTTATAAAGTCAAAAGATTCTGTATTGAACAAGATACCTTAAAACCATGCTTGTAAAATGAACGCAGACTCTTTAATAAGTTAGTACATACTACAACTTTGTAAACAAATACCACGTTCCTGAAAGGATTTAACAACTACTAAAAGAACTTAAGATCCTCCAAAATGATCTAAATAATTTACAAAAGAAATGCCTAAAACGGTTTACCTTATATAATTAGTATTTCTCTGACAAATATCACCCTCTGATGTTAGGCCCATAGATAAAACCTTTGTTAGAAAAAAAGTTATATTGGTTTTTTCATTGAAACCCAGCCACGACTTAAAAAACCCATGCTGTTATTATCTTGCAGTCTTCTGTCTAATATCTGCATGTATCCATGTACTTGCGTAAAGTTCATGTTAATAGCTCACAGATAAGAGCTTTGCTTCTGCTATGAAATCACTGGTATATCTCATTATTGTACATGTCTATTACAGTTATTACATTGTTTTATCAAACATTTAATTCCAAACCGATTCAAAAGTTTTCGCACTGGTAATTATTGTAACGTTTAGACTAGAATATATGTGTTTATAATAAAGGCTTCGGTGAGAAGTAATTGGTTATGAGGGTTCGGCGATGTAATATGTAATGAAAAATTCAGGCTGGGTAATATTTGGTTATGAGATTTAGGATTGTTATATGTGGTTATGAGGTTTGGCTTGGTAACATGTGGTTATGAGATTTAGGCTTGTAGTATTTGGTAATGAGGTTTGGCTTGGTAACATGTGGTTATGAGATTTAGACTGATAATATTTGGTTATGATGTTTGGCTTGGTAATTTGTGATTTATGGGATTTAGGTTTATAATATTTGTTTATGAGCTTTTGCTTGGTAATATGTGGTTATGAGATTTAGGCTTGTATTATTTGGTTATGAGGTTGGCTTGGTAATATGTTATGATATTTAGACTGATACTATTTGGTTATTGAGGTTCGGATTGGTAATATGTGGTTTTGATATTTAGGTTTGTATTATTTGGTTATGAGGTTTGGCTTGGTAATATGTGGCTATGAGGCATATAGTGGATAATATGTCATACTTCGTTTTTATGCCAGCGAGAGTGCCGTCTCGAAAAATCTTTCGATGGTTAATTGTTATATTTTCCCCTAATGTCAGAGTTTCAGTTCCATTGAGAAATTGCTCAGATAAATTGATCTATGTGTATTCACATAATATATATATATATATATATATATAATGGGAGAGTAAAAAAGGGAACGGAGTGCATAACAGTCGCCTCAAGACTCATTTTAAATATTTTCCGTGAGCAATGTTCATAACTCCAGGCCAATTAGTGTTCCGTAGACTCAAAACTCTATCCAAGAAATTGATTTACGTTCAATGCAATCGAACATCTAGTATGTCGTTAAAACACCTACTTTTTTAGTTTTGCCTCGTGCTTAATTCCTAGGTAATTTCAAAATAACCCTAATTGTTTTATCTAGTCCAAGGAACGCCATAGTCGTTTAATTCCACTGACTTCCAGCAAAAAAATAGAAGATTCCTTTATTTTTATTTTATGCTTGTTCAAGATTTTAAGGGGAAAAGAATAAATAAAACAAGAGATCCTATATAATTTTGCAAGGTAAAGTAAAGACTGGACAAACGGACAGACAAGACTTAGATATATTTCCTTGCATCTCTGATATATTGAGCAATGCTTGGTATGAGTGCATTTAACCCTTCCAGATCATTTCAGAATAAACAATATTTTTTTATAATATACGTGTCTGAGATTTGGAGAGAAGAAAAAAAGCACTAAATACGTGCCTAGAAATCAACCAAAGTATATGGTAAAGACGGGAGAAACGAACACATGACGTATCTTTTAACCTGATACGTCTGTTAGAGTGACCTGTACAACGCATGCTACATTTGGTACTAGTTTCTGATCTTCGCATGAAGATGATGCACGCGTCCCAGCTATTGATCAGGGCACACGTGTTTGAACCTAGAATAAAGATAATGGACGAGTCCCAAGTATTGACCAGGACAGTAATTTTAAACAAAATAGCTAGCATGCTCAAAGTAAACAAGATCTCACATTTTGTTGTTACATTGAGAACAGAGTTATGGAGAGGACCTGGAAGTCCTAAAGAGGATTGTCCTAAACTGAGACCTTGTTTCTTCCATGCACAGAAAGTTTAGTCTTAATTTGTTATGAGTCTGCAAACAAATAAATCTCACTGTATTGTAAATCACTGTCCTCCTTGTAATACAAGATGATAAGTTTCGATTGTTTCCCCAGTAGCAGGCCCGCACCTAGGGGGGGGGGGGGGACAACCATGGCACTTGTCAGGGGCCAGAGCGAAATTAAGTGACGTTTTAAAAATACGCACATATTTTAAACACGAAAGTGGCCCGAACTATGTCAGCTGCCTGGGGCCCAGAATTTCCTAGGTGCGGACCTGCCAGTAGAGTTCGTACTTTGTTTGGTTTCATTGTTCTGGTATAAAATTATCACACATAATAGTTACGACGTTTAGGCATGCTAATATTTGTTATGCTGCTAAACCTGTGTAATATGTGGTTATGATGTCTAGGCTTGGTAATATGTGGTTATGTGGCTTATGCTTGGTAATATGTGGTTATGATGTCTAGGCTTGGTAATATGTGGTTATGTGGCTTATGCTTGGTAATATGTGGTTATGTGGCTTATGCTTGGTAATATGTGGTTATGATGTCTAGGCTTGGTAATATGTGGTTATGTGGCTTATGCTTGGCAATATGTGATTATGATGTCTAGGCTTGATAATATTTGGTTATGAGGTTTAGGCTTGGTAATATGTGATTATGATGTCTAGGCTTGATAATATTTGGTTATGATGTCTAGGCTTGATAATATTTGGTTATGAGGTTTAGGCTTGGTAATATGTGGTTATCATGTCTAGGCTTGGTAATATGTGGTTATGTGGCTTATGCTTGGTAATATGTGGTTATGATGTCTAGGCTTGGTAATATGTGGTTATGATGTCTAGGCTTGGTAGTGTGTGGTTATGAGGTTTAGGCTTGGTAATATGTGGTTTTGAGGTATAGGCTTGGTAATATGTGATTATAAGGTTTAGGCTTGGTAATATGTGGTTATGTGGCTTATGCTTGGTAATATGTGGTTATGATGTCTAGGTTTGATAATATTTGGTTATGAGGTTTAAGCTTAGTAATATTTGATTATGTGGCTATACTTCATAATATGTGGTTATCATGTCTAGGCTTGGTAATATGTGGTTATGAGGTTTAAGCTTGGTAATATGTGGTTATGTGGCTATACTTCGTAATATGTGGTTATGATGTCTAGGCTTGGTAGTATGTGGTTATGAGGTTTAGGCTTGGTAATATGTGGTTATGATGTCTAGGCTTGGTAGTATGTGGTTATAAGGTTTAGGCTTGGTAATATGTGTTTATGATTATTGACAGGGTACTATGTGGTCTTTTAACTAGACTCATATTCCAACACCAGTGCCCTTTCCAATGTCATTCGATGGCGAATTGTTATAATTTCCTTAATGTCAGAGTTTCGGTTACATTCAGAACTTGCTCAAATTGATTAATATCTCGGCATTCACATGACATGTATGGAAAGGTCAAGTAAGTTAAGCACCGGAACACATACACTTAGTCGTCTGAAGACTTATTTGAAATATTTTAAGTGGACTATGTTCACAACTCTGGGCCGCATCGCGCTCCTGAGACACAAGCGTTCTATAAGATTTGATTTATATTCAAAACATTTGGCGGTCGTTAATCACTTACTAATTTTAGTATACACATTCGTGCTTAATTCCAATGTAATTTGAAAACAAGCATAATTTATTATATCTAGTCACACGTACTTGTTCAAAGGAACGTCCTAGTCTTTTAATTCCACTTATTTCCCGTCAAAATTAGCAAGATCCATTCCTTGTAGTGCTGGATCAAGATTTGGACTGTGAAACAATGAATAAAAAAGGCACATTATATAATTTGCAAGATAAAGTAAGGATCGGACGAACAGACAGACGAAATAGACCTCCTTTGTTAGCAACTCTATGCTGAGCAGTGTCAAGTAAGAGTATATTTAATCCTTCCAACTTGTTTCACAATGAACAACATTGTACGTGTCCCAGATTTTGACCAGAAAAGATATGACTGAAATAAGGGTCAACAATTTCACACATTGAGAAGACAAAGAAAGGTTTAACGAATAAATGGACTGATCGATTAACATGATAAGTCTGTTATAGTGAGCGTGATGAATCAGGGTACGTCTGATACTAGTTTCCGATCCTCGAATGAAGATAATGATTGCGTGCCAGCTATTGACCTGGGCACAGTTTACCGAACCTACAATAAAGAAAATGTCCCCGTCCCAAGTATTGACCCTGAAACAGTTTAACGATATCTATATATACACTTGATGTTTGGACATATAGATAGTATGCTCAAGTCAAGCAAGGATTCACATTTTGTTATATACAAAGGCCAGCAATATGGAGATGACTCGGGCCATAAGCTGTCTTTGGATTTGTCTGTGCTGCTGCAACTTTCATGCGGTGATAGGAGACCAACCAAACATTGTATTCATTGTTGCAGATGATTTCGGTCAGTCATTTATATATTGATATGTCCATTTCTCTCAATATATGTCTCTTCTCTCGCCGCCTCTTCTTTCGTGTGTGTGTGTTTGTGTGTGTGTGTGTGTGTGTGTGTGTGTGTGTGTGTGTGTGTGTTCAGGAATTTTTTCTTTCACTTTTAAAAGAGTATTTAACATAATTTGCACATAATAATATAGAAGTACACTTTCGTTAAAACACACTAGCTTAAAATTTAGAACAATAATTAATATTTAATGTAATCTGAGTAAATGCACCTACATGATCACGCTACACACATTTTAATCGCCCATACAGATGTCCTCATTTTATAGAAATTTTATCTTTAAAAAATCATATTAAATACGGCCGTTTCTTTGTTAAAGAATTGTAATATATTACAACGAGGATCGAGGGGCCGCGAGTGGCCGAGTAGTCTAAAGCGCTCTCCGTTACAGATCACTGCCATCTCACCTCTGTCTACGTGGGTCTGAGTCTCAGATTCGGACAATGTGGGTATGTATGTGAGAAAGCTTGTCAGTAGGTTCTCGTGAGTTGATGGTTCTTTCCGGGGGATTTCCTGGGTTCTTCCTCCACCATTAATACTGGCCGCCATGTATAGTTATCGTGTGCTGAAAATGGTGTGTGTGTGTGTGTGTGTGTGTGTGTGTGTGTGTGTGTGTGTTATTTAGTCCTCGTTGAATTTACCTAGATTGAATATCAAAAGGTGTCAATTGTTATTAGTTTCGAAATTAAAATAAAAAATATTTGAAAATGTCAACTTGTAACAAGCCAGAATAAGTGATACCTGTAAAAGACATAGACAACTAAGAAAAGACTTTAAAATTAAAAAATAACAAATATATGCAACACATTCTATAGTGGATTTTAATATTGACACTTAATTACATAAACAAATCATAAGATTTCCTTCTTCCTTACAATAAATAAAACAATTTGACTACCTACAACAATTAATTTATATACGCTGAGCCCAATCCAGCCGCAGTTCCACCATAAAGGTGAATGCACGAGTCTAAAATTAACCAATACACCTTACTAACAGGAAACCAAACATCGACATGTGTTGTAGCACCACACGATATTGTAAAATAACAAACCAGATTCTATTCATCTTTTACAATCTTAATCCTTTATAGAAAATCAGTACGTCTATGCACCTATGGTCCCTTATAAGAATCGCTATAAAGGATGATTTGATATCAGGTGGGATGGCCACTGACGAACTCATCCATAGGTTTGTCTCTACCTGGATATCATAAATGAAATATTCGTCCCAAATGTGGAATACTTGTATGCCTGCAGTTTTTATATAATGAATTATCCCTTGGAATAGATATTTAGAGGTGGTTTCCCATCCCAATTCATGAAATTAAACCCCACCTTTAAACACATTACAGGCGATTTCTAGACCATAATCCCCAAGGAGTTAGAATGTAGTATCTGAACATTTCCCTCAGATAAAAAAATGAGGGAGTGTGAAATTGTGGCGAAATTGTCTGTAATTGTTAATGCATGATTGTTTTAAAAAATCAATATTGATTTTCAGGTTGGAATGACGTGGGCTTCCATAATCCTGGAATGCTCACTCCGAACATCGACAAGTTGGCTTATGGAGGGGTAATCCTCAACCACTCATATGTTGAACCCCTCTGTACCCCGTAAGTATTATCAACACTGAATATAGAGGGGGTGGGTGGAATACAAAAACATAGAAACATAGATGCGCTTTGAAGAAAAAAATAGTAATTATTTAAACAGGAGGAGGAAAAAGAAACAAAAGCAAAAATAAAACGATTGTTCTTCGTGTTCACTTGGGATAGTTTTATAAAGTGGGTTTATAACATTTCCGAGTACTGATTGCTATATGATTATTTTTTCTTAGTGCGTGTCTGTAAGTGGGAGGGTTGAAGACCATCCATCCTTAGTATGCTCTTTTACCGGCTTATCAAGCAACTGTTGTTTACTTAATGGATTTTTATTTCTTATTTTAACTGGTTAAAAGTCAACATGCCTTGCATTCTAGTATCTTAAAGGACACGGAAAAATAAAATCTCTTCAGCCTTGCACTCGAGTATGGTAAAGGAATGGAAAAATGGATAAAATCTCTCCAGCCCTTGCACTCTAGCATCCTACAGGAATGGAACGGGGGATACAATGTTTTCAGGACTTACACTCTAGTATCGTAAACTAATTCAACAATGGATAAAAAGTCGTCAGGGCTTGCACTCTAGTATATTATATGACATTGAACAATGGGAAAAAATCTCATCAGGCCTTACACTCTAGTATCGTAAAGGAATGGAACAATGGATACAATTTATGTAGGCCTTGCACTCTAGTATGTAATAGGAATTTGAACAATGGTAAATGTCATCAGGCCTTGCATTCTAATATTTTAAAGGACATGACACTATAGGTCAAATGTCATCAAAATTTGTATTCTATCCTCGTAAAGGACATCAGATCATTGGTAGAATGTCATCAGGCCTTCCATTCTAGTATTGTAAATGACATGGAACAATGGGCAAAGTGTTATCAGGCCTTACTCTGTTGTATCTTAAAGGACATGGAACAACGGGTAACATGTAATCAGGCCTTGCATTGTTGGATCTTAAAGAATATGGAACAAATTGTAAAATCTTGCATTTTTTGTATCTTAAAGGACATTAAACAATGGGTAAAAGGTTGTCAGGCCTTGTATCCTAGCATCTGAAAGAATGTTGAACAAATGGTAAAATCTGATGAGGCCTTGTATTTCTTGTATTTTAAAGGACATAAAACAATGGGTAAAAGGTCGTCAGGCCTTGCATCCTTGTATCTGAAAGAATGTTCAACAACTGGTAAAATCTGATGAGGCCTTGTATTTCTTGTATCTTAAAGGACATAAAACAAAGAGTAAAATGCCATCAGGCCTTGCATTCGTGTATCTTAGAGAACATGGAAGTATGGATAAAATGTTTTATCAGACCTTACATTCTTAAAGGAAACGGAACAACGGATAAAATGTTATCAGGTCTTGCATTGTTGTACTTCAAGGGACATGGAACAATCATGGATAAAATGTTATATGGCCTTATACTCTAGTATCTTAAAGGATATCGTATAACTGGGTCATTTTCGCGGTAGTAGAAATTCCAAAATCATTTCCGTTTTTAAAGTCAACATATTTGGTATTTCTTTGACGTTTCTAAAACAGATTTTGAAGACAAGTGGAGATAGGTAAACAATGCTCAGTTAACATCAGATGTTTAATCTTCCGAACGTGTTTAAAAAATACATGTGTATCAATGGATAAATCGTATTTAGAATGTATGCTTCTATGTATACATTGCATTTAGACTTGGTTGTTTCTATATATAGATTGTAATCAGAGTCTGTGCTTCGATGGATAGAAACTATTCAGAGTTTGTTGTTTATATGGATATATTCTCATCAGAGTTTCTTTTCTATGGATACATTGTAGCAGAATTTGTGTTTCTATAGATACATTTTATTAAGAGTTTTTATTTCTGTGGATACGTTGTAATCAAAGCTTGTGTTTCTATGAAAATATTGTTTTCGGAGTTTGTGTTTTTGTGTTTCTATAGATACATTGTATATTCAGAGTTTAAATTTTTATGGATAGATTGTAAACAGTTTGTGTCTCGAGTTTCTAAAGATAGATTGCAATCGGAGTTTGTGTTTCTAAAGATAGATAGTTTATGTTTCTATGGATAAATTGCAATAAGAGTTTGTAGTTATATGAATATACATGCATTGTCTGGAACATCGTTGACAAAGTGCCATATCAACGGTGGTATATGGTTATCTCAAGAAAAATATCTGATATCAATTCATATAAATTACAACAGAACATTTTCGTGTGTGATGGGTGTGGAACGACTCTCACGTACCAATTAATGAAGATGTTATATTATTTTGATAGCAATGAAGTTGAAAAACTTCTTGTTCCGCAAAGACCTGCATTGAAACATTCATAATTATAGCTTATCTTCACTCGGTTTCCTCTTAGAGTTCTTTGCGATTGAAAGTGGTAACAATTTGAATGCCTGTTGTTAGATATTTTGACTCCTCCAAGATTTTCATCCTTCAAAAAATTATATATAAATAGTCATACAGAGTTACAATAGTTACGACCCATAAAGGAAATTATCTATAAATATACATACATAATAGTCATACAGAGTTACAATAGTCACTGCACATAGAGGAATATTAAATGCACAGAGAACGTACAGTTTTCTTGCTACGCCGCAAAAAATAAGATAGATAGAATGTGTGTCAAAGTGCAACTTACTAAAATATATTTTATTCAGGTCCAGGCACGCCTTTATGACAGGCATTTATCCATACAAGTCCGGAATGCAGGTATGTCGCAATCATTTAAAAAGGTAAAAAATACTGTTACAAAATTCAAATAGTTAAAAACAAAATTAAACATAAAATCCCATTGACGATTTGCATCCCGTCAAAGCATGTTCATAAAAAAATAGAAATTCCATCTGGTTGCACTAATGTTTCCTTAGAAATTGTAGGGAATGTTTCATTCTTCATCAGTAAACATATTTCTGACTCAATTATGGAAAATGGCGAAAATTGAAATGCATTTGATTAAGAAAATGACTTGCATCTTTTCCTCTCATTGATGATACCTCATTCAACGAATTTAATAATGTCAATACTAAAACATTACCCATTTGAGATTCTGTTAATCTCATAATTTTTATTATAATAAGGAGTTGTATGGTTTATAGAGAAAGAATTTTTGTATATTTTATACTGGCTCAGGTGATAGTAACAGACACTGGTTGAAATTAAAATTGGCAGTTCTGTAACCAATAATGTTTTTAAAAAGTAGATTTTATTTGCAAACTATAACTCAAAGACCAACTGTCCATCTAAATCAAATAGCATATTTGACACAGCTAAAATCTTCGGACACAAAGGTAATAGGTCAAGCCATAAACATCCGTTTTAATCGGAATGTTTCCATTAACTGGACTGCAGTTATTAGATATTTATGTGAGGGATGCTTACTGGATGCAAGAATTCCAAATGCACTGAAATAATGTATTTGTGACCGGATATTTGCAATATTTCATTTGGAACAGAAATAAATATAGAGACATAAGAAAGATTAGTTCGTTGGGGCTATTTTACCGCTTAAAAATGCTTTAGTTGGATAACATTCTGTTATCTCGGAGATCGGCGTATATACATATTAATTTCTAAACAGAGGTGAGTTTATTTACACTCATAAATTAACATTTAAACTACGCTTATCCTTGTAACAGGTTCCTCACAACCCACTCTCAGTCGACAGATACCCGTAGTTGTAACGAGCCCCTGTGGGGTAAATTGGCCATATTCCGACAGACGTAACATTTCTTTCCATATACCCCTTTTTCCCAATCGATTCGAAAAATGCGCAAGAATTTCATTGGCGTATTTGGACCAATCATAATCACATAAGGTGATATATAAACATGCTGTCAAAGATATTAAACTGCACACGCTATATTAAAAGTGTACCGATTATCTGATATTTCTACTATATACATAGATAACATGTGATGACATATCGATTACGTCATAACGTAATCAATAAGTCATTTTGAGTTGGGCACTAAAGGTTGCACAAAAGAGGACTACCAAGCCCTGATGTACAGCTCCAAATAACGTAACCACTGTGTTGCGATCTATCAGATATAAACATTGGACGTAAAATAACATGGTTGCGCCTTTGCTTTTTATAAAATACTATAAAATAAATAGTTTTTTTCACTTTTAATACGAGCAATACCATTTATGTCAAAGAAAACAATAAGGTCAAAAATAGGTAGATGAGACCATCGGAGATTTTTTTTTTAATAGCAATTACGACCTGCCGTAAATCAGTTGCGCAAGATTTCAATTGTGCAAAACTGATGCGATCTTAATGTTGCCATACTGACTATCAGACACCAACTTATTCTTGTTTGTGTGTCTATTTAAGGGGAATCCACGATCTCCATTTTTGTCCAAAATGGATAACTTTTTCAATACTCATTCAACTATTATTGTTGTTGTTGATAACTCAAGACAGAGTACTGATAATTAGGGACAGGGTACTGAGAATTAGCAATAGGGTTCCATTCTCCTTAACATAATGCCTTTAGTGACTTGCGGAAAGAAATTCCTCCTGGAGTAACACAAGACAATGTTGACCAATGAATGGATGATTGAGTGATTTGAGATTTTTAACCTTTAGATATGTAAAAACTGTATCAACAAAAAAGTTAATTGCTTCAAC
Source organism: Unio pictorum (assembly GCA_030141615.1). Taxonomy (NCBI): domain Eukaryota; kingdom Metazoa; phylum Mollusca; class Bivalvia; order Unionida; family Unionidae; genus Unio; species Unio pictorum. Next base: position 4,318,975 of record JARLTB010000143.1, on the reverse strand, counting down.
ATTTTGCATACGAACAATATGAGGAAAACTCTACTTCCTGTAATTTCATTTGTAAATGCTGATTCATGTAAATGTATTCATGTACTTGTATTCATGTAATTGTTTACGAAATATCCAGGTTATTATTGCTCGATTGTTTCCATATTCTTCATGTTATGTTAGATTACAGATAAGTTTTCCTTTTTTAATATCTTTGAGATCATTATAAATAGAATACAAGTTTTATTATTGTCAAGTAAACTATTAAAGTTAATCATAATGTTTTACTCTTTGTTGGTAATATACAGAATGTATTGTACATTGCTAATTGCCTGTAAATAAAACTTGTATATGTCTAACAATTTTAAGTTCGAAAAGAATCTAGATATTTCTCTTCTTTCTTTGTATCTATGTCGTATTTAAAAAAACAACCATTGTTCCATGTCATTGTAGCACTTGGCTATGCTTCCAGAGCAGCCATATTGCTCGCCACTCAACCTGACATTCCTTCCACAGAAGCTGAAGCAATTAGGTTATGCCACCCATATGATCGGAAAGTAAGTAGTCAGGGAATTTACTTATTGTATTGTGATATAATTGGAGGATAACATTTGAGGGAATGTAGGAGTCACACCACAGTTAATCTCCTTGTTCTTCAATTTAAACGTATTGTATTGCAATATTTGCAGCACATGAGATAGGACTCACAAATTGACAATATCCCTCAGCCTCTTCATCAAAAAATGTATGTAACGTTTTACACGTTATTTCATCATTTGGTTATCGAACCTGAACAGTCATATTGTTCACCGTTAAACCTAACATTCCTAGCACAAACGCTAAATCAACTGGGTTATGACCTCTATATAATCGGAACGTAGGTGGTCAGAAAGCGTGCTTATTATGAGTTTTACGAACTAACACTTGACTATAAAATTCTATTAAATTAAGGAACAATTTGTTCTTCCATTTTATTCTTTTAGTTTTATTATCTATAACTTCGGCACGTGATTAGAGTCCTCTCAACGAAAACTATAAAAAAAAATCGTATCTGTTCTATGTCCACATCGTTGGTTTACTTGAATGTGAATAACTACAGAAAAATCGGACCAGCTTAAATCAAAACCCCACGCACTCAATAGAGTGACAATTGAAATCAAATTTGCACATCGATATAAAAAGACACGTGCTTCGTGTGTATATAGACATGAATGTGATACAGAGACAGTAATAACGTTGAATATTTTAAATATGCTATTTCTTTATGTAATACAAAAAAGAATGAGATAAAACGAAAATTAACCATCAGTTATCGTCTTGAGAATATTTGTTTATATTTGAAAAGGCTTGTCATCCCATTCAGTTCTTAACCTAGTTTGAAGTATATTTTCCAAGTAAATAGGGGTTGGGCTGAGCACGAGTGGGAATTTCGTTGTTATTTACTTTTATAATGTAAATCAATAATACAATGCACTGGATACAAAATGATAAACTTATTACACTGATAAAAATCAACAATTTAAAAATCATGCAAAATCTTTTTAGTATGTCAGCTGTGTTGAACCATCTATTAACTTTTTTCTATTATGTTGCTTTCCTATTTAGATGGCACCTTGGGATGTGCAAATGGGAGTGTACGCCGACCTACCGCGGTTTTGACACCTTCCTCGGATATTACCAGGGTCAGGAGGATTACTACAATAAAACTATATGTATGTACCTTATCTGTCCACAGCTCAACTTTATTCTATAAACGCATTTGCAACATTGTACAAACGTGTCTAAAGCAAATTATCAAGTATTAAATACGGACTAAATTGTCTTGATGTTCTAAGCTAGTGTGCTAATAGCCTTGACTGTGATAATTTGCCAACAGTCTTTATGTATGGCAATAATATAATCCATAATTCTTTGAATAAATTCACTAAAATTCCAAAATAGTGTCTGAGTCCTAAAGTCAATGAGCACTTTGTAATTCCAATGAATATTTTAAAAAACTAAAAGGCACATTCTACTACACAACCGTTCAACTTGTAATGTATCTGATGTATAAAAACAAATAATAAACAATTATAAGCTCCGACTTGACCTATGTCGACTAACTGTTTTCTGAAAATACTCTCGTAATGGAAATGTACATCAAATTCGTGATCAGGGTCAGCGATGCTGTCTAGATGTCAATCACAATTCAGGTAGACAATAAAATTTCTAAAGGGAAAACCAACGTCTTGAATTCAATTCCAAGTAAACATGTTTACAAATATTAATATTATCTCACATTTTAGGATAGAATCATGAATGAAAGTCAGCTATGTATGTATGTATGTATGTATGTATGTATGTATGTATGTATGTATGTATGTATGTATGTATGTATGTATGTATGTATGTATGTATGTATGTATGTATGTATATATATATATATATATATATATATATATATATATATATATATATATATATATATATATATATATATATATATATATATATATATATATAACAGCCAGTGAGAATACAGAATATAGTAATTCGCGACATTTTCTACGATCGGGGGTAGAAGAAGGTAACAATATGTTCTCAAGGTAAAGAAAAGTCAGTAAATTGTTATTTACTATTTCGACAATCAACGTTTTAGCAACGCTTTGAATGAAATCACATTGTATTATATATGAGTGACTATTATTAGAATCTGAGCAATATTCTCTCATTCTAAAGGAAGGCACAGACGAAACTTTTCATTTATACACTAGTTAGAAAACTTTCAATGTAACTTGCTATATCGTATATAATGCAGTTTCTTAGTAATACCAATCTTTCCTTTTCAGTGGGTGGTCTAGATTTTCGGGATGGCAAAGAGGTTGTTAGGGGCGACATGACCTATTCTCCGGTAACAAAGAATATACTTTGTACATATAGATTCTGCTTTCCTGTCTTAGCTTTAATCATTAAAATATTGAATTTTTGTGAATAAGAAACAGCATACATGTATTGTAACAAACTGCATTGATTATTTTCATGTAGGAATTTGTTCTGTGCCTGAAATGTTTTTTTCCTGATAAGCAGTCTATATAATGATGTGTTGAATATCTGAATTTCCCATAATGCCCTCATGTGGTTCAAACTATTATCTCTTTAAACTGATGAAAAGAGAGATAATTTATCTTTATGTGTCATCTACTACACTGTGCATCTAAATCATTTCAGATCGCATATGCCACAAGAGCCGATCTTCTTATAACAAAGCACAACAAAAGCCATCCGATGTTTCTGTACTTACCTTTTCAGTCTGTTCACGAGCCAATACAGGTGAGTTAGTGATTCACCTTGGTGGATCTTTAGTGTTGTGGAAAATTGCAGCGATGAAAGAGAACGATACAAGCTGTGCCACACCAACTTTATATGCGTATATTATGGAATATGGGTATCATTGACGGTTTGTGGTATGCAAGCCTTTTATGAGAACACGGGAAACGTTTGATCCTGTGGGTTCAACGAATTTTCCATGTGTTCAGGCAAAGGTTTGCACACTCCAGTTGATGCAAGATCGTAAAATCGGTATTCATACATGATCAATTACGAAGTGCACAATACCTGAATTTGTAGCTTGAAAAACAACTGTACTAATATTACGCGTGCAGTTTCATAGTTTTGAGCACACACATTGCACGCGTCAAATCAGGAAAGAAAGAAATGTCAGCTGAAGCAGAACTACCTGCTTTTTTTAAACTCTTCTTAACAGATCCTATATTATTCGTATATTCTCATTCCACAACCAATACGATGTTTTAATTCATATGCTTTGTCTCATTTAATAGCTTTTATACTTTAACAAATAAAATGGAAAATAGAAAAAATAGAATTCTTGCTTTGTAATAAGTATATAACTTAAAACATAGATATATCTGAGTTATTTACTTTTGTCTTATCAAGTCTAAACAAAATGAGAAAACGAGTTCTGGGTTTTCCATAAACTGTCATTTATTATCCATGACTATTTTATCTTACCTTTTCCTAAATTGAACCAACTGCTAAAAACATTTGCATTAATGAAAGCTTTATAAATAAGGACATGTTACTTCTGCTTCAACATGTGTTTAACTATATATATATATATATATATTTTGTTTTGTAACTGTACTCAAGGTTCCAGAGAAATACGAAGATCTCTATCCAAACATCAAAACGGAAGGAAGACGCAAGTATTCAGGTGATGATTACACCATTTATATTTGAAAGCGTAAAGTCAGACATAAATGTGGCCCTGTTTTCGTACCTCTTTATTAGGACGACAACAAAGGGTACTATGCGCAGGCGCCGTTTCCAGCAATAGTCTCAGTTCTTATGTGAAGTCTTTTTCGAAACTTGCCATCAACCTAGGTTGGCTTTCGTGGTGTATTGTTTAGGTCTAGAGTTTTCGAATCCAGCACTCGATCCACTTTTTCTATCGTGGTGTACTGGATGCTCAAGACCTTTTATATTGTGTTGTTAAAATCAAGGTCTTTTACATGCTATACTTTGTTTATATCATTATTCTCGGCACAGGTCATTCACTATTTTCCCTACAGATATGTTCGTTAGTTCTGAATGTTCTTTTATATGCTTTCTGTGCGGAAAACAGCATCAGAGCTTAGAATCGAAAACAAAATTCAATGAGCGCGACGTTTTGACTTATGCAAAAGATAAATTCAATAAGTGCGACCTTGTGACCTATGCAAATGATAACAAAATTAAGTTTTTTATATTGTTGGTTATGGGATTCTTGATGCGTTGCTAAAACTATTTTCATGTCATTAAAAGTGTGGCTCATTCATTAAAAGTATGGTAATTTTATTAAATGTATTGTGATTTCTTTATTTTAAAAGTATATTAACCTTTTTAAGAGTATTATTATTTCCTTAAAAGTGTGATATTTTTTTTTAAAAAGTGATAATTTCTTTATTTTAAAATTATTGTTATTTCATTAAAATGTAGTAATTTAATTCAAAGTGTGGTAATTTCATTAAAAGTGAGGTAATTCCTTTATTTTAAAAGTATGGTAATTTCATTAAAAATGTGATAATTCCATTAAAAGTGTGGTAGTTCTTTTATCATAAAAGTATAGTTATTTCACTGCATTCTTTCCAGAAATGCAGTGATGCATATATTGTGTTTATTTACTGTGTCCACGTAATTGTTTCACTTGTATTGAAAGCCTATCTTTTGGAAAAGATCATAGACCTGTGAAAAAGTATTGTTAATGAACAGGCATGTGAAAATATGAATAAGTGACTTGATATCGATGTAGCTTTGGTGTAAGTGACGTCACACTAAACCATCTTTTTTTAAACTTATCCAGGCATGGTTACTGCGATGGACGAAGCCATCGGGAATATCACGGACAGTTTGAAACGTAACGGAATGTTTGACAACACTATCATCATCTTCACTGCAGATGTAAGAAAGAATTACTTTACTTTGAAGTCTTTCAATGCACACACAATGTATGTATGTGTGTGTACTTGTTTCTATGTATTTCCATATTTTAAGCGTATTAACTGTACGAATTATTGTTTTTCCTGCCATTAAGATGAATTGATAAACTGAATGACATAAGTGTGATTTAAATGGGTGGGATGTTTGACATTTTTAAAACTTGTATCGTATTTATTTTTTCACGTGGAATACATAATATTATCCATAAATTTGTCAAATGCAAAACTTTCCTACACGACAATAAATTTATTATGAAATTATTAAGCGTCACTTCAATTTTATAAACGTCAGCTTATCCAAATCGTGAGAGAAATACGCGACAAAGCAATATTTGTGTTCATGTTACTAAAGACATTAAAATGTTTTTGATGTTGTGTACACAAGTTCACTTACTTACACAGTAACGTGGAAAGAGCTGAATATTTTAGTTTCAATTATCTAAATTCAAGAAGACCTTTGCAATCACTGTTTTTGACGAGTAAATTGACTTTCTTCCTACGGCTAATCTGTTCTTTACTGTATTTAAGATGGTTAATCGTCACATATTTGATGTATATTTAGAATGGCGGTTGGCCAACATTCTACGGGAACAACTACCCCCTACGTGGCGGAAAAACAACGGTGTATGAAGGCGGAACACGTGCTTCAGCATTCATTTACGGAGCTGGTTTGAAAAGAACAGGATATACATATGATGGGTAATTAGTGGACATAGATGGTCACTTTATAGTATCTGGTGACCATTAAATTCCACCGAAAGATTCTTTATAGGCTTCTAAAGCAATCTTTAAATTCCACATTCAAAACACCTTATTGCTCAAATGTTGGGAGGTGGGAGTTTCCTAAATTTAAAAAAGGCTCTGACTTTCCTTGAAAGTAAAAGTCTGTCTATTTAATCAAAGTGTGTATAATACCCAATAAACATGGGCAAGAATAAAACGTTGGTTAAATTTCAAGCGACTGTACAGTTGTATGTTTTGGACATAATTTCCTTTGGGGGTTGGGGTTGGAGACTCATCTAGCCCAGTTATAGCCATCTAAATTTATAACGAAATTCCACTGTCAAAACACTATTTTTGGCTTCTAAAGAAGTCATCAAGTCCCATATGGGTTTCTAAAGTAATGTATAATGATACGACTTTGAAAGACATTTCTGTATCATAAATTGAACTAAGAGATAAATGATTTTTTTTATCACAGTCAATATACAAAACATCAATATGAATAGGAGGAAGACTACGTTTACTATTTGTTTTAAAATGAACAAAACTGTTTATGATAGTTAAATTATGGTTGCAAAATTGTTGTGCTTTTCTTAATAGCATGGAGTATTTATTTGAAACATATATACTTTAATTATTTGGTGCAAAACATGAATCAGTGTCTACCAAATGATTAACATTTAGTTCCTTTAGAAAGTGATTTTGAAAATTGAGAACTCTTGTTATGGTCACATTTTGCATGCCTTTTTACCAGTAGTATTTACTGTACTGTCTTGCAAAATAAACTCGGCAGGCATATATTAAGATGTCATAAAATCCATGAAACATTTGTATATTCTAACCAATCAAAAGTGAATACAGCGATAGTCAGCCATAAATATGGATGACAGACCTTTTACTACCTAGAACACAGACTGAGTAGAAAAAGAACTATTCTGAAGTATATAAACAGCGCCATCTATATGAACCAGATACATATCTGATCATTCTAGGAAAGGTTAAATTGTGCATGTTTATTTTTGCATGCTAATATAACAATTGTATTTAGGAGGAAAGAGATTCTTTCCCATTATATCAACAGTATTAACATATATTTTCTCACTATTTGCATTTATTATATGATTATATTTTATTTTATTGCAAAAAATTGCAATCCAAACTTCCTTTTAGAAAAATGTGGGTTAGTCGAAATAGTTTCAACATAATTTACCACTGTACTAATTGAGAAAACGATTTGTTATTTCTATGCTTCTATACAAGTTTGATCCTAATTATTTTGTTTCAGCAATTTCAATTTAGTTTGATACAGTTTAGGTCCGTGACTTGGTTTATTGGTGTTAACAGAGTGAACGTCGCTTAATGAAAGGGTTCGAATTTTAACAATACAGGAAGCTTTACAACTGTATTATATTTTACTTTTAGATTGATCCACGCTGTTGACTGGAATCCAACACTGGTCGCAGCTGCGGGTGGACAACCCGGTAAGACTTAATATGATCCCCAAACTTTTTACTGATATAAAACACTTTGCAATAATGTAAATAACGAAGCTGATGAATACAAATGATGTAAACGAAGGCATACAACTTACGGGATGTTTGTTCGGGTATCGCGAGGTCGCATATCTGTTTAAATTTTTTGTAATTTAATTTTTATTTTTTTAATTTGTTTCGTGTTATTATTTATTTACTAATGAAAACTAAAAAAAGTCCCGCATATAAATAGAATGGGCAAAGAGCCATTCGTAAAGCTTACATTAGTTCTAAACAAAATAAATCTTTGCATGATTTTGAAGGTGTTTTAGATGTGATGGTGTGGATAAGATGGTCTGGTGTGGATAAGATGGTCTGGTGTGGATAAGATGGTCTGGTGTGGATAAGATGGTCTGGTGTGGATAAGATGGTCTGGTGTGGATAATATGTTTTGGTGTTAATAATATGTTTTGGTGTTAATAATATGTTTTGGTGTTAATAATATGTTTTGGTGTTAATAATATGTTTTGGTGTGGATAATATGTTTTGGTGTTAATAATATGTTTTGGTGTTAATAATATGTTTTGGTGTTAATAATATGTTTTGGTGTTAATAATATGTTTTGGTGTGGATAATATGTTTTGGTGTTAATAATATGTTTTGGTGTTAATAATATGTTTTGGTGTTAATAATATGTTTTGGTGTTAATAATATGTTTTGGTGTTAATAATATGTTTTGGTGTTAATAATATGTTTTGGTGTTAATAATATGTTTTGGTGTTAATAATATGTTCTGGTGTGGATAAGATGGTCTGGTGTGGATAATATGTTTTGGTGTTAATAATATGTTTTGGTGTTAATAATATGTTTTGGTGTTAATAATATGTTTTGGTGTTAATAATATGTTTTGGTGTTAATAATATGTTTTGGTGTTAATAATATGTTCTGGTGTGGATAAGATGGTCTGGTGTGGATAATATGTTTTGGTGTTAATAATATGTTTTGGTGTTAATAATATGTTTTGGTGTTAATAATATGTTTTGGTGTTAATAATATGTTTTGGTGTTAATAATATGTTTTGGTGTTAATAATATGTTTTAGTGTTAATAATATGTTTTAGTGTGAATAATATGTTTTGGTGTTAATAATATGTTTTGGTGTTAATAATATGTTTTGGTGTGGATAATATGTTTTGGTGTTAATAATATGTTTTAGTGTTAATAATATGTTTTAGTGTTAATAATATGTTTTAGTGTTAATAATATGTTTTAGTGTTAATAATATGTTTTGGTGTTAATAATATGTTTTAGTGTTAATAATATGTTTTAGTGTTAATAATATGTTTTGGTGTTAATAATATGTTTTGGTGTTAATAATATGTTTTGGTGTTAATAATATGTTTTAGTGTTAATAATATGTTTTAGTGTTAATAATATGTTTTAGTGTTAATAATATGTTTTAGTGTTAATAATATGTTTTGGTGTTAATAATATGTTTTGGTGTTAATAATATGTTTTGGTGTTAATAATATGTTTTGGTGTGGATAATATGTTTTGGTGTTAATAATATGTTTTGGTGTTAATAATATGTTTTGGTGTTAATAATATGTTTTGGTGTTAATAATATGTTTTGGTGTGAATAATATGTTTTGGTGTTAATAATATGTTTTGGTGTTAATAATATGTTTTGGTGTTAATAATATGTTCTGGTGTGGATAAGATGGTCTGGTGTGGATAATATGTTTTGGTGTTAATAATATGTTTTGGTGTTAATAATATGTTTTGGTGTTAATAATATGTTTTGGTGTTAATAATATGTTTTGGTGTTAATAATATGTTCTGGTGTGGATAAGATGGTCTGGTGTGGATAATATGTTTTGGTGTTAATAATATGTTTTGGTGTTAATAATATGTTTTGGTGTTAATAATATGTTTTAGTGTTAATAATATGTTTTGGTGTTAATAATATGTTTTAGTGTGGATAATATGTTTTGGTGTTAATAATATGTTTTAGTGTTAATAATATGTTTTAGTGTTAATAATATGTTTTAGTGTTAATAATATGTTTTGGTGTTAATAATATGTTTTAGTGTTAATAATATGTTTTAGTGTTAATAATATGTTTTAGTGTGGATAATATGTTTTGGTGTTAATAATATGTTTTGGTGTTAGTAATATGTTTTAGTGTTAATAATATGTTTTGGTGTTAATAATATGTTTTAGTGTTAATAATATGTTTTAGTGTTAATAATATGTTTTGGTGTTAATAATATGTTTTGGTGTTAATAATATGTTTTAGTGTTAATAATATGTTTTAGTGTTAATAATATGTTTTAGTGTTAATAATATGTTTTAGTGTTAATAATATGTTTTGGTGTTAATAATATGTTTTGGTGTTAATAATATGTTTTAGTGTTAATAATATGTTTTAGTGTTAATAATATGTTTTAGTGTTAATAATATGTTTAATATGTTTTGGTGTTAATAATATGTTTTAGTGTTAATAATATGTTTTAGTGTTAATAATATGTTTTAGTGTTAATAATATGTTTTAGTGTTAATAATATGTTTTGGTGTTAATAATATGTTTTAGTGTTAATAATATGTTTTAGTGTTAATAATATGTTTTAGTGTTAATAATATGTTTTAGTGTTAATAATATGTTTTAGTGTTAATAATATGTTTTAGTGTTAATAATATGTTTTGGTGTTAATAATATGTTTTAGTGTTAATAATATGTTTTAGTGTTAATAATATGTTTTGGTGTTAATAATATGTTTTGGTGTTAATAATATGTTTTAGTGTTAATAATATGTTTTGGTGTTAATAATATGTTTTGGTGTTAATAATATGTTTTGGTGTTAATAATATGTTTTAGTGTTAATAATATGTTTTAGTGTTAATAATATGTTTTAGTGTTAATAATATGTTTTGGTGTTAATAATATGTTTTGGTGTTAATAATATGTTTTAGTGTTAATAATATGTTTTAGTGTTAATAATATGTTTTGGTGTTAATAATATGTTTTGGTGTTAATAATATGTTTTGGTGTTAATAATATGTTTTGGTGTTAATAATATGTTTTGGTGTTAATAATATGTTTTGGTGTTAATAATATGTTTTAGTGTTAATAATATGTTTTAGTGTTAATAATATGTTTTAGTGTTAATAATATGTTTTAGTGTTAATAATATGTTTTAGTGTTAATAATATGTTTTAGTGTTAATAATATGTTTTGGTGTTAATAATATGTTTTAGTGTTAATAATATGTTTTAGTGTTAATAATATGTTTTAGTGTTAATAATATGTTTTAGTGTTAATAATATGTTTTAGTGTTAATAATATGTTTTGGTGTTAATAATATGTTTTAGTGTTAATAATATGTTTTAGTGTTAATAATATGTTTTAGTGTTAATAATATGTTTTAGTGTTAATAATATGTTTTAGTGTTAATAATATGTTTTAGTGTTAATAATATGTTTTGGTGTTAATAATATGTTTTGGTGTTAATAATATGTTTTGGTGTTAATAATATGTTTTGGTGTTAATAATATGTTTTAGTGTTAATAATATGTTTTAGTGTTAATAATATGTTTTGGTGTTAATAATATGTTTTAGTGTTAATAATATGTTTTAGTGTGGATAATATGTTTTGGTGTTAATAATATGTTTTGGTGTGGATAATATGTTTTGGTGTTAATAATATGTTTTAGTGTTAATAATATGTTTTAGTGTTAATAATATGTTTTGGTGTTAATAATATGTTTTGGTGTTAATAATATGTTTTGGTGTTAATAATATGTTTTAGTGTTAATAATATGTTTTAGTGTGAATAATATGTTTTAGTGTGAATAATATGTTTTGGTGTTAATAATATGTTTTGGTGTGGATAATATGTTTTAGTGTTAATAATATGTTTTGGTGTTAATAATATGTTTTAGTGTGGATAATATGTTTTGGTGTTAATAATATGTTTTGGTGTTAATAATATGTTTTAGTGTTAATAATATGTTTTGGTGTTAATAATATGTTTTAGTGTTAATAATATGTTTTAGTGTTAATAATATGTTTTGGTGTTAATAATATGTTTTAGTGTGAATAATATGTTTTAGTGTGGATAATATGTTTTGGTGTTAATAATATGTTTTAGTGTGAATAATATGTTTTAGTGTTAATAATATGTTTTGGTGTTAATAATATGTTTTGGTGTTAATAATATGTTTTAGTGTTAATAATATGTTTTGGTGTTAATAATATGTTTTAGTGTTAATAATATGTTTTGGTGTTAATAATATGTTTTAGTGTGGATAATATGTTTTAGTGTTAATAATATGTTTTAGTGTGGATAATATGTTTTAGTGTTAATAATATGTTTTGGTGTTAATAATATGTTTTAGTGTTAATAATATGTTTTAGTGTGGATAATATGTTTTGGTGTTAATAATATGTTTTAGTGTGAATAATATGTTTTGGTGTTAATAATATGTTTTAGTGTTAATAATATGTTTTGGTGTTAATAATATGTTTTAGTGTGGATAATATGTTTTGGTGTTAATAATATGTTTTAGTGTTAATAATATGTTTTAGTGTTAATAATATGTTTTGGTGTTAATAATATGTTTTGGTGTTAATAATATGTTTTGGTGTTAATAATATGTTTTGGTGTTAATAATATGTTTTGGTGTTAATAATATGTTTTAGTGTTAATAATATGTTTTGGTGTTAATAATATGTTTTGGTGTTAATAATATGTTTTGGTGTTAATAATATGTTTTGGTGTTAATAATATGTTTTAGTGTTAATAATATGTTTTAGTGTGAATAATATGATACAGTGAAAGATAAACTATTTTACAAACTGATCGAAGAGATAGCCCTGTCAAAATATGCATATAAAAAAATAAAATACACGCATATTTTGGTTTAAAATTCACGGTGTTCTTTCGTAGATGCTGGCATTGACGGCATCAATTTATGGGAAGAGATACGGTCAGGAGTGGAATCAAAAAGGACAGAATTTGTCTACCATATTGATGAAGTATTGACGCTTTATGAGGGACACGAAGCAATCAGGTGACGTTACATAGGTCTATTACAATACCCATGATGAGTAACATAAACGCTACAACATATTAGTAATATACATGTATTTATACAAGACGTCTAATGTAATACCCATGATTAGTAATATATTTATACAAGACGTCTAATGTAATACCCATGATGAGTAAGATAAAATATTTAAGATGTCTAATACAATACCCATGATTAGTAATATATTCATACGAGACGTCTAATATAATACCCATGAAAACTAACATAAAATATATAAAATATCTAACATAATGACCATGACGAGTAAGATAAAAGACACATTACATATAATGTAATGCCCATGATTAGTAATATATTCATACAATATATTTAATGTAATAACCATGATGAGTAATATATTTATACAAGACATTTAATGTAATAACCATGATGAGTAAGGTAAACGCTACAAGACGTTTAATGTAAAGCCTATGAATTGTAATATATTTATACAAGACGTCTAATGTAATAACCTTGACGAGTAAAATAAAAAATATAAGACGTCTAATGTAATGCCCATGATTAGTAATATATTTATACAAGACGTCTAATGTAATGCCCATGATAAGTAATATATTTATACAAGATGTCTAATGTAATGCCCATGATTGGTAATATATTTATACAAGATGTCTAATGTAATACCCATGATTAGTATTATATTAATACAAGACATTTAATGTAATAACCATGACGAGTAAAATAAAAAATATAAGACGTCTAATGTAATGCCCATGATTGGTAATATATTTATACAAGACGTCTAATGTAATGCCCATGAATTGTAATATATTTATACAATATTTCTAATGTAATGCCCATGATTGGTAATATATTTATACAAGACGTCTAATGTAATGCCCATGATTAGTAATATGTTCATACAAGACATTTAATGTAATAACCATGATGAGTAAGGTAAACGCTACAAGACTTTTAATGTAAAGCCCATGAATTGTAATATATTTATACAATACGTCTAATGTAATGCCCATGATTAGTAATATATTTATACAAGACGTCTAATGTAATAACCATGACGAGTAAAATAAAAATATAAGACGTCTAATGTAATGCCCATGATGAGTAATATATTTATACAATACGTCTAATGTAATGCCCATGATGAGTAATATATTTATACAAGATGTCTAATGTAATGCCCATGATTGGTAATATATTTATACAAGACGTCTAATGTAATACCCATGATTAGTAATATGTTCATACAAGACATTTAATGTAATAACCATGATGAGTAAGGTAAACGCTACAAGACGTTTAATGTAAAGCCCATGAATTGTACTATATTTATACAATACGTCTAAAGTAATGCCCATGATTAGTAATATATTTATACAAGACGTCTAATGTAATAACCATGACGAGTAAAATAAAAAATATAAGACGTCTAATGTAATGCCCATGATGAGTAATATATTTATACAATACGTCTAATGTAATGCCCATGATGAGTAATATATTTATACAAGATGTCTAATGTAATGCCCATGATTGGTAATATATTTATACAAGACGTCTAATGTAATGCCCATGATTAGTAATATGTTCATACAAGACATTTAATGTAATAACCATGATGAGTAAGGTAAACGCTACAAGACGTTTAATGTAAAGCCCATGAATTGTACTATATTTATACAATACGTCTAAAGTAATGCCCATGATTAGTAATATATTTATACAAGACGTCTAATGTAATAACCATGACGAGTAAAATAAAAAATATAAGACGTCTAATGTAATGCCCATGATGAGTAATATATTTATACAAGACGTCTAATGTAATGCCCAAGATTGGTAATGTATTTATACATGATGTCTAATCTAATACCCATGATTAGTAATATATTTATACAAGACGTCTAATCTAATACCCATGATTAGTAATATATTTATGCAAAGCGTCTAAATGTAATGCCCATGATGAGTAATATATTTATACAATACGTCTAATGTAATGCCCATGATGAGTAATATATTTATACATGATGTCTAATCTAATACCCATGATTAGTAATATATTTATACAAGACGTCTAATCTAATACCCATGATTAGTAATATATTTATGCAAAGCGTCTAAATGTAATGCCCATGATAAGTATAACAGTTGAATCTTGTCTCTAAACAAATTTTTTTTTATAATGAGTAACACTGAAAATTGGTCATACTTTGCATCTAAAATCAATTGACAGTTTTGCTTAAAATGAATGTATAGTACGGATATCTAGGGATATACAAACATATTTCAGACATGATATAATGGTATGTCCAAGAAAGATTTAAATGATTACAATATAATTATATATATATATATATATATATAATCAGATAAAAAATACAGAGGAGCTTACATGTATATTCACTGAATAGAGCTCAATACTAGTTTGCAATGCTATATGCCTGTCCAAATCTTCAGTTTCACAATGTCCGTTACTAATATAGAACGATTTTATATTCTATTATTAAATGTTATAACTCCACGAATGTTGCTTGAGGACGTTATGTTACAATGTGGCATACAATACGTATGTGTTGATTGAAGTAAAACCAAAACTGAACGTTCTTGTTAATGCAAAGAATTTGTATTTTTTTTAAAAATCTCTATATAGGGTTGGAGACTATAAACTGATACAAGGGTACCCTGGACCTTACCCCGGCTGGTACAAGCCTGACGAAGTTACAGCTGACCAGAATATTGATTACAGACATGAGGATTATCTTCGGTCCTATCAGAAAGACAATTCTTCGATAGATATCGGAGCAGAACTTTTTAACTTAAAAGGTAAGCTAGTGAGGTAAAGAAATTATTTGCACGTTTTAAACTGGTTTGCCGAGAGTCACGTGTGTAGTATAGTCCAATGTTTATGTTTGTTGATATAGCAAGAACACTTGCATTACGTCAAGATGATATCAGGTGCTTATCTTGATGTGTATGGGATGACAACACATTTATGTCGATGAGTCGGTATCAGGTGCTTCCCTTGATGTGTAAGGAATGCCACCACATTTATGTCGATGAGTCGGTAGCAGGGATGACACCACATTTATGTCGATGAGTCGGTAGGAGGTACTTACCTTGATGTGTAAGGAATGACAAAACATATTTTCCATGAGTCGGTAGCAGGTGCTTCCCTTGATGTGTAAGGGATGACAACACAGTAATGTGGATGAGTCGATATCAGGTGCTTATCTTGATGTGTAAGGGATGACAACACATTGATATGGATGAGTCGGTAGCAAGTACTTACCTTGATGTGTAAGGAATGACAACACATTTATGTCGACGAGTCGGTAGCAGGTGCTTCCCTTGATGTTTAAGGGATGACAACACATTGATATGGATGAGTCGGTAGCAAGTGCTTACCTTGATGTGTAAGGGATGACACCACACGTATGTCGAAGAGTCGGTAGGAGGTACTTATCTTGATGTGTAATGAATGACAAAACATTTATGTGGATGTCGATGAGTCTGTAGCAGGTGCTTCCCTTGATGTGTAAGTTATGACAACACAATGGTATGGATGAGTCGGTAGCAGGTGCTTACCTTGATGTGTAAGGAATGACACATTGATATGGATGAGTCGGTAGCAGGTACTTACCTTGATGTGTAAGGAATGACAACACATTTATGTCAATGAGTTGGTAGCAGGTGCTTCCCTTGATGTGTAAGGAATGACAACACATTGATATGGATGAGTCGGTAGCAGGTGCTTCCCTTAATGTGTAATGAATGACAACACATTTATTTCAAATGAGTCGGTAGCAGGATGTAGGGAATAACAACACATTGATGTCGATGAGTCGGTAGCAGGTGCTTCCCTTGATGTGTAAGGAATGACAATACATTGATTTTGATGAGTTGGTAGCAGGTGGTTAACTTGATGTAGTTGTTTTAGTAGGGTTTAACGCCATTCTTCAGCACGCAATAGGCTATACATGGCGGCCAGTATTAATGGTGGAGGAAGAACCCGGAAAAATTCTTGGAAAGAACCATCGACCCACGAGAACCTACTGGCAAGCTTTCTCACATACCCACATTTGCCGAATCTGGGGCTCGAAACCACTCAGACAGAGGTGAGATGGAAGTGATCAGTAACGGAGAGCGCAGTTGGAAGTGATCCGTAACGGAGAGCGCTTTAGACCACTCGGCCACTCGGGGCCTCCTTACCTTGTTAAAGGGATGACAACACATTGATGCCGATGTGTCTGTAGCAGGTGCTTACCTTCACGTGGAAGAGATGCCTGTCTAATGAACATAGGTTAAAATTAAACTTTGGTATTCCAGACAAAACAACCAAATCACCTCTGCCTAAATTATCTAAGCTTTTGCTGTCTTCTGTCGTGAAACGTTTCTATTCAGTTTAACATTTCACAAAATGTGTAATAGGTACATGTATGTATGTATGTATGTATGTATGTATGTATGTATGTATGTATGTATGTATGTATGTATGTATGTATGTATGTATGTATGTATGTATGTATGTATGTATGTATGTATGTATGTATATATGCATGCATGCATGCATGGATGCATGCATGCATGCATTTTGCCTCACTTCATTCAGTAGCAAACGTGCTATTTAGTGCCGAATAAAACTCAACAATGATAAGAACAAAAACTCCAAGTGTTCCATATAAATATAGACAGTTTTTTCAGCAAGATAAAATGTAAAGATGTTAATAATTTTTAATAGCTATATAAAATAGAGATAGCAAAATAAAATCACTACAATATGGTTTCAACCTCACTCTTGTAAAGAGTCCAAGCTTTTCTTTCATGATACAAAATTATTATTGCAAGACGTCCAAGCTTTTCTCTAAAGGTACATCATCACTCTTTTAAGAAATCTACGCCTTTCTCTGATGGTACATTGTCACTCTTGTAAGAGGTCCAAACTTTTATATGATGTTACACTATCACTCTCGTAAGTAAGTCCAAGCTTTTCTCTGATGGTATACTATCATTCTTGCAAAATGTCCAAGCTTTTCTCTGATGGTACATTGTCACTCTTGTAAGAAGTCTAAGCATTTCTCTGATGGCATATTATCATTCTTTTAAGAAGTCCAAGCTTTTCTCTAATGCTACATCACCACTCTTATAAGAAGTTCAAGCATTTCTCTGATGGCGCATCATTAAAATATGCTTAATGGAGTTCAGTTTCAGATTTTTGAAAATGTAATTCCTTAAATTAGAGATTTTCAGATTTCAGATATGCAAAGCAGGTGGGACTCTTTTTCTCATCCATAACATAGAATGACTATTGACAAGTTTATCGTTTATTTAAAAGTCATAAATGGTCATTACAGTAGGTTGTTTACAGCGTACTAAAGTAACAAACGTGACTAATATAGGTCACAGAAATCAATTATAATGTCTGTTAAAAGGATTACAATACTCGGATGATCAATATCGAAATTTGTCTGTATTCTCAAAACTCACTTTATTAAGGAAATGAGGAATTGTAACAATGCTTTATTGTGTATCTAATCGTTGCAGACGACCCCTATGAGCACAATAATTTGGCACGAGAACAACCTGCTTTGGTTAAAAAAATGCAGCGGATACTTGACGAGTACAGAAAACACCTTGTCCCTGCCATGCATCCCCCTAATGACAAAAAAGGAAATCCAGCGAACTTTGGGGGTGTCTGGACACCCGGGTGGTGCTAATTTTGAAAGCAAACAAATAAATAAGCAAGGATTATTCATCACAAATCAGAATGTGTGTGGACTTTATTACAATCTCCTTGTTCTAAATTTTTTTCGTTACCTATTGGTAATTACAGGATGACCATATTGCACGTGCTTTTGCCAATTCCTGCAGTGCGCTGCAATATTTCTTGATTAGATTATCCTTTGAAGGCAGACGTAATCTGTAGAATGACCGTAGTCCTTTTACCTGTTACACATTTATTTTTTGGTAATAAAATACTTTATTAAAGCAAACACCTGACTTTATGGTCAATTTTATATACGCATGTCCTTGATATTGGAAATGCAGCAGATGTGGTGGCATCCATAAAGTTAAGTTCCGAAAAGGGCAAAGGTCATCCAAATATGTTCAACATCACTTAGAAAACGTTGATACTGTAATGAAATAATCCACAGTATATGTTCATGGTTCGTGGCATCAACAAAAACCACGAACATTGGTCCGCCACGTATATGATGATACTACAGTAATCCACATAGCATCAATATAATGTTTACCTCCATTTAAAAGGGTTTAGTCTACAGAATTGTTTAACAGAGTCCATAATCCTTTCTCTGGTGTCTTAACTGAAATTCTTGGAGACTGTTCACCATCTTTAAATTTCGCGCATTTATGCTACTCTCAAAGAATACAAAAGTCAAGAATTATTCAAAGAGAAAGCATATCATGGACGGCATGGCACATACAAACTACATAAATATTACAATTTATTGCATGTGTGTCGAGTAAATGATTCAAGACTTGTAGAAAGATTATCTATCCATGCTGATCATTAGTTAAACGGAAATTCAAATTCAACTAAGAATTTTTAAATAAATCCTAGTACATCTGTCGATGGGACTGAAGCTCTATTGGCCGAATTTATTTAGGATGAATTTAAGATACGACTGTTTCTTCCTTTAACTAACGCATGTTAAAGCCAATATTTTCAAATAATCCGCTGTACGATTTGTTTTTTTTTTAGGATCAACAAAATATTGTAAGAAGTCTTCTGATGAAAACCCCATTTCGATATGACTTTCCGTTTACGAGTAAAGATAACAATTTTTTTTTTAAGATGGCCGAAATAATGGCTAAATTGGATATCCCTCTGGCACCATGCGAGATTTGGATTTTGAACGTGGCTTTAAAACTTGTTTCAGTTATATCGCTACGATGTCTGCAGTGTGGAAGTGATGTTTAGCTCTGGGACATATACATGTAGCAGGATGTCCCAACCAGTCACAGTATCCTGCCACCAGGTCGACCAGTACTAACGCTAACCTCTTAATGCTAAGCGCCTAGCGAGGCAGCTGTCAGTATCATTTTTTTATGTCTCTAGTATAACTCGGCTGGGGTTCGAACCCGCGACCTCCCAAAAGAAGTAACAATAAAATGATTTTCAAAATGATCATTGTACCAATCAAATAATTTTTATTTACAACCAACTAAAATTTGTAAGTCGTTCAATGACAAACCCATGCTGTTATGATCATTCATACTTGAAAACTAATTTCCAAGAGGCGCCATTTTAATTTAAAACCAGCTAGACATTCATAAAGTATTGTGGTAAATAGTTTATTCAGTAGGCATATTAAGACTCAAGATGTCTGCTCCAGTGGACATATTGGATGTGCAAGCGGGACTATTTCCATTTAGTACCAACTAGATATAAGAAGTCTTCTGCAAAAATCCGCATGTTGATATGACCATCCATTAAGGAATATGCTACAATTATATTTTCAAGATGGCTGCTACTAGTACCATTTTAATTTAGAAACCATGCTGATAACACATAACCTGTCCTTGGATCCTCGTTTAAAATGCATACATGTACACATTATTGAAACCATGTTAAAACTACATACTTGGTCGTTGAAATCATCTTAAAATTATAAATCTGTCCTTGGAACAATACCAAAAACATGTATTCCTGCTTGGAGTCAAGTTAAAATACATACCCATCCTTCGAACCAGATTGAAAGACATAACTCTCCATGAATAATTCTAAAAAATATGTGTCTTAGGAATCATGATAAATATACATAACTCTCTTTGAAACAATAAAAGCTGTTTAAAAACCTTTTAGAAAAAAATGTTTTTCAGATTTCAAAACCAGATTTCTGATGTTTTCATATTTTCAAAAACAGTATGTAGAATGATGAAGACATATATGAATATTCTAATATTTGTTGAAGGCATTAACTGTAGTCTTGCTTGCAGACTCACTACAATTAACAATACCACTAATAAAAACAAAACCATTTTGTTCTGAAAAAATGTCAGTTCATCGATTATTTGGGCATATCGGTATCTAACCGCCAGCATCTAACTTGTTATCTCAGTTTAATTTTGTCATTAAAGTGCTACTGTGTTTGTTTGCCTATGTGTAAATTTAGCAAGTGTATCAAGCCGTACTAAGTACATCATCACGTTACTTTCCATTATCAGATTCAAAACTGTCATCAAGCACTAAGCAATAATTTGTACTTTTGTTCATGTCTGTATGTTTTGTGTATGTCTGTACATGTGTTTTGTATATGTCCATGTATTTTGTGTATGCCTATGTTTTGTGTATGTCTGTATGTTTTATGTCTGTATATGTTTTGTGAATGTCTGTATGTTTTGTATATCTTTGTACTTGTTTTGTGAATGTCTGTATGTGTTTTGTGTATGTTTGTGTTTTGTGTATATCTGTGTTTTGTGTATGCATGTTTTGTGTATGTCTGTGTTTTGTGAATGTCTGTACATGTTTTGTGTTTGTCTGTGTTTTGTGTATGTATGTGTTTTGTGTATGTTTTTTTGTATGTCTATGTTTTGTGTACATATGTTTTGTGTCTGTATGTGTTTAATGTATGTCTGTACATGTGTTTAGTGTATGTCTGTGTTTTGTGTATGTTTTTTTGTATGTCTGTGTTTTGTGTATGTATGTTTTTTTTGTCTATATGTGTTCTGTGTATGTCTGTATGTATTTTGTGTATGTCTGTGTTCTGTGTATGTCTGTATGTATTTTATGTATGTATGTATATGTTTTGTGTATGTCTGTATGTGTTTTGTGTATGTATGTATATGTTTTTTTGTATGTTATATGTGTTCTGTGTATGTCTGTATGTGTTTTGTGTGTGTATGTGTTTTATTGTATGTCAATATGTGTTCTGTGTATGTCTGTTTATGTGTTTTCAATAACAAAGTATCATACTGTAAAAAAAAAACTTAAAAAAATGACTGCTTCTACTTTTCAAACTTTTATTCACTGAAAAACATTTTCATGTGGTACAATCCTATAGCTGTTTAATTCTTTCATAATTTAAGTATAAATAAAAATTACTGTTAAGTTCAAGATTTCTGTCAAAGTCAAAACCATGCAATAGATAATATACATTTATATAGCCCTATACTGGGGTGGCTATATACTTTTATTATCCAATATTATATTTGACAATTGCCTTCTTTAGGTTGATATGAAAAGTTTATCATAAATGTTCGAGGAAAAACATCGATTTAATTTACTTTAGAACTGTACAATTGCTGCCATTTCAATTGCATGGCACTAAGAACTTAACATTATGATGTCAGCTAAATGTCAATGATGTCATGACCATGTGATATGAAGAACGGTTCTATTGTGAAGGATGAAGAAAGATCACATTACTTTTGACATTGTACCATCCAATGAAAATCTGTCTTTTACAGGAATCATGTAATAACGATAATTATTACACAAGGACACTTTTTTAAAACAAATTTTAGATAAAAATATGCCAGAAAGATTTTGTGTCTAAAGAAAACAAGAAAGACCTGCAAGCAAATCTTGTCTTGTAATGCTTCACACAGACTGCCATCTAACAACTACAAGTTAAATTCTTATGCATAAAACCATTTTCAACAATGTGCCAAGTATTCTATGGAATGCAGTGTCTTACAATGTTTTTATTCTGCATACACAGGTCAGATAGAAATTTCTATCATATAATTGTACAAAGTAATACTCTCCCAATGTTGCACATTCGACTTCCAAAACTTTTAAGATGGCAAATTAGTAGTCACAATTATAATACCCATGTCTTACAAGTCAATAAATTATGAAATACATTTCAACAATTTATACTATTAGTTCAACTAAATACTATCAAAATAATTATGTTTCAAACAACAGGTATATGATATCAACAAATTCATAATGTGTGTGTGTATATATATATATATATTGAAGAAAGATGATAAATGATGGCACACACTTTCTTCAAAGGTTCAAAGGTTTTAATGATAACTAAAAATCATGGGGTTATCTCCCCTTACATTCATTGCACATTTGTCATCCGTCACTTTGCAACAATGACTGGATTTAGAAGCAATTATATACTAAATATTGACACTTTAAAGACATTGCATGTAATCAAATGACAAATCAAACAGTTACTAAATAAAGAGATTCTGACTAGTGCATCAGAAATATCTTTGAAGCATCAATATTGTTTCTAATTGTCCATGAATGAGAGGACAAAAAGACATCCCGGACTAATCTGCCTTACAGCTTCCATGTATTGCTCTGGTGCACGGGTATGTATATCTATGACCAATTATAACTTAATTTAATTTCATGTGAAATTGTCAGATTTTTTAAATTGCATAACCTCAAGTCCAAATATTCCATTTATTTATATGAATGACACACATACAACATTTAAGTTACCTTCACTATCACAAGAAGACCTCAAAAACAACATAATATAACTCTCTCATTAAAATATACTTTGTAAACAATACAAAAAATATATAGTTTCTGTCTACATTAACAACAATACATTTAATTCACAATGACAAAAAAAATTGCTATTTACATGCATGTTAATAGAAACAAAAGAACAGAATATGCATAATTGAAATGGACAAGAGGGGTTATAGAATATGTGTAATATAAATGATCAAGTCAAGATGACTTAATGAACTCTATTGCTAGCCTTTGTTATTTCAAATGTTATACAAAGACCTCTATTGCTAGCCTTTATGTTGTTTCAAATGTGATATCAAGACCACTGTTGCTAGCCTTGTTGTTCCAAATATTATACAAAGACCTCTATTGCTAGCCTTTATGTTGTTCCAAATGTGATATCAAGACCACTGTTGCTAGCCTTGATGTTGTTCCAAATGTGATATCAAGACCACTGTTGCTAGCCTTGTTGTTCCAAATATTATACAAAGACCTCTGTTGCTAGTATTGATGTTGTTCTAAATGTGATATCAAGACCACCGTTGCTAGCCTTGATGTTGTTCCAAATGTGATATCAAGACCACTGTTGCTAGCCTTTATGTTGTTCCAAATGTTATATAAAGACCTATGTTGCTAGCCTTGATGTTGTTCCAAATGTGATATAAAGACCTCTGTTGCTACCATTGTTGTTGTTCCAAATGTGATACAAAAACACTTTTACCAGAGTTGATGTTCAAATGTAACATAAAGAACAAAACTCTTAATTTCACCCCCACTCCCCATGTAATATGACTTTCTTCAGTTTTAATTAAAAGAATTACAATTGTTACTAACTCTGGGCAGCAACTGTTGAAAACAAGATTCCATATCTGAGTGTGTAGATATAAAGAACTGCAAAAGGTCCACACTATATACAGCAAAGCAGGCTAATAAGAATGCCATTTCTGTAACTACACAATTCAAAAACCCTGCAAAATTGCTATTGAAAGATAGAATTGTTTTGTAAGAAGTACATGGTACCTCAGAGAGACGAGATCACAGTATACTGAAAGGCATAACCCCATTACTCTGCAGGCCCCTAATCCCGAGACATGACCCATGTGGGAATAGTGAGACATTACCCTACTGGGAATAGTGAGACATCACCCTATTGGGAATAGTGAGACATCACCCTATTGGGAATAGTGGAATAAAAGATGTTTTTATATTCCAAATAATGTGTAAACTGGATCAAGAAACTAATAAAATACAAGTTATGAACCCAATGGCCACATCAAGGAATGTTGCTTTTGAGCTTGGAAGTGATACAATGTGACTGGCATGTGATCATGTGACTGGCATGTGATCATGTTATAATCTAAAGATGCACTGAACTAATGAAACAAAAAACGTGCCCAACCTCTTGACCCAATATGCCTCACACAGGCAGCAACAGCAGTTTAAGGAAACATGAAATAATGTATCATATAAAATCCAAAATACAGACTGAAAAAATATTAGAAAAAATTAAATCATGTGTGCCCTAATATTTGACTCTAAAGCAACATCCAGCGATGTAACTTAAGGAACAACTGCAGCATAGGGAGAAAGGGATTTTTCATGTTTGGCATCATATAATATTCCAAATTTGAACAATTCTGATAACTGTTTATTAAAACATAGAACCAAACCATTCATAACTTTAAAGTGTCTAAGATAATGAACCAGTGATTTAACTATGGGTTATAAGTAGCTAGTCATGGAGGGTAAATGTGTGATACCATATTCTCTAAATAACTGATCACAGGAGTTAGAGAAATATTGGTCCAAAATATCTACTAGTCATATATTTCTTGATCCCCTGGCCCCAATCTGGGACAGACCCATTGCCCCAATCAAAAACAGACCCAAGGGGTGGAAGAAGTAAAATCAATGTGGTCTGTGCATGCTGACATTCTAGTCCAAACATGATGTACCTCAGTTAATTATCATAGATATTTTAAAGAAGAAAAAAAAACTTGCAACAGAATGTTTTCGGAATTGAACTACTGACCCCATGGCCCAATCACGGGTTGAATGTTGGGGCATAGAGGTATGGGAATGTGAGAATGTGATGATATTACCATTTATACTTGCTTATATATCAAGTCCAAATGCAAAGAACAATGTCTCTGACCTGCCAATGCATCATGTCCCAGCAGATCAGGGTCCATACTATTTGTTTTAATGATTAAGTGAATTGAGGTCAGGAAAAATGGTGATAAGAGTAAAGTTGTCTACAATTTACACAAAAAACCCAACTAATTCAGGGTTATTAATTACAAATTCACAAGTTTACATAAAAAAAGGCTAAGCATATTTTAGCTGGGTCTTTATCCAGAGTTGTTTTTTTGTTGATGTAGGGCCAAGAAATAATTCAATTCTAACAGTCATCATCTTGCAAAATTACTATACATTAGAGCAGCGGTCTCAAACATGCAGCCCATGGGCCTCATATGGCCTGCCAAGAATATATCCTATGATTATATCTTATACATGATATATCACCAGTCTTTACAATGACATAAATGTGATGCTGCATTGCATTTTTAACAATTCATTTCATGCGCTCACTATCATACCTCCGTTCTGGTGAGATCTGTCTATTTACACCCAGTAGTACTAGTGCATCAAGACCAATAAAATGAAAAAGGCTTTACATTTAAGCCACATAATCCATACAATTTACTCAGATGAAGAAAACATAACCATCTTCCGTCAATCAATGACCTTCATTCTTTTAAATGTAGTAATATTCTACCATGTATAGGTTGGTTCCTCAGCTTGTAAAACAAAAAGTTGTTTGTGACCATGAACAGTTTTTAAACAAGATTTTGTCACTAAATCCATAATGCCTATAACATTAAGACAAATATCAATACAAAATGACATACTCACTAATTGACCAATCTGTTGTTAGACATTGTGAACTAGGACTCAACATGTTACTATGTTACCAAGATCTACTCACATTAATTAATAAATTTAAATTCACAAACAATGTAACATCATAATATGTTTATATATTGTTCATGCACTAATGAATTCTTTCATTTCCAAATGTTTATTATTTTTTAAATCTGTAGCTGACATTTACAGCATCGTCATGGAGAAATGTTTACTGATCTCTCATGTACAGTAAATAAGAATCTTATGAAAAGAGGAACTGACCTACCATTCCAAATAAAAGAATCCCTTGTTGATAAATATTTATTTCAATTAGATAATAGTAATTCTACATCTGCAAAATATTTCATAACATCAAACAATGTATAAATAAAGTGAGGAATGTAAATTCTTATCAAAACATGAACATCACAACCCTTGTCATACCAAGATGTACTTTTGTCATAGCATCTCTACTCTCAGTAACTAGGGATAGAGTTTATTCTACACGGACTAAATTTTTGCTTGAATCATGATTATATTTATTAAGGAAAACACTTAATAATCAGAACAGTGGCTTATAATTTCAATAAGGATTAGCAAGGTGGCAACTTGTCTGAAAGCCAGATTTTCCTTCAACTATTTATACATCCTCAAAAAAAAGTTATTTTAGGTTATAAAGGTTGTCTGCATATAATTAGACAGGATCAACTATAAATGGCTTAGAGCAACTTAAAGATAAACCGACTGTATCAATAGGAATGATGTTGTAGTGTGTTTCTCTGCATGGTAAAGTTACTATTCTTTGTTGAATTAATGCAGGTAATAGGATAAATTTAATAAATTAATTTTTTTAATCACATACATACAAAGATACAGACCTTTTCTGTTGTACATGAACCAAAATATACTTATACGCTAAGAAAAATTAACGCTGACTGAATATCATACCATTAGAACTACAGTACATCATCAATCCAGAATTCAAAGATTTAAAAAACGAAATCACATATAGGTGTCTTGATCATGCAAATTTGATACAGCCCTGTGTTTATCTGAGCTCTATTTAAGCCAAAAAGTCCATCTACCATTGCATGCCATAGGTGAGAAGCTGCTACACTCCTTGATTACATTTGTCTGCCTATAGAGATTTCCTCATTTTTTTATGAGTACGCAGAGAAAAAGGCACAATGTACCAGTATTCTTGACATCAATAAAGTGTTCATTTGATCAACTTACTCGTGACTTATTTGGAAAACGAAATATCATTGGCTCATTCAGTGTGAAAATGGCATCACAATGGAGAGAAATTGTACTCATGCTTCTATTCTGATTGGTTAAACAGGTGTATGCATATTTCTGAGAAACAAGAAAATCTCACCACAGGCAGCATCCAGTTGATAAAGAAATTTAGCAGCCTTTTGACTATGTCTTGCAACAATGCTAACTGTTGCTGATCAGCATAAATAAGTCAAAATTTACTACTGATACTACAAAAGTGAAAAAGTGATATGTTGTACATTGCCAAACCTCCAATCACAGATAGCAGTACTTGCTGAGTTTATAAACTCATCAATGCAATACTTGTTATAAAGATCAAATTAAAAGAAAATTTTAAATGGAAGCAAAAATCATACAATGCTCACGATGAAGTACTTTGTCCCAATAATTTTTATATATAAAAATAAACAAAAAATTAAAACAATTAATAATTAATGAGATGCTGAGACACAATCCAAGCAGCCTGTCTGGAGTGGATAACACGTACATTAAACATGAAAGTAACAAACTCATATAGGTGAGTTTTGTGATGCAATAAACCAGTCTGTTGTCTTCCTTACAATGACGTCCTCATTTAATGCAGCGAATAAACTCTCTTTTCTGCTAGGTGCACCACAAATTTGAAGCAAATTCATATCACTATACTTAAATCGTATACATAACACTGCTGTAAACTGTACCATACAATCATATTCCATCTTTTGTTCCTCTACAAAATCAACAATACTGAAGGTACTTTAGAGATTAATTGTGTATCCACTACTCCAATTCCAGAACCTTGATTTTTTTCTGACTTTATGCAAAACAAAAACCATAAACATTATTTCTAATCATCAATTATCTGTCTTTCTTTCTACTCATCAACATCTCTACCACCATGTTCCACCTATTTAAATTTTCTGTCCAATGGTACCTTTTGTACATGTTCAGCACTGAGAAGCCATGTTATATGAACCTGTCTAACATACTGGTGCTTATGTACTTTTCTTTAAACTTGCAACTACACAGAAAACTACTGTTGAAAAGATAACATTTTGATTTTCTCAAAAATTAATGATTATACCAATGATTATAATATTTTGAATTTTCATTAACATTGATTAACTATAAAATTTAGAATTGTTGTCATCCTGTACCTAAGGAACCAATTTTCTGCACTCATGACAGAAGTAGTAATGTTTAAACTACAGACAAGTTAAGTATGTCATTCTTGTCAAATAAAATGGTATTATTCATTACTAATGGTGAAAATCTTTACTAAAAAAATAATCAAACAAAACATTAATCTTCACAAGACAAATATGCATGTAGTGCTAAAACAATAAAAATCCATCTATCACAGTTTTCAAGCTGAATTAGTGAGATTTTTTCCCATGAATACCGTAGTGTCATCATTTCCAAGGATAATGTTTTACAGATTTACCTCCCTTGAAAAGGTGCTGGACAAATGTGGGCAAACCCTCTATAGTACATGGTATCACCTGTCAATTGATGTTGTTTTAAGGTTTAACACCATTTTTCAGCACACGATAGGCTATACTCTGTCAATTGAAAGAATTAGTGAGGATTTTTACTGTGATATTCTTTGCACTGCATTCGATGCAGAAAGCTGACAATAATTTTGAGAGATAAATTAACAGATCATGTCATGTAACGGCTATTTATACAGAGCAAAAACAAAACAAAAAATGCTTAATGTTGCTCTTTCTGTTTTTGTGATGTCCAGTAATAATTTTATCAAAATTTCAGAACAAAAAACATAATTATCTTAATTTTTGTCAGCATCAAGTTTGTCATCACAGATAGGTAGAGATTAAAATACATTATGATACATGTAAGAAAATAAACCACAATGTTTTGCTATTTACAGTAAAAGTTTATAGAATATATCGTTAGAAACCTTGCAAACACAACAATGTAATGCTGCAATGTTTAATGTACTTCCTAAATGTTCATATGATTATACAATCACAAAAATAATGTCATTTACTCGGTTCAAAAGTCAACCTTTCCCCTGATCTGCATACAGCTGACAACTGTTTGTATGCAAGTCATTGACAATGTGCATAACATACCTCTCTCTACTTGTGACTGTCTTTAACTGCTTATTGAAATAGTAGGATATATCTTGGTTAAATGTACCTCACAATTTAGGTACAATATTCTATGGATCATCACAATACTGTTATGTACTGTATATATTTGATAAACTCAACAATAATGCAACCAGATGTACTGCATGGTATTGTGCACTGACAAACACCAGATGAACCATGCATGCATTTATTTAGATGGCAACTGATTTTGTTTGTAAATGTTTACTGGCTGTAAACTAAACTATTTACACATGAAAACACTGCAGCCTTAAAACCATGTCCAAATATGTTACTAGGACATGAGGTACAAAAGCCAATACTTTAAATTAATATATTTTAGCATCATCAGTAGTAAATCGGCCAATGTTGAAAATTATTTTCCAAATTCATCCACCTCACAAAATTTGTAAAAAGTAAGATTCATGGCTGATGTTAATGTATTGTACATGATCTGAAAAGTTCTTCACACATCTTAACTACAGCGAATATGACAAATATTATCATTTTATTACATGTACAAGTTTTAGATTAACTCTGAGATATGCCAAAAAAATAACATGGAACATAAGAAAGGTCAACCATCAACTTTCTACCTAATGGATTTTTTTAGTGTGTTACTGGCGCTGTAAGACTGGGGTGTATCTGTGTATGGTGGGGGAAATTCCTGCTCCCCATGAAACATGCTGTAAACTGAGGCGGTGTCACTTGGATAATTTTTATAGAATGATCTCTCTGGTGTATCTCCCTCTGTCGTCGTTATGTACGAACTTTCTGACCGGCTTCCCTGCAAGGAAAGAGAATACATATCTAGTGAAGATTGTTTTTAATGTTTCATAGGGGATTGGGATTTTGAGAACATTATAACTGAGAAATGTTGTATCCAAATTGTTTATTTTTCAAAATGTCAATATTCTTGTCTATGTTGATGACATTGGACATATGTGCAGTAAACAAGTTACACTGGTACAGTTACAGATATCTTCTGACTACACAATTATGACTTATGCACATTTTTTAAACTTAATTTTTATAATGAAAACTAAACAAATGATAGTTTTCCTGAAACAAGAAAGTTAGGATTCATAAATGGCTAATATGAAGTTAAATGAATCACATAATTTGTGTGTGTGTGTGTGATTAGGATTTTTAACGTAACTCAATTTTTCAATCATATCGCTATGTTGACTTCAGTGAGGCAGTCTATAGTGATGTCCAGCACTGGGGTATCATGCTGCAGACATCTTTTACTAAGATTTTTTTTTTATATGAACGGGAGATTAGAAAATGGGAGGTAGTTCTTTAAATAGTTATGGTCAAGTGTTGGTTTCTTCAGCAGATGCGTTACGAAAGCAGTTTGAAAAATGAATTTCCTTGATGAGAGAGATATTAATAACATCAGTTAGTGAAGGCAATATTGGGTCTAAGCACTCAAGCAGCAGTGATGTTGGAATTGGATCAAGTTCACATGACTTTGGTGCACTCTTCATCATGACTGTCCATACTAAATCCACAGAGACAGGTTCAAATGTTCGTAATGGCTGTCGCTGAAATTCTGTATCATAACTGTACAGTGATGAGTCAGTTGCAATTGTGTTGTCAAGCGAATCTCTAATGATGACAAATAATGACCTTTTATTTTTTACTAAAAGTTACTAGCTTGTACTTACCATATATACTAACTTATACATTGGGTCAATCTGTAAATATAAACCCTGAAGTTATTTGTTCTAATAATTACTCCTCACAAACCATATAGATCCAGACCTACCATCACATAATGCAATGGAACATGTGAGTCTATTCAGTTTACAGTTACCACTGACAACAAAGGTACATAGTCCTTTATTTGTTTAAATGTATCTTTGTTTGTTTGTTTGATACTGATTTTTAATGCAGCTTTAAAAAAAATCTGTCATATCGCTACAATGTCTGCAGTGAGGCAGTTTATAGTGATGTCTAGCACTGGGGCATCATGCTGCAGACATGTAGCATGATGTCCCACCCAGTCACATTATCCTGACACCAGGCTGACCAGTCCTAACAATAACCTCTTAATGCTGAGCGTCATGCGAGGCAGCTGTTAGTACCATTTTTGTAAGTCTTTGGTATAACTCGGCCAAGGATCAAACCCATGAAAGACGCTCTAACTAGGCCACCGGAGTGGTGTAAATGTATCTATACTCCAGTATGCACAATGCTTCTACAGGTTGGACTTTACTATCATTTGAACTCTTGAGACATTTTCCAGTCTGTGATTCTTCAATGATTATAAAGAATTTTTATTGCAGAATTAAAAAAATTCAAAATTTACAAATAGAGCAAACAAGTGATAAATTAATATTATCAGCCATCTCATTAACTTCACACCAAGACCGTGTCCACTGAGAGTGAACACATTTTCTGATATGTATAAACCTGTACATTGTGAACACAATTTTTTTAAAAAAATGTGAACTCGGTTAAGAAATATAATCATGATTTACAAGACAATGAAAATTTGGTCATTTTTGAGAAAATGATGTTTATATAAGAAATCTGACACTACATTACAGAATCTTTACATCACATTCAATATTTATATGAATTTGGATGTGTTTATCTTAACATTGGGATCCTTTCTGGTGGAGTAATGACAAGATTTGCAAGATGTTTGTGTGGTACCATGGTTTCCCCCAAGGACCAATTAGATGAATGTGTGTCAAGTTTCATGGCAAACCAACATGATGTTTAGGAGAAGTAGCAATAATAAAGTTCAGCCAACTGATGAACAGATGACAGATCCCATAAGATCTTCTGTTATCTGACTATCTGAGGTAAAAACTAAGGTATGGCTAGATATATGGATGAACATGTACATTGATGTCAGGGTATGGCTAGATGTATGGATGAACATGTACACTGATGTCAGGGTATGGCTAGATGTATGGATGAACATGTACACTGATGTCAGGGTATGGCTAGATGTATGGATGAACTTGTACACTGATGTCAGGGTATGGCTAGATGTATGGATGAACTTGTACACTGATGTCAGGGTATGGCTAGATGTATGGATGAACATGTACACTGATGTCAGGGTATGGCTAGATGTATGGATGAACTTGTACACTGATGTCAGGGTATGGCTAGATGTATGGATGAACTTGTACACTGATGTCAGGGTATGGCTAGATGTATGGATGAACATGTACACTGATGTCAGGGTATAGCTAGATGTATGGATGAACATGTACACTGATGTCAGGGTATGGCTAGATGTATGGATGAACATGTACACTGATGTCAGGGTATAGATCAGAGGTGGGCAAACTTTCCAGTGCAAGGTCCGCATACACAAATTTACAACATTAGTGGGCCACATAGTTCATTAAGTAAAATAATTAATATTTGAAATAGCAAAAAAAAAAGGTTTTTCTAAATAAAATAATTAATTTTCAGTTGTTAATATGTTAATATTTGAAAACTGAAACTTCAAAAGAAGCACATTTAAATGATAAACGGAGTAACGTAAACAGAGTCAGTGCAAATGATGCAGCTGATCACATTCATTGACCAGTTTGTCAAAATTTGATGATAAGTTGCTCGTGCTGATCTTTAAAACTGAGTGAAGATTTGAATGTGAGAAGCGATCTGTTCTTTGACTTGTTGACTTTCAGAGTAGAGATAGTCTGCTCACAAATGTTGTTTGATGCAAACAACGGCAAATTCTTTCAGATTTTGAAACTTTCTTGGGTAAAGAGAAGCATAAAACTCAATCAGGGGTTTGGTTTCAAAAGTTCTTCTTAAGGAGTTGTTGGCCTGGAAATCAATCAGTTCCATCTGCAGGTTTTCAGTGGCTGTTTTAATGTCACAAGCAAAAGTTGAGCTGAGTAGGTCGAACTGTTGTTCCATTGCCTTGAAATCAGCAAACCTCCAGATAAATTTTTCTTTTAAAGCCATGCTCTGACATCTGTACTTGTCAGATAATGCTTGGGAAACAGTCTGCATCTTTAAAAGAGAAAAATGAGCAAATTTCTGCTCATTCAGCTGCTTGGGAAAATGTTTAAGCCCCATTTGAAAGGATTCTCTTCTACGTACAATTCATGAGGAAATACACCTTTTCCTTGAAGTTTAGTGTTCAACTCATTCAATGTTTGCATTATGTCCACAGCAAATGCAAAATTGCAAATCAATTCTTCACTCTGCATATGTTTTGAAAAGTCACAAGAGATATCTTTCATAGTAAAAAACATGAGAATCTCTGCTTTGAGGTCCCACACCCTCTTTAGTACTTTTCCCATGCTTAACCATCAGACATTTGTGTAGTACAGCACATCAGCAAAATCAGCTTCCATATCTTCCAACAGGCTTTGGAACTGCCTGTGTTTCAGTCCCCTTGCTCTTATTGCATTCATTGCACACACAACTGGATGCACAACATGCTTAAGATTTAAAGAAGACTTACAGAGGCTTTCTTGATGTATGATGCAGTGAAAGGACAGTGCAATGTGCAGTGGGAAATCTTCTTTAATTTTATCATTCATTAAAATCACAAGGCCAGAATGTTTACCTGTGAGTGAAGGAGCCCCATCAGTTGTAATACTTGCCAGTTTATCTAAGCTTAATCCAGATCTGATTAAACTTTTAATGACACTGTTGTACAAATCTTTCCCAGTACAAGTGTCTTTGAGAGACTCCATAGATAACAATTACTCTGTAATGTCAAAGTTTGCATCAATTCCTCTGATAAAAATAGCATGAAAATAGGACTTGTTCCTAGGCCACATGAAAACCCTTGGCTGGCCACATGAAAACCCTTGGGGGCCGCATGTGGCATGCGGGCCATAGTTTGCCCACCCCTGGGCTAGATGTATGGATGAACATGGACATACATGTCCAAGTTACTGCTATACCAACCTTTTACCATGGTGAGCTAGAAAAACAGAATTCCTATTGGTGGCTCAACATTTCCTTTTCTTTCAAAACATTTTTAAAAAATGTTCGATCCTCAAACTATTTCCAAGCATTGTGTCACTGTTATTTCATTGCATGATCAGTGTTATTTCATTACATGATTGCATTATCAGTGTTCTTTTATTACATGATTGTATGATCAGTGTTATTTCATTACATGATTGTATGATCAGTGTTATTTCATTACATGATTGTATGATCAGTGTTATTTTATTGTATGATCAGTATTATTTAAATTTATGATCAGTGTTATTTCATTACATGATTGTATGATCAGTGTTATTTTATTGTATGATCAGTACTAATTAAATTCATGATCAGTGTTATTTCATTACATGGTTGTATGATCAGTATTATTTCAATTCACGATCAGTGTTATTTCATTACATGGTTGTATGATCAGTATTATTTCAATTCACAATCAGTTTTTTCAATGCATGATCAGTGTTATTTCATTACATGATTGTATGATCAGTGTTATTTTACTGTATGATCAGTATTATTTCAATTCACGATCAGTGTTATTTCATTACATGGTTGTATGATCAGTATTATTTCAATTCATGATCAGTGTTATTTCATTACATGATTGTATAATCAGTGTTCTTTTTATTGTATGATCAGTATTAATTAAATTCATGATCAGTGTTATTTCATTACATGGTTGCATGATCAGTATTATTTCAATTCATGATCAGTGTTATTTCATTACATGATTGTATGATCAGTGTTATTTTATTGTATGATCAGTATTAATTAAATTCATGATCAGTGTTATTTCATTACATGGTTGTATGATCAGTATTATTTCAATTCACGATCAGTGTTATTTCATTACATGGTTGTATGATCAGTATTATTTCAATTCACAATCAGTTTTTTCAATGCATGATCAGTGTTATTTCATTACATGATTGTATGATCAGTGTTATTTTACTGTATGATCAGTATTATTTCAATTCACGATCAGTGTTATTTCATTACATGGTTGTATGATCAGTATTATTTCAATTCATGATCAGTGTTATTTCATTACATGATCAGTGTTATTTCATTTCATGATCAGTTTTTTCAATGCATGATCAGTGTTATTTCATTACATGATTGTATGATTAGTGTTATTTTATTGTATGATCAGTATTAATTAAATTCATGATCAGTGTTATTTCATTACATGGTTGTATGATCAGTATTATTTCAATTCATGATCCGTGTTATTTCATTACATGGTTGTATGATCAGTATTATTTCAATTCATGATCAGTGTTATTTCATTACATGATCAGTGTTATTTCAATTCATGATCAGTTTTTCAATGCATGATCAGTGTTATTTCATTACATGATTGTATGATCAGTGTTATTTTACTGTATGATCAGTATTATTTCAATTCATGATCAGTGTTATTTCATTACATGATTGTATGATCAGTGTTATTTCAATTCATGATCAGTTTTTTTAATGCATGATCAGTGTTATTTCATTGTTTTTTTCGTTGCACAAACCAAAGGTGGAACCTACTTACCGTGTATCCCCTCTCTCCCTCAGTAGAGAGTGGACTGTATGGACCAGGTGTTCTAAAGAGGATGTAATAGGCCCTGGATCGCTGTCGCCAGAAACATATGCAGAAAGACAGCATGACGATGAATAAGACAATACCAAACCTGGATTGAAAAATTTTGTTTTTAAATGCAAGTGCAATAAAATCAGTTCTAAACCAACAATAATAACTAAATGAGACCATGAGAGTTTGGGGGGGGGGGGCACTTCAATTTCAGAGACTTTACTCCATTCATATATGTGACCTCTAAACTGGGAGGTATTGCTGTGTTTCTTCTTTTATAACAATATAAAAATATGTATACTTTGCAGATTAATTTCACCATTATTTGCTTATCTTTGTGGCAATTTTTCTTTGTGAATATAAAATCTGATGAACAAATTAATTACAAAGGATGAAAAACTGATTTAAACTAACTGTACATGCTGCATTCCATGCAGGTAGTAGTCCTGTGCATTCCTCATTTAGCTCTCAATCTTAATAAAGTAAAACCTGTCTTGAAAGATCACCCCTTCTCCTAGAAAAATAAAATCTCTCAAGACAGGTGGTCTCTCATTACAGGTCATAATACTATTTAATCAATCAATCTGTGCTTTGCAGACATGGTCTCTCAAGACAAGTGGTCTTTGAAAACAGGTTTAGCTGTAGGTTGTTTCCAAATAGCAATCTCACTGTGAGAACTATAAATGACTGTCATTCTGTGACTTTTATGCATCACCATGCTAAAATCTGAAGCCACTTTGGGAACATTTTCCCTTTAATCAATGCTGTTTTACAAATGGTCCATAAATACCTTTGTAAATACTATTGTCACATGACATAAAGAGGATACTGGAATACTTATGTTTCTTATGACCTCCAATTAAGCATAATTATACTGTGTACCCTAAGCACCCCTCCCCAACAGTCTAATGCATAATGAATTATTCATGCCCATTGCTGATAAATTATTGGTCAAAATCTAAAACAAATGCATAAAATTGTACATAATATCTGTAAGCCACACCTCCGTTTATTCTGATGCACACCCACCCACCCCCAGTCCTCTTCAAATTGGACTTAAGGAAAATATGCAAAATTATACTGAGCATCTACACCGACCACCGATCTAGTATGCAATATTGTATTAAAATCCTGCAAACAATGTGTGTGAAATGATGGCAAGATTTGATGCATCGGCATACTAACAGAAACTAAAATGTCCCCAAATATAGGCCACCTCACTCTAGACCAATTAGACAGCGAACCTAAAAAGTTTGTATAAAATCTTTCAAGTGATGATAAATTTTTAAGTGGATGAGGATGTTCTTACAATTATTTTAACATTTCAAATCACATTATCTGTCACTGAAAAATTTAAACACAACAGTTCTAAAGAATCCATAAGCATGAACAATTTCCATTTTTTTTGTGTTCTTCTCATGTTTATATATAATTATTATTATATATAATTATATCTACAAGTTCAACATTATTTCTAGCAAAGCCATAACTCATTACTTCTCTGTAATGCAAAATTGCAGTATGTAATAGAATGCACAGTTTTCAACTTGTATTTCTAGGTGGGGAGGGGTAAAAAAGCTTCATGTTTGAAAAATCCAGTTTCTAATGTGCTAGATCATTATGTACATGTACTGTATTTTCATGTGCTGATTTGGATTTTTTTTTTTAAAGTCCCATTACTCAAATATTTGTCTTATTATTTAGTTTGCCTTTTTATGTCAACCTCAGATTTGTTTTGTTATCTCCCTTGAAGCACCTCTGGTTTTATTATTTTCCGATTAATATTGGTCTCAGTATCTCACCAGAAGAACTTTTAAAGTGTAAAGCTGTAAATGTGCTTTTATCACACCTTTACCTGTATTGCAATGTTATTTTAACCAGTGACCTGGTTGATAACATTCTCAAAAACACTCCAATCTTATCACAATCAAAGAAATCCTGGCTGTCATATCTCCTGCATATATCATTCGTCTTTTGTCCCAATCTTCCACAACTTCATTGCTGACTCAGCAGATTCTCCACCAAGGACAAAACACTTAACATTGTGTCTGAAATCTGTATAATAACCCATTACTTGCAGCAAAGTTGTCATATTCCATATCAATTGATAAAATGTTGCCATTACCTTCATTTGACCTGTGAGTGGAATGTTCTTGTCACATGCAGTGCAAAACCATTTGAAAACCTTGGCATTTAAACCAGAGTACAAACTGTAAGAACCTTACTTTCTTTCCCACTTCTGCAGAATAATTGCTTCTCTTTTATGATGGGTTGTTATTTGCATACCATATTTCTATAATCAAATGTCTCACCAAAGAAATTTGAACTCACTACTTTTTTCTTGAATTGAAGTACTTTCCATATGCACAAGATAAACTTTTCAAAATAACGTTTTCTTTGTTGCCAACTAAATGCTCTAGGTCTGGTACCCTGTTCTGTAAGTTTATTTTCTCCAGATGTGAGAAGAGAAAAAGTTTATGTCACTAATCTGAATTGATCAACAAACTGCTTCTCTGTTATTTATTTTGTAATCTCGATAATAGAAAACAAAATGACATCTAAGGGAAGCCACAACGGCTATCATGTCATTTTCTTGAAAACTTGCACTGACCAAATACTGCACTTGTCAGCAGTAAACTTTGGTTCTTTATCAAAATGTTGAAAATATCTGGATGCTTGTGAGAGGTAAATTTGATATTATTTTCACTACATGTAATATAGTGGGCAAAGGTCGCATTAGTGCAGTGGTGATCCTAAAGGAACGCAAACTCATTGGTGCCATGGGAGCTGGCTATAAAAACTAGGTGGCCCTAGTTTTATTATGCAAGGAGAAGACCTTTACTTACAATGTCAACACAAACCTGTGATTCTAAAGTCTTGATAATAGGTTACTTCCCCTGCTTTACTCTAGCAAGAAATCTGGGTCATTAGGATATTTTCTGTTAAAATTGCTTTGGAATCCAGGGATTTTTTTTACCACATATATATTATGATAACAAACTGTTTCAAGATTTTGCATCTTCATCATATCTTATGACAGATCAGCATCATCTGTAAAAATCTATAAATAAAAAAAAAACAACCAAACTTATACTGTCAAATTTGGTCAAGTTAGAACAAGTAATTTGAAGTTTTCTCTACTGTTAGTAATGGCAGCAATGTGATTGTGATTCATGTCATTTTAACAAATTTAAACAACATGTCTACCATGACGCTTTTTGTCAAATACGTTCAAATTCTGCTCGGTAATATTAATGAAGTCATTTGAAGTCTTGTCATTATTTAGTAATGGTGACCATACTTTAATGTAGATCAGCATCATTTGAAGGCTTATCATTATTCAGTAGGTGGCACTCTACAGTTTTGTATTTTGCATAGGGTTATAATTTTTTTTTTTAAAAATCCCAGGATTTCTTCACTGGTTAAAGACTTTGTATATCTTAGGTGTTGTTAGAAGAACTTTTAATTCCCTTTATTTTGATGTATGATTGATAGATGTAATTTAGGTTCTAGAGTATACAGCATGGGCTCACTTAAGATGTGCTCGTATAAAAAGCTGCTAGTTCCCATGGTCATTTTCACTTCCTGGACTTCAAAAGTAAACTGGAGAAAAAAAGAGCCGATAACTATATTTACTTTTCAGATATTTTGTAATTTGTTCAATGCACTTTCAGTAGCTGCTTTTTTTTTACCATGTGCTTAGATCATGTACAATTTCCACAAGTAAAGTATCGAAAGAAATGTCAGCCATATTATATCAAAATAGCATAGAGATATGCCAACATTATCTCTATTGTGCATGTTACAAATGCAAATAAGTTCACCTTACATACACTACTCTCTAAATAGTACATAATAACTGGTGAGCACCCAAGTAATAGTGACCATACTTGATGGTAGATCATCACGATTTGAAGACTTTTCATTATTCAGTAATGGTGACTATACCTGATGGTAGATCAGCATCATTTGAAGGCTTGTCATTATTCAGTAATGGTGACCATACTTAATGGTAGATCAGCATCATTTGAAGGCTTGTCATTATTCAGTAATGGTGACCACACCTGATGGTAGATCATCATCATTTGAAGGCTTGTCATTATTCAGTAATGGTGACCATACCTGATGGTAGATCATCATCATTTAAAGGCTTGTCATTATTCAGTAATGGTAACCATACTTTATATAGATCAGCCTCATCTGAACAAGTTTTAAAGATCTTAATGCCAGGATTGTGTTAAGTGTGGTCAAATTCTGTTAAGCAGTTTCTAGAAAATCATTCCAAGGTTTTGTATCTTCAGTAATAGTAATCATACATGATTATATTACATTATTTGAACTGGACAGGGCTTCAGGCCAGAATTTTTTCATTAAAATCTGATAAATTATCTTAAGTGGTTTTTTGACTAGTAGTTATAAAAAGCAACCATGAAGCTTCCTGTGAGTCAGTGGTTCTTACCAGGGTTTTTCCAGGTTATTCCTCCACCAGTGATACTGGCTGACACATATAACCTATCATGTATTGAGAAGTGGCATTAAACCCCACAACAACAATGAATACTGGATCGTACTATGATACATTACAACAAAGCACCATGCTATACTAACTAGATCTTACGGCCAGCTAGATAAGGTAGAAACATTGGCCAAACATTTGCAAAAAATTGATTAATCGTGTGACCCTTTACTAATAAATTTTTTTAAATTCCAGAAAATAGCATTTGATTACAGTGCAACATAAATAGCAAAATGTGTTCTTACCAAAAATACCAGAGTTCCCAGACCTTGTACGAGACACAACAAGTATTTTCCCCGCAGCAATATTCATCCTCTAAACATCTGGAAAATACAAGAAAAACTACCACATTCAATAATATAAATTATTTCCTGGAAAATACAAGAAAAACAACCACATTCAATAATATAAATTATTTTCTGGAAAATACAAGAAAAACAACCACATTCAATAATAAAACTTATTTTCTGGAAAATACAAGAAAACAACCACATTCAATAATAAAAATTATTTTCTGGAAAATACAAGAAAAATCACCACATTCAATAATATAAATTATTTTCTGGAAAATGCAAGAAAAACAACCACATTCAATAATAAAAATTATTTTCTGGAAAATACAAGAAAAACCACCACATTCAATAATATAACTTATTTTCTCAGACCCCCTCAATTGGACAAGTTGTTTTTGTGTTATTATATTTTTAATATTATAAAATTAAACAATTACAAGGAATTCTTAACTAATAATGTGTCTTTTGGGTGGTAAACCATTATTGGTATTGCTGAAAAGCGAGTTAAGAAATCAATGCTGAATGTCATACATTAAAATGAAAGTAAACTTCTTGAATCTATATGGTAAACATAGAAATAGTGGACATGTAACGAATAAATATAAATGTATCTTCTGGATGGTAAATCATTACCAGCTGGTATGTTGAAAAGTACGGTATAGAACCAAAGTGAATGCCATTATTTATTTAGGTGCAAGGTATCGGTGTTAACTCTCTGAATCCATATAATTTACACACACAAAACATGATTATAAATCACATTTTAGTCGCTGCTTTGATGTCAATAAAAAGATTACATGAATGTTTCCATCGATATAATAATAATAATAATAATAATAATAATAATAATAATAATAATAATAATAATAATGAGGACTTTGTATAGCGCCTAATCTTTAAAAGCTCTAAGTACTTTACAAAATCTATAATTATATGACTACAAAAAAAAACACCATGAAATTAGAAAATATAAAAATTCTGAAAAATAGAAATGTAATTTCTCAACATCTCCCCTTCACAATATTTTGCATTTAAAGTTCTTATGTCAACTTCAATGAAAAGTTACAAAGATCATTCTTTACATGTATTTCTGACAACACTCACACTGGAACAAAGGTCAGTTCATTTTTTTCTGCCTCAACCACCCTTCTCCAAGTAGTAAAAAAACAAGCTGACTGAATCTATCCTTTTGGAGCAGTTTCTGTATCTCCTTGAGTAGTGAAATTCAATACGTGGCACCCTCATTATTCTTGGATATTTCAACATTCACTTTGACTGTCCTGGAAACTCATACACCTCAAAACTCCTAGATTCCAAACAGTCAATTAACCAACCCACCCATTAACATGATCACATTTTAGACGAGATTCAGTCCACCCTTGTATCCTATGAAACTTGCATCGGATCACCTCTGCATCATATGCCATCTCGACGTATCAGTCCCTAACCCACCACCTTTATTTGCTACTAAGAGGAAGCTCTGTATGATAAATAGAACCAAACTAATGCATGACATCCAAGTCAGCCTAACAACTTGCTTACCTCCTACTGCAGAACAACTAGATAACTGCCTGAATTCATTGCTTTTAAAACATATCCCAGCCACCAACTGTAGAATATTAATTCAGAAGTGTTCTCTGTTTTATAGTAGTGTTAGGGACCAGCTTCGCACTGCTAAAAGAGACAGATGCAAAGCTGAGAGGCTTTGGCTTTCATCCAGACTAACTATTCATAAGCAAATCTATGAAGCCACTGAGAAGAATGTCACAAACATTCCATGCAGTGAAATCATCCCACTACAGTACTAATATCATGGAAAATTCCAGCTGCAAAGAGCTCTTCAAGATTACTAACAAGCTAATGACAAGGAACAACTACCTTCTCTCCAGTAGACCTTCCGGACCTGTTTGCAAATTTCTTCCATGACAAGGTACAAACCATTAGAGATAAGCTTGACAAAAAAATTTCAATTGACTCATCGTCACCATACATTTGTTATACAGAACTTTAGTGGCAACGGTTAGCAGCATTTTAACCTGTCTCTATGGATTTAAAATCATGATGAAGAGTACACTTGAACTTGATCAAATTCAAACATCACTGCTGCCTGAGTGCTTAGACCCAATATTGCCTTCACTAACTGATGTTATTAATACCTCTATCTCATCCAGGGAATTACCATAATTTTTCAAAACTGCCATTGTAAAGCCTCTGCTGAAGAAACCAACACTTGACCATAATGATTTAAAGAACTACCGCCCAGTTTCTAATCTCTCGTCCATATAAAAATCTAAGAAAAAGTTGTTCTAATCCAACTTGTATCTCATTTGAATTCAAACAGTA
Source organism: Unio pictorum (assembly GCA_030141615.1). NCBI lineage: Eukaryota > Metazoa > Mollusca > Bivalvia > Unionida > Unionidae > Unio > Unio pictorum. The sequence goes on along the minus strand of JARLTB010000143.1, from coordinate 4,275,852 downwards.
ATTTTAGTAATGCAAAGTCTGCATATTGCCCTTGCCACAAAACTGAAACTACTTTCTGAAAGTAGATGACATTCTCTCTGCTTTGGATAGCAAAAGGATTATAGTCCTCACCCTCCTTGATTTGTCTGCAGCATTTGACACAATATACCACGATTTATTACTTCACCATCTCCAGCATGTATCTGGCATACACAATACACCCTTACTGTGGTTGAAGTCCTACTTAGTTAACAGGACACAAATTGTGTCTGCCAATGTAATACATTCCAGCCCGTTGATTTATGTTGTGGTGTTCCAAAGAGGTCTGTTCTTGGACCCGTTATCTTCATTTTATACACTCAGCTGCTCTCAAGTGGCACAGATCACCATCCAGTGTCTCACTACTTCAGAGGTCTAACAAGGATTTTAAAACTAGGAGTCCAGGACTCCTAATTAGGTAAAAATAGGAGTCCCACCTGCAAAAGTTGCAGTCCCCTCCCAGAAGCATCGTGAAGTGGCTAAATGGCCATTAAAATGCCCAGAATAAACAAATACAAAATTTTATCAGTTTTATTTCTTGGCAATTATTTATTATTCTTTAAAACATGATGTATTAAAATTTATATCATGTACAAATATCCTATTCTTAACTACAATATAGTTCACTTTCATCTATATTGCTAAATTTTCTGATTGTTGGTTTTGGATTATATATATTATACAGCTACAATCGGAAATGAAATCAATTTCAGGATCATGGAGCTTTTCCTTTTTGGTGACAAAATATACCATCTAGTGATATTTGTGGCTGATAAAAACTGTATATACAGTCTTGTGTTTAGAGTAGAGAAAATCAAAGGCACCATGACAGGAAGCAGCGAACTTGGATATAACAATGTACTGGAATATATAGTTCCATAAAAAAATCTTTGTTTCAGATTAACAAATCACCGTAACAGTGCACTGTTATATCATAATCCGCTTATGCTGATATCAGGCCTTATTACTGTATGCTGTATTATAATCAAAATATCCATGCAACTGATTAGCTAAAATCCAACACCTCAGAAATGTGAAATTTGTACAGTCAACAAGATGACACTAATTTTAAAAAAAAAATGGAAGAAAAACATAGTTTTGCTCACACTTCAAAGAAAACTGATTATCTCTGAAGCAGTGATAATATACAATACAAATAAAACAAGTCTGTCTCAATGTTCTACAATTATCTGATGTTGCCGCAACAAACAGGTATTTGTTTGGTCCTTCAACTGGAGCCTTTAGCGACGCCTTCAATAACAAATGCACCATCATAAAAGAAAGCCGACGACCTTTGCTTAAAGAAAGTCAGCAACAAACTCAAATAAAAGCATTGCCTCATTTTTCATAGTGATTAAAACATATTTATTGTGCCGTGAAACTTTCCTGTTTGCAAAAGAAAAAAGAAGAAAAAAAAAAGCCACCAAAAAAATGTATGTTCGGAGGACTCCCTGTGTGGGTGATTTTCTGTGTTACAGATAAGAAAATTGTGTCCAAATGCTTGTAATTAAAGCATTTCCGAGATCTCTGCTAGTACTTGTACATTGATGACATCCAAATATACAAATCTAGGCACCCAACTGAAATTATTGCTACCATCCAAGGAGTAGCAAGGTGCATTTCTGATGTGAAATCATGAATGACATTTAACAAGCTGCAGATGAATGATGATAAAACCGAGGCCATTCTGATAACAACACAAAGACTTTCTCATTCACATCCTTTACCTCAATTTCTCAAACACCAAAATGTCAGGAACAAGGCTGCATATCTTGAGCTGAGACACATCAGTTCCATTTGCAAATATATTTCAGCTAATACCATTAAAACACTGAGAGATCTGATTCCTAAAACTCGGAATAAAATATTCTCATCAATTCATTAAGATATTTCTGATCAATTCATAATGCTAATTGTGATCAATTCATAATGCTAATTCTGATTGATCAATTCATAATGCTAATTGTGATCAATTCATAATGCTAATTTTGACTGATCAATTCATAAAGCTAATTCTGATAAATTTATAAAGCTAATTCTGATATATTCATAATGCAAATTCTGATCAATTCATAATGCTAATTCTGATTGATCAATTCATACTACAAATTCTGATCAAATGATAATGCCAGAACAATAATTCATCTTGAATATTTATAAAATCAATGGAATCAACATAAAAAAGCATTACTCACCTGTCAGAATCGCAGTAATAGCCAAATACCTGTGGATGGAAAGAAAGAAAAAAAGATGAATCAAGCAAATCACTAAAATATATGAAGATATAGAAACTTACAAGGACAGAAGCTTTAAATATTTATTTTTTTACAGTCTTGAATTTTTTAAAATCATATTAAATCCATCTAAAAAAAATACCCCTAAAAATTAGGTTCACTTTCCTTGGGATTTATCTAGTGCCGCTAACCCTGTCAGCATTATACAGTAATCTCTCTCTCTCTCTCTCTCTCTCTCTCTCTCCGTGGACCATCGTAGTGAAATATGGGCTAAAATCTATGAAATGTAGTAATTAGGGTGTAAGCACGATCAAAAGTGCAATTCTACAAATAACCCAATCCAAAGCTAATATCCACTCTCTCTCTCTCTCTCTCTCTCTCTCTCTCTCTCTCTCTCTCTCTCTCTCTCCGTGGACCATCGTAGTGAAATATGGGCTAAAATCTATGAAATGTAGTATTTAGGGTGTAAGCACGATCAAAAGTGCTATTCTACAAATAACCCAATCCAAAGCTAATATCCTCTCTCTCTCTCTCTCTCTCTCTCTCTCTCTCTCTCTCTCTCTCTCTCTCTCTCTCTCTCTCTCTCTCTCCGTGGACCATCGTAGTGAAATATGGGCTAAAATCTATGAAATGTAGTAATTAGGGTGTAAGCACGATCAAAAGTGCTATTCTACAAATAACCCAATCCAAAGCTAATATCCACTCTCTCTCTTTCTCTCTCTCTCTCTCTCTCTCTCTCTCTCCGTGGACCATCAGAGTGAAATATGGGCTAAAATCTATGAAATGACGATCTTAAGACAATTTTCGTTTGTGTCATCCAATGATATCTCTGCGATTACCTCTTGTTGGTTCATCATTTCACTTACGGTAGTTAATATTCAACATTAATTTCCCATTAATACTGGCCGCTATGTATAGCCTATATTGTGCTGTGTACACCATAAAAAAAAAAAAAACAAATATCAATTTCCATGAGCCTATAGGTTAATGGCATAGCATTCATGTGAATGACGTATCTAGCCAAGTGTTTGTAGTGCTCTAATTTTACTATTAACCGTTTGAACCTGACAGGCCGGTTTACCGGCCAGTTGTAATGGTGTATATACCCGAAAGGCCGGTATACCGGCCTAGCTATCTACCGTCATAACCCGACAGGCCGGTATCCCAGCCTGTGTTATGTTATTTGCTAGATGGCGCATGGTTATTGTGCTAGGTCAGTGAAATATAGATCTTGCATGAAATGGTACAACATAAAAAAATTTCGAGACAGTCTGTTACAAAGTCATAGTAATAAAAAGCATTTTATAAGCATGTTTGAAAAGAGACAATTTGATATTTGCTGTTATATCATAGTGGATTATCATTCTAAGGCATAATAATACTTTTATTTTGCAAAATTTTACTTTTTAGAAAATTGTCAAAAATTGCCAGGGAGGCTAGGGTTAATGTGCCGAAAAATGGGGGAGATTAGGGTTCAAAGGGTTAAAATTATCTTTCATGACTATATCATAAGTATATTATATTGATTTAATCAATCTGAAGATAAATGGAAACTAAAATAATAAAGCAATCAACTTATCAATATGCAAAGGTGATTGTAGATAGCTATAAAAAGGCACAGAACTACATTCTGTAGCGGACACACTCAGGGATGTGTGGAGTTCACTCATAAGGTCAATATACAGCTGCCTGCCTGTAGTAAATCTGAACTCTGTTCAAAAGGGTAAATAGATGTATTTGATATAAATAAAAAATACATACAGTATGTACTCTGTATCAATGATATACCACTTATATAAATTTTTACAATAAAAAGAAAATCAGGCAAGCCTCATTTCCTTCTAATGAAAAATTTATACATGTCATGGTATATCACTCATATATTGTTTATTTGTTTGATTAGAATTTTTAACGTAGCTTTAATAATTTTTCAGTCATATCGCTATGATGTCTGCAGTGAGGCAGTTTATAGTGATGTCTAGCACTGAGACATCATGCCGCAGACATGTAGCATGATGTCTCACCCAGTCACATTATCCTGACACCAGGCCGACCAGTCCTAACACTAACCTCTTTATGCTGAGCGTCAAGTGAGGCAGCTGTTAGTACCATTTTTGTAAGTCTTTGGTATGACTCGGCCGGGGATCGAACCGATGACCTCACGCTTCCGGGGCGGACGCTCTAACCACTAGGCCACCGGAGCAGTTTATATATATATATATATATATATATATATATATATATAAGCCATACAATACAGCAGTTTAATGCTTAAACAGAAGAAAGCAATATATATTTTGTACAGGCTTCCTTTACATCTACTGTTTTCCAGCAAGAAAAAGATCTAATACACAACATCCTTAACCAAACAAGTAATGTGCACTATAAATAATAACTTCATGAATTAAAATCAATCATTAGTGATAAGTACATCCAAAATCTCTTCTTTGTATAACCTTTATTATTTAATTTGATATCACTGGTGTACCACCATCAGTAATGTCACAGACTTCATTTTAATATGCTCCTTGTGCCAGAGACCCTTATTTTCATACAAAATAAACCTCTCATAGCACCCATAGGGCACATAAAAAAAGACCTAAGAAAATAAAGAATAAAGATGGCAAAAAATATAACAGATGCCAGATAATCAATTTATTTAGCCCAAAAAAATGTCTTACTGATTTTGATCAGTGTGGGTGCCAATCAAACCCACATAATCCATTATGACAGAAACTTAAGCTTAAGAAAAATTGATGCAAGTGTCAACAAAAACACTGCTGCATTTATTGTTTAGGCAAAACTGTTGATAAATGTCCAAAATAAATGTACATTCTTTTGGGGACTGGTTGCTTGTGCATGAGGATAGATTCAAAGTATAGTACAAAAAGATTGTGACAGTTAGTGATGGGAATCGGTCAGAAATTCATAATCGATAATCGGTTCAACTGATCATCGATTATAATCGGTTACTAAGAGCAAATTTTAATTTTTGTTAAACAGTTATATCTTTAATCAAGAGTTCAATATGTTTATAAATGTACAGGAGTAATCTCTTTTAATGACATTGTATATTTTAACCTGACAATAATATTACATTATGTGTTACTTTTGTTCTACAACTTTGTTAAATGAAGGAAACTTTTTATGGCTGATCAGTCATATGTAAATGAAATACTACTACAATCCCACGAAATTCTTTCGTTCACATGTGATGTGTCTATAATTTAAAGTATAGAAGGACATGTTTCTCTTGTTTGTCATTGTTTATAAATACTACAAAAGATGTACAATTTGACTGAAACAAATCAACAAAATGTGTTTAAATGTATTAACTCAACAATTTAACAACTTGTCTATGTGATACTGACTATATGTTCCTGATTATAAATCATAAAGTTTCATATTTGTAGTTGTGAAGGGAATTAATAAATTTCAGGTCAACTTTAGTGGCTGGGAGTTTCACTAACCTTTGTGCTTTGCATAACCTAAAAAGTAGTCTCCCTTTACACAATCAATTATGGAGTTCACAATCGATTATCTGCTCAACCAACTGATGATCGATTATAATCGATAATCGGAACAACACTAGTGACAGTGGATACCAATAATGATCTCAGACACTAAGAATATAGACCAATTACTGCAGACTCTTCCTGGTCTTCCAGCATCATATATATTATGAACTAGTCATTGATGAGTTAAACCACCAAATAGTTTGCCTCAATTTCTTTGTCCATTAAAATTATTGTTATTTGAATAGGGGACAAATGTTATTTTCTGCGAACAAGAAAACTGTAGACAATTTTGTTTTAGTCAACAACACTTAATTCAAAGCATATGGAACACTAAATAGTTTTGGCAGAAAATAATAAATCCTTACCTTACTGCCTTAGACTAACAAGTAGATTTCCACTTTTTTACTTTTCTGAACCCAATGTAAGAGTAATGCTTGGAGACAGTATCGAGGACTATGAACTCCATGTGTAACTCTTACCTAAGGGTGATGCTGCATTGTATGCATATGTCAGAAATTTAAAAAAGGGCAACAAACAACGAATAGGTATTCTACTTGTGCTATGATACTAGTCCTACTATGTAAGACACCACATCTCCCCAATATTTGTGTTTATAGGTCACTGTCTTTAAATAAAGCCACTACAGAGCAATTTTCAAGGATTAAACAATCAAAAGTATTTTGAATGAAATGGAACTAAACAATCTGATTTTGGCATTCCCTACTTCCATTTCATTCCTGCCAACTAAAGTTTTGTATAATAGAACTTGAAAACATGTATATTTGCTTGTGTAAGAATAGGATTTTCATATATATATATATATATATATATATATATATATATATATATATATATATATATATATATAAACATCAGAATAAATAAAGTCTATCTAGAGTAACATGACTTTAATTTGACAAAAGTGCCACAATTGGGCTGCTAAGTGCAATTAGATATTCCTGAAAAGCTGACTGCTAAATTTGAATAAAACATTTAAACAAACAAACAAAAAAAAAGTGGGGGGGGGGGAGAGAATAGATTCTTCGTCTGTAATGCGGACCAGTCCAACAACATCTCTGATTTATTCTGACATTACTGGTAGTGGCATTAGTAATGTCATGAAGATAAAGTTTAAGTCGAGATCTTCAATGCGGACCATTTCAAATCGTTAACATGTTCGATTCTTATAATGCTAAGCAATTTTTACTTCTAATACAACATATAATATTATATTCTACATATTGACATCGAAATTTATGTACATGAAGAAAATGCAATCAACAGGTAAACGTTGATCATTGTGTCAATAAATACCCTACAAAGTAGCCAAACCACTTAGCAGAACATGCAACGTAACGGTCAGGTGACAACAAAATTACATGCATGATACAAACCAGTTTTTCACAATCGTCAAGGTAACAAATAATGACAAACAGGACTGTATTAAGAAAAAAGAAAAATCTGTTAAAATATTTACATTTGTACTTACAGTCTTCAGAAAGAAAGAAACCCAAATAAACAACTTTCCCATATCAGTTGTCGCCATTTCTTTAACCTCTGACCTTAAACTTGAATCGGAATAACCTCGGCTTTAAACATGCATGGTAAAGAAACTTGGGTGCATTTGACATTTGAGGCTAATCAAACTTAACAAGTTCCGGTATTATTTAATTTTAAAACCGATCACTCCACTCCAATTTAGACCTTATGGATATGCATCACCATTAGTATTTCCAGTCCAGTTGTAGTTCTAGTCTATTTTTAGAACATATTTTACTCTCTCATTTTGGTAGTGATAGAAGAGTTATATTTATGCTCTTTTGGTAGGGATTTAAAGGTAATTGTTTATTCTGCTTGACTGTCTGTGTGCGACAATTGGAAGTGAGTAACAAGGCCTTGGTGATCATCCGGAAGTGAAATATGTGTTGTTTACATGCTGCTCTGTTTACAGTGCAACCTCTCAAAAATAAAAATAAAAAATAAAAAAATCCCTGTGAACCTTTGACAAGAACTTCACCGTAAAGTCATATTTAAAGATATATTAGATTAACATGATTTGTATTGATTGGGAAGGTCCGTACTGAGAAATAAACGTAGAGAACATATAGTAAAATTAATTGTGGTGTATGTCCTTATGGGTTTGCTAACTACAAGCAAGTTGTACTTATCTCCGAAATTGAAGTTTTAAAACGTGCAAAACTTCGCACCTCTGAAAATGAAGATTTGAGAAAGGAAATACACGTACTCCAATTAGCAAATGCAATTTTACACTATGCAAAAACCACAGGAGTCTGACGTTTTATCAATAAAGTACGGCGAAATGTCTGACAAAATGAAATACCCTTAACAATAACATATATTATTGTTAAGAGTATTTCATTTATATTATTGTTAAGAGTATTTCATTTTGTCAGACATTTCGCCGTACTTTATTGATAAAACGTCAGACTCCTGTGGCAAAAACACATATTAAACACTTTTTAGAACGAATTCTGATAAGTTTGAAATTCATTCAAAGAATGTGTTATATTGACGTCAGTAAGTAATGAAAATTGATAAAGAAATGGGGAATTTGCGACTATGGTACAAAGTGGTAACATGTTTACTTGTCTCCTAAGCCTCAATGAATAGTTGCGTATTTTGATTTTGATTTTTAAATTTTAAATTAGAAGACATGAAGCTAATTATCATAAGTCTAGCATTTATAAATTCATACAGAAGCTAATTATCATAAGTCTAGCATTTATAAATTCATACAGAAGCTACATTTGTAATTGTATTTAAATTTACTTTGAGTTAGGCTTAAAAATGGGTTGGCGTGTTTTATGACTGCCTGTCACAGAATAGCACTGGAGATCAAATGCGTAACTTGAGCTGCAAATGAACAGCCCACTTTGCACACATATTTACGTATGTCTGCTACAAAGGTAAATATAGAAAAATCTAGAGGGTGCAGGGGTGATGAAAAGCATGCTAATTTGTTACAGTACTAACGAACTTTATTCATGCATAAGGCACAAACTGATTCTTTTAGTTGTCGTGTTACATGAAAATATTCAAAATAGCTCTTTGCTGTCAAAAATAAATATAAAAAAGAAGTGTTTGTGGCATAGTTGGTTGAATATAAAAGCCACCAGTTGTATAAGGAATTAACCTGATTGCCGCTGTCTAAATCTCACATGCATGCTTTCTACAAAAATCATTCGTTTGTTTTTATTTGCAACTTCAGTGTAAAATTATTCCCATTTTCCTGCAAAAGGTCTTTGTCGGATGAAAGAGAGACCAAAGTCAGAAACAATAGTTATTTCTTCTTTCTTTATGAGTAGAAAAACTCTGAAGCGGGCTCGGGGGTAATCTTTAATAATGATACTTCTCGAACTGGTAAAAGTTTTGGGCGCACGAACATACGGCTAGATGTGTGAAGAACATGTTCTTTCTCTTTTTTTAAGTCAAGTACAATCTTCGTCTTAGAAGGGTTTTTAGGAATCACGGTACTAATTCAACTCCCATAGTAAACATATGGAAACACCATCATATTCAAAATCAATAACTTTAATTTTCTAGATGCTAATAATCAGACCAATATTTCACCATGCACAACTATTCTTTGTTTGAAGTTTCTGCGTGGAAAACACCATATGAGCTCTGCAGTATTTAAATATCTATACGTGCATGAAACACGTTATTGATTCTGCACCAAAGGAATCAGGTGCTACTTTCATTTTTGAGTACTCCGAAGTCAGGCCTGTAAAAATACTAAAATTGCATTAATAGAATATTGTCTATATTTTAAAAAAATACAGATAAGATAAGCTCTCAGAAGATATTTTTACTAAAATTTTATATTTCATTATTAACCAATGATGGATCACCAAACGCGTATATACTCTATTATTTGTCACTCATTTCTAGACTGGATCACAGTTCTTCCATATAATTAGTACCTAGTGTCCTATAGGAATCACGGTACTAATTCAACTCCCATAATAAACTCAAAATTCAATAACTTAAAATTTCTGGGTGCTAATGATCAGACCTATATTTCTCCATGCACAACTATCCTTGGTTCAAGTTTCTGTGTATAGAACACCATATGAGCCGCGACATTTTTTTTTATCTACATGTTCATGAAACACGTTATTGATTCTGCACCAAATGAATCAGGTGCTACTTTCATTTTTGAGTACATCATAGATGTTAAAAACGTTAAAATTAAAATAAAAAACGTAAAAAACGGATTTTTTCTCAATAAATTAAAAACGAAAAAAACCACAAACGTTTTAGTAGTTTTTAGGCAACACAAAAATCAATAAAAGTTTCTAAAAGATGTTTTCGTAGTGAACTAGACCTATAAAGTGTATGAAAATTGTTTATGCATAGATTACAGTCAATTTCAGTCTATAATTGCTATTTTATGAAAGATATTTATCCTAATCTGATGACTGGAACATACTCAAAAAACTAAAAAAAATTGGACTTTCTAGCATGCGAAACGTTCCAATAAAGGGACTGCAAAAGGTTAAACAGTGTCATCTTCCAATGTATACACGCTTGGCCTACACTACCAGATATCAGCACTATGTTGTAGCATGTTTACGTAAAGTATCGTTGGCTAGCATCATATATTTATTATTGATTGATATTTGTTATCTAGAGTATGACAGAGGACCACCTGTATGGCCGTTGATTTTAAAAAAAAATGGAAGTATGAAATATAAAAAACGCAACAAAAAAAATAAAAAACGTAAAAAACGTGTTTTTCGAGGCAAACTAAAACACGAAAAAACGTATATGGAGAACATGTACTCCTAAGTCGAACCTGTAAAAATACTAAAATTGCTTCTGTGCTTTCATTTAAATTTAAATTTGGATGTTTACCTATAACGTTTAGTAACACAACTTTTGTTTTTAATTCTGTAAATGATCCTAATTGTGTGTTTCTTAACTTAACAAATTACTTATTTCACTTTAATTACTGGCTTTCTTAAAGATTTGCTTGCGTATATTTTAAGTTATTCCTTGTGTTTTGTCCAGTTGTATCGATGCATTATGCTGTATTTGTATGTTTCGTAAATCATGTTTGGTTTTGGTTGAGTTTTTTGTTTGCTTTTATGGCATGTAGGTAAAAAGTTAATTAGAACGTATGCTGATTTGTTCTTTTAAATCACACCTTCTTTAAATTAATATTATCTTATATTGTATTCTCCCAGAACGAAAAGTGTTGAAAATAGCACTGGACGTCCGACGTTTCAACAATCAATGAAATAACTATATTTTTTAAAATTGTATTGTAGCTTTGTAATTATTTTTCATTCCAAGTTTTTCTAGCATGCAAAAAAGGCCGAGGATATTCCGATTTTACACAAATCAAACAGTATACAAATTTTGCGTTTTTGTTGTTTGTTTTTGTTTTTTCTTTCTTATATGCATATGGACTTAAAAACAGGTCAAACAAAGATATTATTAGAGATGTATATTACATAAATGTCTCTGACATGCTCAAGCAAGGAAATAAATTGTTAATTTAAAGCTGTAGCCTTAGAGATATTTTTTCTTATATATGAATCAACACTCTTCTATTTTTGTGGGGTGGGGGAGGGACTGTGTGAAATTTCAATGTAATATGATGATTTAAATTAAATTATATAAATACTGTTATGCAGCTATAGTATTATGGGTCAATAGTAAAGTAGTAGTAGTAGTAGTAGTAGTAGTAGTAGTAATAGTAGTAGTAGTAGTAATAGTAGTAGTAGTAGTAGTAGTGTTACGAGTTTATGCTCTAATAAACTGTAACAAAAAAGGAGTGAAAACAACAACCTTTGTAAAATTTAACAAATAATTTATTTCCATGTAAAATGATTTTAAAAATGGGAAAAAAGCTTACAGTTTTAAGAATCAAATCCAAAAATAATCCAAGAATAATCCACGAATTAAATTACAAAAGTATTAATAACGAAATGTTCTTGTAGATTCAACTTCAAGTCATGTCGGAAAATCTAAGATGAAAGACGATGACGTATGCTGAAGCCTTTTTTGCTTTTATCTATAGATCATTGTAAAGTCACAAAATTTAACATTCTGGTGATGGAAATCCAAATAAGATTTTGATAAACTGTCTTTATCCAAGAATTTTGTTTGAGCACATCAAATATTTCTAGAGATACGAATTAATCCTTTAAAATCCAAATGAACTGAAGGAAAGTTAACATGGATTTAAAACTGGCTACAACAAAAGAAAATAACTTAACGTCAGATGTAAAAACCCAGCACTAACTATATTTCATTAAACCAAAGATTATATTATATTTTAATACGCAGTTTAAAAAAATCCCGAAATCGTGAAATCAAGAAAAGTGTGGAAGTCGCGTGTGGCGTTGCCCGACCCAAAATGAAATTAGAACCATGTGTGATCAAGTAAGTCCGACAAGCCACTGTTTATTGTTAAACATGACCGCAGACTAACACCATCCATTACGTAAGTTGCCATAGCTAAGATAGGAAGCCGACCCAAGCCGTCAGAAGTGTAATTAGCACCTTGGGCTGGAAGGATGTTTTGTACATCAAAGAAGCTGCCAGAAGGAGTGGGCGTTCCTTATCTTCTGGATACGCTGACTGACCGCCAGATTGAATTAGTCGAGTGGATAGGGCCCCAGCGCTACCCAATCAGAATCGAGATAGGGGTGGGACCCTGATTTATTTTAAAATATAATATCTTTAACCTGCCGGCGAGCTTTAGTTCGCTATAATCCGTTAGAGAGGGATTGTCAGAAGAAGATAGAACTCCGTCAGCCATATGTTAATTGGCGGAAAACCCTTAGGAACAGAATTCTAAGCGTAGCTTCTAAAAAGGTCAGTGAGCTATTTATTCGATCTTTGCTGTCTGCGACTGTATTTAATTGTAGATCGTATATATATATATATATATATATATATATATATATATATATATATATATATATATATATATATATATATATATATATATATATATACGTATTATTACTAAAATCGTAGTAGGAATAATTATTTTGTGATGTTGATATGTTTGTATATTTTGAAGAATGAGTTCATATTTGTAAAGAATCATATTGCTTAGCTAGCCGTCGTAAGAATTAATATTATTATAATTCGCTATGTGGTTATTTTATAGTACCATAGCACATTATCCATGCAATTGAATGGTATCTTTGAAATGGTTGCACTGTGTGAAATTAATAATATGAATATTTGAATATTTGCTTACGCTTGTGGGAGTGTAGTGTACAGACATACGTCTGGTTGTCGTAATATTGTAAGTACAATGAGATTAAATATATATATTAGATATACTGATGTGATATGATGTATTGATATATGTATGATTATGTATGATATCGTGCTATTACGTCATTGTTTCCCTGTAAGAGTGTGTGGGAATTTCGATGTGTATGTATGCGTGACCTAAAAAGTAAAAACTGTATCTGATGGTTAATTGATGATTTAATGTGAGGTGAGATTTGATAAACCCTATGTTAACGCCTTGTGATTTTCACAGGAAGCTTCGAGGGACAGACTAGTGAGTGGTCCCAGTGTCTCCGTTAGAGACGGAAGAAAGAGAAGGAAAGAGGGAAATCTGGAGAGGAAGCTTCGGGGGACAGACCAGGGAAAGTGGTCCCAATAGTCTTGATAAAGAACGGAAGGAAAGAGAAGGAAGGAGAGAAGTCGGGAGAGGTGAAATCCAGGAGTAGTGAGAGGATCGAATAAATAGATGAGTACAACTACTCATACAGTGTGTGAATTTTAAACCACCCCCACCCCCACATGGACATAGTCACAGCGAAAAGTCACTCAAACTGTTGGCTACCGGGTTAACTGCCGTAGGGCTGCTATAATCTTCCGGACGTACCACCTCTTCCCTCGTCGGTTGAGGTGGACACCATGCATAAATAGTATTATCATGGGATGGACCTTTCAGGTAAGACGAAGGATGCTGACTATGTTGACCTTAGTTTGAATCTCTTTTTCGGTTGGATGGGGAAAAGATTAATTGTGTTTACAAACCCAGAAATTGATTTGTTCATCAGGTTTAGCCCAGTATATTCCAATGCTGTATTATTTTGGGCTCTATTGTTGCAGTAAATTAGGATTTCTGATTAATTTTTGACATGCCATCTAGTGATTGTTTATAAATGTAAAGCTGTAGCAAATAAGGATCCAAATATATATGGTAGCGAATTGGACAAAAATTTATAAAATGTTGCTTATGATCATAATTATTGTACATATACAGGGCATACAATAACTGTTAAACCTTCTTGAAATCACTCCTATTTCAATAATAATAATAATAATAATAATAATAATAATAATAATAATAATAATAATAATAATAATAATAATTTTGTATTTCTTTACCCACATTCTATTTAAAATTAATAAGTTAACTATTAGTTATTTTAATTAAAACTACAACAGGAAACACATTTTTGGTCTCAGATTTACCGATGAAGGCCGTATCAGTGTTGTTTATATGCATCTTGTCAATTTTAAATACATTCACACATACTGCACCAAATTTAAATAATAATAATAATAATAATAATAATAATAATAATAATAATAATAATAATAACCTGAGTATTGCTCTCGTGCATTATTCCAACGATGGTTGCGATCAACTTTGCATGGTCCTCAAGCCTCCGTTCCAAGAACTCGAGGATATTAAGATCATCCTCAGCACAATTTTGTATCACTTGTAGATCACTATATATACTTAAAATGTAGTCCTGTAGCTCACTAGTTAAAGTTTCTTGAATAAAGAGCAGTAAAATCACTAATAAAAGTATATATTGCATGGTATTTTCGCTCGTCTAAATCCGGAATGTTCCGAAGTTAAAATAGCGAGGTTGTCATAGCCAGAGCGACCTCTAGCGAAGACGTCCTTGGTAATTCTCGAACCACGAATGAAAAGTTTCAAGCTGTAAATGCATAGACTGAATACACAAACGATACATCTTAACACTCTTAATGAAATGGATCTTTCGTCGCAAACAGCTGCATACAACGTGAGAATTAAGGATTCTAGCAGCAGAGAGGGTGAGCCGGACAACATTTTTAGACAAGTTTTCACTGAAATCAGGCTTCTATGGCCAAGAAGTGGTGAATCGGATACAAGTTTTCAATGAAATCAGGCAAATAAATCAAAAAAAAATCAATGAAATCAGGCAAAAAATAATAATGAAAAATCAATGAAATCAAAAACTTTTCAAGAGATTACAACGTCGTTGTCACTCACCCTCTCAACCGAATATTTGATCCAGTCCGATACGATATCGTGTCCGAGGGTCATGTAAATTTATTGTTACAAATCCATGTGGGGCAGACTGAGCATGACTAAAGAAATTTCTAAATTGATTGAAGTCCATATCGGAGCACCATGTCTGCCAAATATTTCGTAGCGTATGTGTATCAACTCCATTAAACACACACAACACATTACAATTATCGCGAATCACTTTTGGTATTTGTGTGTAGCGTTGAGTGACATAGATCACATCCGTGTTTTTGTGCCTGCCTCTGGAAAAAATCCTTGCAGGGTTTTTTTGTTTATCTAACATTACATCGTCGTATACTACCATGTTGTTAATACTTCCATCAAGATCTTCTACTGATGGTGCCTCGTCAATATCGGTTATAAATTCAATAACATCCTCACCAGCAATCTCTGAAGCGTTTTCATTAAAATCTTTTAGCACTTCATAGCATTTTTGGTCGTCTACGCTAGGGGCAATTAAATACAACTTATCCCACTTCATCCATCTCATTATTAAATTGAGCAACAATTGCGTTTTACCGGATCCAGATGGCCCGATTATAATTGCGCGGATAGAGTTTGGTAGCGCTGCATGATGCTTCACTGGTTCTCTTGTTTTAGTCGCTGAAAAATCAATTATATTCATATCTCTATACATAAATTATGGATCTATATTGTGTGAAGTGTAAGGCGCGTACTGGCACAGATGACTTGACGACGATTACAACTAAAAATAACCGATCAGCGCTTTCTGGTAAATGCGTACAATGTAGTACAAAGAAATTTAGATTTGTTTCTAAACCCAAGGAACCTTTAAAAAAAAACGAGGAGGTGATATCGCTGCCAAATTAGCAAAACTCCCTGGAACCCCATGGGCAAAATACCCCGGAGAAAAACACCTTCCAGGGTATAGTTACTGTGGACCGGGAACAAGACTTGATATCAGACTCAATGATCAAAATCAACCCAACCCCGGTGAAGAACCAATAAACGCCATTGATAAGGCGTGTCACCTTCATGATGTCGCTTATAAAAGCAGCAATTTGCAACACAGGCATCTAGCAGATGTGAAATTAATTCATGCGTTGAATGCCATTCCTGATAAATCCTTCAAAGAAAAATTGGCTTCATTTTTGATCAAATCGGCAATGAAAAGTAAATTGATGTTAGGTGCTGGTAATTAATAACAACATGGAATCAATTTATTACTCCCCAAGAGGATACTGGAGGGGTAGCGCTGCAATCCATAAACTCGCTAGCGCTGCAAAGGTGAAAAAAACCACTGCGGCTCATTGGTTATCCAAACAGGCACTATGGCAAATTTATCTACCACCGCCTAAACAAATTAATGTCTCGCATTTTGATGTGACTGTTCCTAATGAAGTTCATCAGGCTGATCTATTATTTTTGCCACATGACCACGGTTACAAATACGCATTAACTGTAGTTGATATTGCAAGTCGATACAAAGAAGCAGAGCCGTTAAAAACAAAATCGGCCACTGAAGTAGCTTCTGCATTTGAAAGGATTTATCGACGAGGTCCTCTGCACTGGCCAAATCTATTACAAATTGATCCCGGCAAAGAATTTCAGGGTGTAGTGTTATCTACAATGAAATATCACAATGTCACTATCAGACGGGGGCATACTGCACTGCATCGTGATCAGGCAATTGTAGAACGATTTAATCGGACTCTTGCTGAACGGTTATTTGGATATCAATACGCAAAAGAATTCATCCAAGAAAAAAGATCCCGTGAATGGGTTAAAAGGTTACCAGCTGTGATTACTGCACTGAATAACGAGATTACTAGAACAATCAACATGAAACCTATCAATGCGATTAAAAAGAAGTCAATACCTGAAAAACCACAAAAAGATTTTAGCGTTTCCGAACCAATTCTTGGTAGTAATGTCATTGTGAGGTATTTATATGAACCAGGAGAGCTTGAAGGGGGTAGAAAAAGAGCTACTGATCCTATTTGGAGTGTTACTACACATAAGATATCTAGTATAACACGATCTACGGGTAGACCTCCAGTCTATAAACTGGATTCAACTGCCCCTCAGCGGGTTTTTACTAGACAACAATTACAAATAATACCCGAGGATACTCAATTGCCACCGCATGGTCTTAACTAGCACCCTTGCGTCTATTGCACTCAAGACAAGTCAACATCACATTGTTTCTGACATGACCGAGACTATTATTTTTTCTGTCAACGGTAAATTGGCGAGGATCCTTATCCGAATACTGACAGCGCATTATACAATTGCAACTTGCGCAGTGATTATTCTGTTGTTGCTTCAAAGTGATTATTAATTCAGCATCAATATCAAATTCTCGTTGTTTTTTTTTGTCCTGTTGTTTGTAACCGGAGAGTTTTTTATCAATCATTTTAATATCAATATCATCTATTGTGGTGTCATTATCATCGAAAACAATTCTTCGAAGTTGATTTATTTTTCGTACTCTGGATACTGAAAGATAGACTAAATTCGACCATTCTATGCGATTATCTACCATCCAAACAATTGTATCCGATATAGTCAATCCCTGTGAAGAGTGTATTGTTGCTGCATAACCTAGCGTCCACGGGGATTTATTAGCACGCAATGCATCTTCAACGACATTGATATCAACCAGCACAATATCATTTAATACGAGAATCTGCTTTTCACTCTGTCCTGGAATATCAACTTCAATGTTCTGTTTTCGTGTGTCCGATGGCCTATAACAAAGAGGCACTGGAAGTGTTGCAAATTTTTGTTTATGCAATTCAAATAATTTCATCTGAAGTGTGTCTCTGACTATTTTTCTACTGGCAATGATCAAATCGTTTGGTCTCCACATTTCCCAGAAATCATTCATGGGAGTTTCCGAAATTATTTCACGGGCTATTTCACACTGGATTCTATCCGGTTGTAATCTAATTAATTTCTTAAACTCTTTTAATTCATTATCAAGTGATCTATGATCAGTATCAATTTCTTCATAGTAGTCTACAAAACCCTTTAGCCATTCATGTGGAGATGCACCGACAAATGGTGGTGGTTGGCCGTGATCACCGCACATGACGACTTTTGTATTCTTCAATAACAACCACTCAAGAAATATTTTTAAGACATCTTCGGATACTGTGTCTATTTCATCCCAAATCATGATTTCAGGAATAAATTTCTCTCCCATGCGCTCAGGAGTCCATTTATCTCCTTTCCATCGGAAAAAACTATGATAGGTACAGGCATTTACCCCTCTCTGTATCATTTCTCTTGCAAGTCTGTGAGTCGGTGTTAGCACAATCATGTTAGAAACGCTAGCGTTTCTACGAAATAACTCAATTGCCCGGGTTGTTTTTCCTGACCCACCACAACCGTTTAAATAAACTGTTTTATATCTACAGATTGGATCAGAAATCGGTGGTGCACTAGAAAATTCTGAACACTGATTGCTTTCTAAGTAATTATTTTCAATGGTAACATCTGCTGATGGAATATAATCATGAATCATTTCTTTCTTAATTCTCCATGATCCCCAATTCTCGTTGCCAGTAGCCTTAAAATCAACCATTTTGCTGTTTATGTAAAATGAGTCAGTGGCAACTCTAACTGCGGTGTTAGGAAATTTATTGATCATCGAAAACAGATTAATAGAAGCATAACCGAGCATAGAAGCTCTCAAATGTGTGTACTGCGGATTGTATCCATCATTGTAAGTAACAATTGTACCCAATTTGGTTCCATCGGACATAAATGCGTCCTTACGATTGACATATAGGCCTTTATTCGTTAAATCCGCCATTACAAAATCGTATTCAGCGTTGTCTATAATCAATCGTGAAGAATATCTCGTATTGTCATCTTTGCCACCCTGAGTGAATTTACCGATTATTCTTCGTCCAAGATTTTTTGCTTCATTGTTTCTGATTTCAAATAACTGTTGGGACCAATCCATGATTTGTTGTTCATTAAAATCAGGAAACAGTTTTCGCTCTTCGCTAATTATTTTTTCTAGATCAGGTTGTGGTAACCAGACTGATTTCTGTGCTTGATAGGATATTATTGCTTCACTGACAATTAATGATTTTAACATCTTACAATCAATCATATACCGTAATAACACTATTGGCATCCAGTGTTTTTCAGACATGTGTTTACCAATCCAAAGATAACTACACGGATGAAGTCCTTCAGCCATTTCAAATGATACCACACAAGCGAATCCGGTTAAATCAAAATCAGGCAGTGGTCCATTAATAGCAACACGGGTCATTTCGTGTGTAGGGTGTCCAAATCGTTTGAAATATTTCTTGCATTCTCCATACCCAAGAAAACTTCCTGGATAACACGCAATCATATCAACTGAAATAACGGTATCAGCGGTGTATTTTGTATTCCATAATCCTCCATGGCCGTATTCAAGACAGGACAATTTGACATCTGATAAGAACTCACTCCGTGTTGGTTTCCACGCGTTTTTCTTTCTAGCAAAATGTGCTGCAATGGATGGTACTGTAAAACAGTTTGCTAATAATTGATCTTCGATTTCCTCCCCGTCCTCAGAAAACTCACTAGCTAGTTGTTTCATTTGATTATGCAGTTCTTCGGTACGATATAATTCTCCGTTGGGCCTTACAAACTGATCAAATTTGCATTCTTCGTCTGAAGTACTATGAAATAGCCACACTGACACAGGATCGTTTTTACTCAAATGGTAAATAGCATCAAATAATTTCTGCTCTGAAAAAAACTCTTCGGTTTGGGATAGATATTTTACGGTTCTATCCCGTGGGAATATTGTTACTGCAGATGACCACGCGTGTTCATTATGATCAATAATTTCAATTGGGGTTCCTTTTTTTGATTGATATTTCGGTTCTTTTAATACTTCACCGGTGATTGTTCTTACTGATATTGGAAATCTCAATGATGTTTCTAATTTAGTTATATCCTGAATTGTTGCCCCATGCTCTTTTACCGTGAACTCCCATTCGGTTATTTTTTTTCGTCTTAGATCAGTGAGTTTATTTCCCCGGGACGCATTTGTGAAGTGTTCTATTATTCGTTCTGCTACACAATTGAGCCCTGTCGAATATTTCATGGGTGCTAGTTTTGCAATATCAGGTTTTTCATTGAGCGGATAGATCCCGTAAACAACTGCTGTGACAGGATAAGATCTTTCGTAGTAGGGTTTATCAATTCCGGTCAAAATTCCCGGTTTTGAATCCTGATTCACAGTGATAGTTTTTTTGCCTTTCAAGATGGGTTCAAATTTATCCCTAATAATCCATTTTCCATCCTCACGGATAATGAATTTGATTCGGAAAAAATGACTTTCTTCCCCAAGACGTGAAATGATCACTGCTGCTTTTTCATCATTCATGGTAGCGTCAACAACACCATCAATTCGAAATGTTGACCAACAATAAGATGCTCCATCACGCTTGAATTCATTAAAACAGTCTCTGATGGCTTTATCAAGAATTTTATTCTTGGGTGTATTAGAAACTATATCAAGATTGAATTGAGCATCCTTCCAAGGTCCGTCTCTTGGACGTTTGTTACGTTGTTTGGGTCTATCGCGATTAAATTTAGGACTGATTTTCAATAATCTCTTAAACTCCTTCATGCTTCCGTCTCTTGGACGTTTTGGACGTTGTTTGGGTCTATCGCGATTAAATTTAGGACTGATTTTCAATAATCTCTTAAACTCTTTCATGTTTCCGTCTCTTGGACGTTTTGGACGTTGTTTCTGTCTATTGGACGTTTTTTTAGGTCTATCGATATTAAATTTAGGACTGATTTTCAACAATCTCTTAAACTCTCTATCGGTATTGAATTTAGCATTTTTCGAAGTCAATCTCTTGAACTCCTTCATGCTATACATAAAACAAGTATTTAAATGAAAGTTTTATATATAATGAACCAGTGCAAATGGCTCATGATGGGAAATGTAACCCCGTGTAACAAATCATGCAGAAAAAATGAGTACTGTAGGTATCATATGCAAAGTTTTCGACATGGGAGACTTGGTCCGTTACCCTGTATTCGATGTGGGGTTGGGGTTAAGGGAAGATCACAATTGTGTATTGATTGCGGTGGTAAGCGATATAGGGAATTGAAGCGTTATTATGATAAAAGAATCAAAAATGGACAATCCATCAGAAATTATGACCCTGAAAAAGTCTTTGACCCTGATAACGTCACTGGCAAAATCATAAGAACTCCGCAAGACTACATCGAAAGGTTCTCCAGTGATGTAATCATTAAACCAAACAATGAATTAGACAAACAATAGAATAGTATATATGAACCAAGAATTCAGACCACATCCAGTGATTACAAATTATGAAGCATCCAGTGATGGTGTTGTAAGAAACCGTAGGCTGAAAAAACCGGTCGGTTTTGTGAGTAATCAAGGGTATTTGAGGTTTAGCGCTGGAAAGAAAACTTATCACAATCATCGTTTCGTGTATGAATGTTTTAATGGATTAATCAAAAATGGTTTTGTTATTGATCACAAGGATTCTAATCCAAAGAATAATTCTGTATCAAATCTGCAGGCTATCACACTGAGTGAGAATTCCAAACGAGGAGAGACTGGAAAATGCAAAACGGTTTGGAGGAGACCTGTGAAATCTTTGAATACAATAACTAACGAAGAGAAAATATTTCAATCAATAACCAGCGCCGGTAGGCACTTCGATATTTGTCCAACTTCTGTTCAAAGAGTTGCAGAGGGAGTTTGTCGATCTGCGATTTCAAAAGGGACGGGACAAAAAGTTCGATTTAGTTATGTATTTTTCAATTAGAGATATGTCATTACTATAGAATAATGAATTCTGAAAACATGAATAGCATCATAGTTGAAATAGCAAAATTGAAAAATCAGGATATCAAACTATCAGATGGGTTAAATCCTGATCAAATTGTGTCTGATTTTCAGGATATAGAATACGGAGTTAGCACTAACAAATATATGCTACCCAAGAAATATGCACTCATCAAAAGAATTCAGAATTCTATTAAAGACTCTCTTTCATTTTCCAGTGACATCAGTGTGTTCGTTCCGTTGTATACTATCGTAGAGGGGATACGAAAAGAATTAGGGTACGAATACGAATTGAAAAAAGAAGTCAACTCTAAAATTAGAAACTTACGAGCGTTAATTCAAGAAAATTGATTGCCCGACCCCCTTATCATTGACCCCTTATCATTTTTTGATTGCCCGACTATTATCATTTTTTTTAGCCGACCCTCAAGAAGTATGTCAAAAATCGATGGATGATCAATGGAAAAGTGAGGAAACTATCAGTATTATTTATTTTATATACAATTTTGATAGTTTCCTCATCAATGATAGAGCCGTTAAAACAATCAAATAACACTTCCATGACCGTATCAAAAATCATCTGACATGTCAAAAAAGTGGAGAAACTGTCAGTATTAATTATTTTATATACAATTATGACACTTTCTCCATCATTGATAGAATGTGTCTCACGATGAAATAACACTTCCATGACCGTATCAAAAATCATCCGACATGTCAAAAAAGTGAGGAAACTATCAGTATTAATTATTTTATATACAATTATGATACTTTCCTCATCATTGATAACGCCCTTAAACACTTCCACAGTGACTTGTCACTGGTGTTAAAAATCATCTGACATGTCAAGTGTTTTACAATTGAAAAATGGTTTGCGATTTCAAATAATGGTCAATGAAGCATTAACAACCCGATTGGCTCGTGAACGACTGGATGCAATCAGGAGATCTGTACCAATTCGTGACTCTGTACGGAATAAACTACAACAACGACAGAGTTTACAAACGGATTTTGCTTTAGGGTCTGAAGAGTTGTTTAAACCAGTAACCACAGCAACGAAAGGGGTAGAGCGTGCTATACTGGGAGATGATCTTGACGGTAAGAGAAAAGAAGAGGGTCTTATTTCTGTACTTGAAAAACTAGCAGCGAAAACTGAACAAACTGAACAAACTGATCCGAAAAAACGACTGTTTCTCTGTTGAATAAATTTACTGATCATGCTAAAATAGTAATAAAACAATTTAATTTATTCAAACCAAAGGATTATCAAGCCTTTGGTGATTTTGCTGCTCAAAGCTATAATTCAAAAAAAGATTTTTTAAAGGACGAGTATAAGAATGATAGAATATCAAGTAATGATTGGTCCGATAATTTGTATAAACTAAATAAAGGGATTGGTCGTTTGAATAAGGATGAGATGGGGTACAAGGAATTTCAAAGGGGAATTAGTAATTATAAAAGAGAACAAATAGAAGAGCGACAACGAGAATTAGAAGAACGACGTCAAACACCAACACGTAGACAAACAAGAAGACAAAAAAAACAACAACTACCACCTGATGATGATGATGATGATTTAGAAGAACGACGTCAAACACCAACACGAAGACAAAAAAAACAAGAAGAACCTAATGATGATTATTTACAAGAAACGGATTTAGAAAAAAATAGATGAAGCAGCTGGTTATAGCGGAAGTGGACTGCAAAATCCAAGGATTAGTTTCTGTCCTGATAGTGTTATCAATGATATATCACGATTAGAAGTTCTTGTAGGAGGGTTCCGAGCTGGAAATAACTCTCCAGAAATAATTAATGAAGCAGCTGATATCTGTAGACGGTTATTTGCCGGCGGTATCATGGATATCAAAACATATCGAGATTTCATTGACGAGTTAGCAGATGGGTATCATAGTGATTAAATAACAATTGAAAACACTAGTGTTTTTATAATAATGATCGTACACTACAATCATGATAAACCAACCCTCGTCTATGTAGTTAATTCACGGTTTCCAGTTTATAGAGCATACTATGGAGATGGCCTCGGCAATACCATTTTAGGATTCTTTTCAAGAATGGCCCCAAAAGTGATGCCGTTAGCTAAACAGTTATCAATGAAAGACATTGATGTTATTCGTGATAAGGGTATTAGTACTGTTGGAGATCTTGCAGGAAAGGCGTTTTCAACTGCAAAGAATAAAATAACATCATTAGTGAGGCGAAAAAAGAAACCGTTACCGTCCACAGAAGAAATGCCTACAAGTGTTAGTAAAATTATAAATAACGCAGTAGATGAAAAACTAGCGTCAATGGCTTTAACTCCCGACCCAAATATGATAGCAGGAAGTGGCTTTAGAAAACGCTAGCGTTGAAAATCCGATTTAGACTCTGATAAATAGAATAAAATGTTCAAAAAGTCACGTGATCCAGCATTTGATATAGACGCCCCAGTTGGCAAGGATGATTCTGTACGCGATTATCAATATTACGCCTATCATGCCATAGACTCAAATAGTCGAGCAAGAATTGATCTTCAAGTCCATGATACCAGTAAATACTTTTTGCCCTGTGAAGCGTTTATTGAAATCGAAGGAGAAATTGTAACAGCTGCTGATATTGCTGCTGTACCAGCACCGTATCCAGCTGGTACTCAAGTCGGTTTTGTCAATAATGGTATTATGGCGCTATTTGAAAGTGCTAGATATCTCATTGATGGAAAAGAAATTGAGTCGATAGATCGTGATGTTGATGTGGCTACAACAATAATCGGGCTAGCGAGATATTCTGATGATTATACAAGATCAGCAGGACCTTCTATGATGTTTGCAAAAGATGTTACAAATACCGCTGGTGGAAATCAATTTGTTGTAAGACGACCAAAGAATAATGCTGGTAATGCTAATGCTGATGTCGAGAATATGATTATAAACAAAGATGATAATTTCAATCTAGGAGCTGCAACACGTATTTCAATGTTGCAAGGAGCGCGTAAATCATTTTCATGCGCGATTCCACTGCATCATATTTTTGGATTCTGTAGAAACGTCAGAAAAGTTATCTACGGAGCTAAGCATACAGTATCACTTGTACGAAAGGGTGATGATAATGACGCAATCTGGAGGATTCCAGCAAACCCAGCTGCAGCACATATAAATGATGATGCCGGTAAAGTCAATTTAACAAAAATATCATTGTGGATGCCAGTGTTGACTCCAGCATTCACCGCAGAAGAACGATTACTATCATTTATGGACCAAGGGGGAAAGTCGTTGTTGAGTTGGTTATCAGTGAGTACAGATGTGAAGCAATCAGAGCTGAACGGGTTATTCACGTGGAACCTAGCATCAAAACAAGGTGTTGCTGCGCCACGTCATATATTCGTAGCGTTACAAGATAACGCACGAGTTGGCAATCAACTCTCCAGCCATATGATATTTGATCAGTTAGGTGTTAGAGAGGTCTCACTGAGAATAAACGGCCAGCAGGAACCATCCGAGGATATACAACTTGATTACACAGAAAATCATATTGCACGAGTTTATCATAGATTGTTGTCATTTATGGCACGTGATCAAAATGTGGATACCGGTCTACAAATATCACAATTGGATTTCAAAAGTCTCTATCTGATTTATTACTTTTCTCTGGAACATCTCGATTTGATGAGACAATCTGTCGTTGATATACATTTTAGAGCCCGTGTAAACCCTGGTGGTATTGCTAATTATAGAGCGGTTGCTGTCATTCTCAGTGATAAATCAATGCTACTTGAAGGTGTTGGTGGAAGAATGAGAGTGGTAGATGCGCCTGTAGAAAATCTTTGAACGATTTTTCCATTAGAATCAATCTATTATGTATAATGTCATATAGTGTTATTAGTGCTGCGTTAACTCCTGGTCAAATCAAAAAATTGCAATCAGAATCGGCTAAAAAATGTGGAACCACAATCACTTTGAAACCGAATCAAATGACTGGTGGTGCAAATAAATTATCACTGACAACTCGTCAAATAAAACATTTCAATGATGCACTTGCAGCCAAAAAAGGTGTTCAGATTACTCTTTCTGCGGCTGCTATCAAAAATATGATGAAAACGGGTGGTATATTTCCATTGTTAGCTGCAATACCAGCATTGATTGCAGCAGCAGCCCCAGCAGTAGCTAAAGCAGCGGCGTTAGGAGCCGTTGGTACTGCAGCAGGAATGGCGTTGAAAAAAGCAACTGGACAGGGTTTTAAAAAAAGGGGAAAGGGTCTGAGACTACCAGGAACCCCGTATTCGTGGTACAGCGGAAAAGGTCTAAGACTACCAGGAACCCCGTATTCATGGTACAGCGGGAGATCCGTTCACGGACCAGGCCTGAGACTACCAGGAACGGTTTATTAATTGAGGAATCTTTGATGGTTCCCATGTCCAATTTTGATTTAATGGATGCTGCTAAAAAACTGGCGATTAAAAATTTCAGAGGTGTCTTTATGAAAGATCAATTACCACATCAACCAAACAAAACTGAAACAGGTATTATTAATCTCGATAACAGCACCGGACCTGGTACTCACTGGGTTGCATACGCTATTGATCCACGTGGGATTGTCTATTTTGATTCATATGGATTAGCCCCGCCAAAAGAGTTTTTGCGTTATATAAAAAATTTTCCAATGAAGACTTGGTATTCTACGCTACCAACACAACAAATCAATGACCCACCAATATGCGGCAGTGAAGTATTAAATGTCCTTGATGCTATTTCAGCATCTAGAAAACCACCTCATATTGTCGTAAATGACTACACTAGTAGTCGCTGGAAATCGAAACGATTTTAGAGAGAGAAAGAGTTTTACAATAACATGATTGATATTTGGGGGAGATCTTTGAAACCCAAACCCGATGACACTGCAACGGGTGATATTAAAAAAAAAATCAAAGATGAAATAGCTGAGACGTTAAATTTAACAAGTGTCGACCCGAATGAAATAGTTGTATTTCAGGACAAACAGGGTAAATTGAAAACCAGTGATGTGTCGTTGGATGATATTTTAACACGACAACGAAACGCAATCGAGAACACCGTTGTGCTATTTTCCGATCAGGGTAAATTGAAAACTAGTGATGTCTCTCTGGATGATATTTTAGTTAAACAACAAAACGCAATCGAGGATACTATCGCGTTATTTTCCGATCAGGGTAAACTCAAACCGGGTGTACTCTTCTCGACGATTACAGATAGATTCACTGAATACAATAAAGAATTTGACGATCATTTAAAAAACTACAATGGTTTCCGTAGAAATGTCGTTCAAAAGTTCTTTGGATCCCCAATTGTAGTTACACCATCTATCGCTGAAATTAAAACGTTTGTTGATGATCAAAAGGTTATCAACGAAGCAACAAAAACAACAACCGACGCCATTGATAAATTTATTGGAACCCCGTTAGATAAAATTGAACTAAAACTCCCTGATATTAAAAAATCCATCGATGAGACGAAAACTTTCATCGAAGCCATCAAAGGTGATATTTCGAGGATGATAACAGTCATTGAAAAAACAAAAATTCCTCATGCGAAAACCAACAACTTAGTATACACAATCCAACACGGATCATTTGAGTGGACACCTACAAACAACAAATTAGATATCACTGCAACCGTCAAGGGTATTTATCAATTAACACTAGTAACACCATTGACTCAATTTAATATTTCATCGTCCAGTTCATCCGGGGTCAATAATACGATTTCAACGATCATCGACAAGAATACAACTGAAAAGTTCACAATCACACCTACTGATAAAAATTTGGTTGGAGTCTCAACAACGTGGTATGTGGAATTCGTAGCGGATTTAAGTAAATCGTAATTGAAAACGCTAGCGTATTTTAAATAAAAATGATTTCATCATCGCAATATCGCTAGGATCAGGTCAGAGAGTATCAAACTAGACTCAAAACCCTGTCTGAGGAGTATGCAATGAAAATTAAAAAATATCGCAGGAGAATTACCGCAATTGATGTTACCGTGTATTCAGTGAGTGGTGTAATCACCGGAGCTGGTATTATACTGTCTTCAGTGACAATGATGGCTCCGATAGCTGTTCCAATTTGCATTTCTGCGGCAACAACAATCGCTGGAATTATTTCAATAATCACAAAAAAAATATCATCATGCAGCCAACGGAAGCTACAAGACTACATAATTCAATTTCATGTTGTGTCCACTGCATACTCGCAATTATCCTCATTGATATCGTCATCTCTCGATGATACAATTATATCAGAGAGTGAGTTTTCAGCGATGGTAGATATATATGATTCTGCAATGTCAAAATTAGAAATACAAAAACATGAGTATAATAACAATGACAACACCGATGGAATTGGAAAAAAACAGAATGATCTCAATAACCTCAACGATATCAGATAGTGAGTTCTCAGTGATGATACGTGTCTATGATTCCGCAGTATCAAAATTAGAAATACATCATGAGTATAGCAACGATGACAACACAGATGGAATTACTTCAACAAATAGTGGAGAACACAAACCCAGTACAAACCAGCATGATCTCAATAACCTCAACGACTCCAGAATTCAGTGTGAATTTCCCCTCTCCGGTCCCAGTGAAGGAGATAGCGCTAGCAAAATTACGAGTGTATCACAGCTGGCCAAATATTAGGTCAAAATCATTTGGTGGTCAACAACCCAATAATTCTTTAGTGTTTGCAAATAAGAATAAACCCGACGGGACTCCAGACTGGAATGTCGTTTCGATACCAACAGGGTCATACCAAATCGAACAAATCAATAATGAATTCGCGCGTAGAATAAAATCGATTACTGGAGCAGAATCAAAAATAGCTATAACAGTTCATGAGCCAACACTATCATCTGCCATTGAAATAAACTCAGAAGAATACGTCATAGATATATATCAAAGCTCAATAAGAACAGTGTTAGGTTGGCCTGAATTACCACCCCGGGAAAAAACCGTTGATTTACCAGAACCAAAAAAAACTGATTATATCACCGACAGGATAAAATCTGGTAATCCAGTAAAAGGCTATAGTGATTACAGTATTGCTAGAAATTTTTTTGCTCTTAGCACTATAGATAAGGGAGGGAAATATCTTTTTATTAACGAACTTGAAATTTTCAATAATTTCACAGCAATGAATAATGATTTTTCACTGTTGTTAATACCTCTTAAATCCGGCTCTCTTACCCGAGATGAATTTATCAGCGTCGTAGAAACATGTAACAAAATCATCAATGATATGGAAACATTTCATTCACAAATTATTCAAGAGATATTAGATGACAGTAATCCTACAACAAGAAGAATTTTTGCAGAAGGCAAGGGCATCCCTGTCAAGGATATTCCAACAGTCAAACTACCAGGATATAACGTACCACAACTAACAAAACTTCTCAGTGATGCCATCGATGTTGGTTTTAAAATAATTCATGATACGTGGAAAAAAACATCATCACCGGAAATAAAAATCCTCAAACACAATAATGATCCAGATGGTGGTGGCAGGCATATCGCTCCGTTCAACGTGAATATTTCATCGGTGATTGCGCTCAATTTAGTGTGTGACGTTATCGAAGGAAGCTATCAAATAAATCTAGAACGATCAAATCAAGCTCAGCAAGGATATATTCTTTATTCATTTGCACCAATAGCCCCTCCAGGATTTCTAATTATTGAGTCTCCGGTGAATCCAGTCTATATGCGATGTCATAATAATTCATTAACCAGAATTAATTTCAAACTCACTGACCAGTCTAATAATCTGATTGATTTACAAGAGGAGGTTTTACAAATAAGTCTGTTTGTGAAATCCTAAGGATTTTCATCCTGAAGAGGGGACACGATATCGTATCGGACTGGATCAAATATTCGGTTGAGAGGGTGAGTGACAACGACGTTGTAATCTCTTGAAAAGTTTTTGATTTCATTGATTTTTCATTATTATTTTTTGCCTGATTTCATTGATTTTTTTTTTATTTATTTGCCTGATTTCATTGAAAACTTGTATCCGATTCACCACATCTTGGCCATAGAAGCCTGATTTCAGTGAAAACTTGTCTAAAAATGTTGTCCGGCTCACCCTCTCTGCTGCTATTCTCGACATATGATATTCACATTCCAACCACCGCTATGTAATTCAAAATATACATTGTAAAACGTGAAATTGGATTTCTCGACAGGTACAATCTAAAAACTCAACATATGAAATGGATCATTCAACTACCGCTATGTATTTCAAACACCACAATTTGAAAGCTCAACATATAAAATATAACTTTCAACCACTACTGTTTGATTCAACAGATACAATCTAAAATCTCGGCCTACGAAATGGAACTTTAAGGACAAAAATAAAATCTCGGCCTACGAAATGGAACTTTAAAGGACAACGATTTATGATTCAACACGTGAAATTGGATATCTCGACATACGACATCGAAATTTCAACGGCAAAGTTCTGATTGGACCAGCTTTTGTCCGCTACGGCGCCTCATAGTATGATCTTCACTTCACCAGTTCCCAACTTTCTGCGTAGATATCTTGATAGTGAAAATTCTCGGGTTTTCTCGCGTGATATAAAACGACACTGAAGCAGACAGCTTATCAGAAGAACGAACCGAAGAGAAAGTACAATTCTAATACATGAGAAGTTTTGATGATTTCAGTGTTTAGAACAATGGGTTCTTGGATCACCAGCTTGTTATTTGTAATAATACCTCATTTGGTAAGTTGTCAATGATGAAAGGTAAGGCATTTTCTCGCAGTATTATGCTGAAATTAGTTTACAAATTATTCACTCGGGCATCGTACATAACAGGGAAGGAACAAATATTAATATGTGGACTTGTTCGTTGGTATGGCTTTTCTGGATAAATTCCGCGAGCAGTTTTTATAATTTTTAGTAAACGTGCATTGATATATATTTTTGTACAAATTGTGTACTTAGATACTCGACGTCTGTAACTTTGATGTACTCTTCAGACTGGGGTTAGGCACAACGTTTTGCAAATAAGCAAAGCTATTTATCGTATTCGTTGATCTTGCACGTCCGTTTGTTTGTTTAGGATTTTTAACGTAGCTTTAACAATTTTTCAGTCATATCGCTACGATGTCTGCAGTGAGGCAGTTTATAGTGATGTCTACCACTGGGGCATCATGCCGCAGACATGTAGCATGATGTCCCGCCCAGTCACATTATCCTGACACCAGGCCGACCAGTCCTAACACTAACCTCTTAATGCTGAACGTCAAGCGAGGCAGCTGTTAGTACCTTTTTTGTAAGTCTTTGGTATGACTCGGCGGGGGATCGAACCCACGACCTCCCGCTTCCGCGGCGGACGCTCTAACCACTAGGCCACCGGAGCGGTTTGCACGTCCGTCCATTTCTTTCTAAACACACACACACACACACACACACACACACACACATACGCCGATTTTGAACATTAAAAGCATAAAGGACATAAAAAGATGCGCAAAACTTGGTCCTTTCATTCATCAGTTCATAATTCCTGACCTGAAAGTCACCTGAATGTCACCAGAGGGTCTCTAACACATTCGACTTGTTTGCGTTTCAAACAAGACGAAGTTGGCACTGCTTACAGTCCTTAATCTAGTTTTTAGAACAGTCTATTTCAGTAGTTTGATTCCAAATTCAAATATGTTTGGACTCCCAGGTTAGAAATTATAAATTGATAAATGAAATGACACTGATACACATCTGTTCTTTAGTACAGGGTTGGTATTGATATTCCCCATAAAGTATTCGGAAGGTTGTCATGAAACTTGACACGCACATTCATCCCAAGATCCTCTATGCAACCTCACTGCAAAGCTGGTCCCACTGCTATCGGAAGATTTATGATATAATTTTGGATTAAATTATATTTGTGCCAATTAGCTTGTGGGATATGTATGTATGTTAAGATTGTAACAAAATGGTTCCAAACACTTGTCTCCTTTCTGTTTTTTTCTTTGTTGTGGTTACTTGCTAAAGTCAATCTAATATGTATATTGGTTCTCAATTGAACTAAATAAAATTCTATGTAAAAATGCGTTAACGTGTGACATGATATGTGTTGTTGCAAAATCTAAAATTATCCATTCTCACTGGAATACTTCGATTGTCAGTCAAATCTTTAGTATTTTTCACATTATCAAGGTCTTCAAGTTCGGAGATTTGTAAATATTGCATTTAGTCTGCAATCATGTAATGACGAAATGGAATCATGATCAGTTTTGAAAATAATGCTGGCACTTAAAACATATGTCCAAGGTCTAGCTAGTCTTAACAGAAAAGGGTACTGCTCAGACATCTAATATGGCCACCACAGTGGCCATTTTGAGATCTTGTTATCACACACCTCTTGTATGGACATGGACTTTTGACTTAAAGACTTCTTATAATGTTATCACCTCTCCCTCAATAACTCCTACTCATTGGTGTCCAAAAATGTAGGTTGCAGAAAAAGCAAGGACACCAAGTTGCCAAGAGATTAAGAAGGGGATGGAATTGACACTGAGAAAGTTGTATGGGGTTCATGTTTTAAAAGCTTGTTCTAAAACTGCATTGGAAATAATTGTCAGTTAATCATATTTATGCATTTTTTATAAGAAGAGTTGGATCCACACATGCCACAGCATTATAAGTGGGTATTGTATCTGGGCACTGTAACGAGGCAGTGGTATAGATGGTTTTAAATGAAAATGATGCATATTTGATGTATGTCCACTATCTATAAATCTTTTTAGCACCTTTCCTCTTGAGTGTTAAATTATATCAGCATTAGAATACTTCTTATGATGTTCAGTTGGTCCACAATGACATTGGTTCTACAGTAGAACCTGTTTTGAAAGACCACCCCTTCTGCCACAAAATAATGGTCTCTCAAGACAAGTGGTTTCTCATAGTAGTGGTCTCTCAAGACAGTTTTTACTGGTCTGGGACATCCATTATGGCCACCACAGAGAGATTTTCACTGGAAGACATTTATAATGTTGAGCTGGTGTCACAAAAAATTTGTGCCAATATGATATGCAACATGGCCACCATGGTATCCATCTTGTAGTGATGGGAATCGATCAGAAATTCATAATCGATAATCGGTTCCCCTTAACCAACTGATCATCGATTATAATTGGTTACTAAAAGCAAATTTTAATTTTTGTTAATCAGTTATATATTTGATCAAGAGTTCAATATGTTTATAAATGTACAGGAGTAATCTCTTTTAATGACATATATACTTTAACCTGACAATATTACATTATCTGTTACTTTTGTTCTTCAACTTTGTTAAATAAACGCAACTTTTTATGGCTGTTCAGTCACATGTAACTGAAATACTGCTACAATCCCCCGAAATTCTTTCATTTACATGTGATGTGTCTATAATTTAAAGTATAGAAGGATATGATTTTCTTGTTTGTCATTGTTTATCAATAATACAATAGCTGTTGCAATTTAAAAAATCAAGAAAATGTGTTTAAATTTATTAACTCAACAATTTAACAACTTGACCATGTAATAATGACTATATGTTCCTAATTATGAACCGTAAGGTTTTTATTTGTCATTGTGAAGGGATTAGTAAATTTCAGGTCAACTT
This sequence comes from Unio pictorum, assembly GCA_030141615.1. Classification (NCBI taxonomy): domain Eukaryota; kingdom Metazoa; phylum Mollusca; class Bivalvia; order Unionida; family Unionidae; genus Unio; species Unio pictorum. Next base: position 4,242,319 of record JARLTB010000143.1, on the reverse strand, counting down.
TTTTGTGGCTGGGTGTTTTACTAACCTTTGTGCTTTGCATACACCTAAAAAGTAGTCTACCTTTACACACAATCGATTATGTAGTTTCACAATCGATTATCTTATTGGTTTGCTCAACCAACTGATAATCGATAATCGGAACAACACTACCATCTTGAATATCCCTTATCACTCAGTTGTCCTGGATGGATAGTCCTATCAAACTGGATTTTATTCAGAAGAACTGGAATCAGTAGCACAGAGAAAAAATTTTGTGTTTGATTTTGGATCGAATGGATAGCCAGTGTAGGGTACATAGCAATGGGGACAAAATTATTTTTCTTCAGTTAATATATCAAGTGGGCCATAATTCCTGTCAACCAAAATATGTGCGTATAAGTGAGAGTTGATGACTATTTTATTGGACTAAGCTACTCGTTTGTCAGAAAATCATAGAAACTACAACATGCATGATTCATACAACCTTGAAAACTCCTATAATTTTATAAGATTGGTTTTATTTTTGAAAAGTACTTGACTTTGTTTGAAAAACTTATTGAATTTTACCAAACTCCATGAACTTGTCAGAGGCTAAAAAAATGTTAAAACTCAGTAAAAATATATCACTTTTTTATTTAAGAAGTTTTGTTATTTGCATTATATGCAAAAATTATGAATAAATTTGATTTATTAAAGGACATACAATACTTGTACCGGTAGTTTAAGGAAGTAAATGTGTAAATGATTAAATTTCCATAAAACCAAATTTTTTTTAAAAAAAACTCCTTGAAAAAAAGCATCCATTGTTTACAACCTATGATGTGTATATAACATTATTGCTTTGTTGATAACGTATGGGTAAACATGTATAAGGTTGTGTTTGATTTCTATATATTTACAACTACAAATAATTAGATTTGATCAAATCTGTTCTAGAAAAGATTTTCAGAAAACAAGAAATATGTTTTAGAGCTCTGAGAATAGGATATCTGAAATGATTCCATCCAAATGTAAGAACAATAGAACAGTTAGATACAACGAAACATAGATTATCAAATACTATTTAATGTGCATGATTTTAGTCTACTTTGTTTACATTTCTATATTGTATTGATGTGTAACTTGTCATTGATATTCTTACATTGATAAACTTGACTAATCAGAATTCTAATTTGTAAGAGTCATTGAAACTTGACTAATTAGAATTCTAATTTGTAAGAGTCACTGCTTCCAGGAATTTCAGTTTCCTGTCTGCAACACCACACCCTCCCTTTTATTTAGTTGCATGAGTAAATTGATAGTGTGTCAGAGGTGTTGAGTTGAGATCCCATTACATTATGTGATGACAGATCTGGGTCTATGGCAGTTGGGCCTGGATTGCAAGTGAATATATGTGGCATTATATGGATTTAGCATATTTTTGTGAAACATGTGCCCCATTTGTAGAACAAAACAGTTGAACAAATTCAGATATGTAGACAACTTTAACAAATATCTTTAAATCGTATGCAGTCAAGTCAAATAAATTCATAAATGTAGACAGTTTTGAAAAGTATATGAAATGGCTTGAAAATGCCATTTACAAGTACAAATGTTGTATATACTCATTTTGAATCTCCGATCCAACTGCAGATCATGTAGATAGATTTTCTGTTCCATAAGTTTTCGGCAGATCTGGATCTATGGAGGCATATTATTGTAACCATAAAAGAGACCCTGATCTGCCATTGGATAACACACCTTCAGGTTGGGATTTATGTTTTGATGTTGAACTGAGTACAGTAGTCCCCCTCTTATACGGCCACCCCTGCTGCACCGGGAAAGTGGCCTTATAAGGCGGGTGGCCGTTCCAGAGGGGGGCTAAATTTATCATGAGAAGTACATGTATATGTAATGTACGTAGTAAGAAAGCTACATACTTCAAAACATTAAATATCTTCGTCTAAATGAAACATTAATCAATAAAAGTTTTTTTTGTTATAATAACAAATTTATTTCAACTGAATATACGTTACTATTTTTGCTTTCTTGGCGTAAGTTTGATATGCGAACGGGTATTGTTCTCATGCACATTGCAAATGGATTCAAAAACGTCGTTTACATCTTGGTACATACATAATTATCTTTCCATTTGCTCAATTTTCCCACTGCTGCTGAATAACCTTCTTATCGGTTATTACTTTGTTTATTCAAATTATTTCAACATAAACTTGTTTTTACGAGTCTTTTGACGTTTTGTACATACAATTGTTCGGCCCCCCCCCCCCCCCCCCCCCCGATGTCGTCGAGTAGAATAACCGAATTTCTTCGAAAATAATGTATCCGTTAACGTGATGACATTTTAATGTTTGGTAATGATTTATTCGGTTATTGCTGACTGTATGCGATTTAATTATGCAGACAAAACTTGTGTCGAGTCTGCCGAAATACATCCTTCATAGGAAGCCATTTTGTGTAGTCACGTGATTTTTCCGGTCTTTGTCTGGTACCCTATTGTCTTTTTTAAGGTTGTCTGTGTGTGCCAATGTACAAAATCTATTTTTAGCCTATGCTGACCTTGTTATGATTATAACAATTACGTCTGGTTATAATCATCAACGAGAAGAACTCAACATAGGTGTTAAACCCCAAACTATATCATAACATTATTGAGCCCATTTCCTGTAAACATCGACTTTCACAGATAACGATATACTATAAATTTTTGGTCGACACTTTTAACGGCGACTTGACACTCGGAGACGTGTTATCTACGATAGAGATAATCAAAATTGCTTACCTTACGTCAATATTTGAATTAATTATTGGTTCTGGATACATTTAAAAATAAAATGTGGCCTCTCGTGAGGGGTAAATTTTATATTATTGCAAAAAAATGCTGGCCGCTGGTCGCGTTAGCCGGGTGGCCTTTCGTGAGGGGTACTTTTGAACAGAAACTCGTCGGTGCCAACGAATTCTGGCCGTTAGGAGCGGGTGGCCGCTGGTCAGGGGGGCCGTACAAGAGGGGGACTACTGTATATACATTGTGACACATGTTAGGCATGTCACATTTCATGAGGTGCCATTCATATATTGTACTAACTATTTATGGATATGAATGAGGCAATAAAAACAAATGCATATTGACAAAACATTAAATATGAATGGATTAAAGAATGATAGTCACACGGTGGTTATGGTACTACATCTCCCATCAGGCCCCCTCCCATAATAATCAATTCAGATTGAGGATATTTCTTTGTACTTGCAAGGAAATTGACAAGTAAATGAAGATTATGTTTGCAGAGGAAGGAAGAAGTTCTTGGCAATAAATTTAAATTGTCTCATAGAGGCAAGAATGTAATTTTACACTTGGCTTAACATAATAATGAAACCTGTCACAGATATTTGGATTAATGAAATTGATTTATTGCCAATTTAACTGAAATACTGTCATTCAGTATAACCCCTGCCACAGCATTTCCAGAAGCTGTTACTAGAATAAAGTAAAGGTCTAGTCGCTCAAACATTTTCTTTTAGTCTTTTAAAGAAATAAAAGTATGTCATGTTAATGTCATCTTTTTTGACAATTCAAAAAAGGATCTCCTGGAATTGAATTGTTTCTACTTTAAAAGGTTTGATGAGACCAAAAATATGGGTTAATGATACTAATTTATAATAAAATTGTCATTAGATAACCTTGCATTCTATCCATGGTCCATCCTATGACATACATGTACTTCTTTCTTGGTGGTCAATATTATTGGGTCAGTGTCTCAAAAATACATGTATGAAGACATTTTGTGACAGCCATATATCTCCTTGAGATGGTATGGAAATTTATGTTTTGGACATCTGTGTTTATGCACACGCTTATATTTTTGTTGGAGAAATCTTGTCGTTGAAGTCAAATTATTTTTAGCCACCTCTTAGAAACATGTTGATAACAGTTCCAAATAGTGTTGTAAACAACATCACCATATCAAATTGTTTTAATTTACCCAGTTGGTCTGTCAAAGTATCAGTGATTTCATCCTTAAAAATGAAATAATTGAATAAAACTTTCACTGATATTTGTTTGTGGTCCAGTCTATTGGTACAGGTCCTTGTTAACAAGACTGCCAGCTGATTTGTATATATGTATCATGTCCTATTTTTTAAAATGTTTTTGTGCTTTTGTTTATTGGCCACCAGTTTGGTCTTTGCAAAAAAAGATTCAATCATCAGCATAGAAGACTATTAGCATGAGGCAGGTGTGTAATGTATCATTCACATACTCTTGTATATATTGTAACTGTTTTGAATGTGAGGTAAACAATTGTTTTTAGCCAGGCCAATAATTGCATACCATAATTCTTCCAATATAGGCCCATGTCTATCATATTTCTCCCACTATAGTCCCATGTGTACAGTATTTCTTTCATTATAGGTCCATGTCTATCATATTTCTCCCACTATAGTCTCATGTGTACAGTATTTCTTCCATTATAGGTCCATGTCTATCATATTTCTCCCACTATAGTCCCATGTGTACAGTATTTCTTCCAATATAGGTCCATGTCTATCATATTTCTCCCACTATAGTCTCATGTGTACAGTATTTCTTCCAATATAGGTCCATGTCTATCATATTTCTCCAACTATAGTCTCATGTGTACAGTATTTCTTCCAATATAGGTCCATGTCTATCATATTTCTCCCACTATAGTCTCATGTGTACAGTATTTCTTCCATTATAGGTCCATGTTTATTAACAAACTTATGAATGTGCTCCACTATAAGCAATGTTTGATAACTAACTATTCAATGTACAACACAGTCCTACTACAGGCCCATATTTGATAATGAAGCCATAACAGAATTTAGAGGCTCTCATAATGGTTACTGTTCAGCATTCCTGCACTTTAATGTAAATGTCAGATGCAATTTTAGATACCTCTGCCCCTCCCCCAATGATCAGGATTCAAGGATTTATTAAATTAGGAGAAATTGGTAGATTTTAGTGGGAGAGTGTACCCTGTGCTTAGTCAGGGTTGAAACACTGTAAATAATATGCCATTGTCTAAGCACCATCAGAACTGGGTCTTTGCAGTTTGTTAGGAGTAATCAGCTGAACAAACAACACAGACCCTGATCTGATGAACATTATGCCACTGCAGATCAGGATCTTCATAATTTGCAGTTTGATTTAATTTATAGCAGTACATCAAGGAAGTATAAATGATCACAAGTGTGTCCAGTACTGTTACACACACACACACACACACACACACACACACACACAGAGATATAGATAGATATATATATATATATATATATATATATATATATATATATATATATATATATATATATATATATACATACATACATACATACATACATACATACATACATACATACATACATTGTCACCTTTTCCATTACATGTATGGCAATGTGCAGAGCTTGAATTCACTTCTGATTATATTATTACTAGTATAATGTAGTGACCATGTGATGAGGGTATGATGTGAATCTGCCAAGCCTATGGGTTTGTAACCTTTAACCCAGTTGTTACCAAAAACTTCCTACATGTACCATTAATTCACGCATGTCACTAGTCTGTTACAGATCTTAGTGATGGAAAACCAATTATTTAAAGAGTCTTTGGCACATGCTGAATTATAAATTAAACAATGGCCTAATTCTGAGCTACCAGTTGGTGAAATTAGTTATTGGCTCTCATTCAGCCTTGGTTTGAAAAGTTCTTGTAATACAGAATAATTAACAAGACCTATAAATTGTAGATTTGCCAAGTTATGACTTTTACATGAACTCAAACAGTGGCCTACTTTTTTGTGAGAATACATTAAAATGCATTGATGGATAAATATCTTGAATATATTATCTGGGCAGTTCATTAACTTGCTTGGTTGATCAAAGATAAAAGTAATCTTTTATAGTTGATATTTTTTATATGCCTGTCATATTATGTTATGACCTTGTCCTTCCATCCGTACATTAATGTGTGCACATGTCCATATATGGTTATGTGGGTCCCATTGTTAACATTTGCTTGTCCAGTCCATAAATTAGTAATGTCAAGAACGATTTATATGAAATGTGCCCAAACATATATCAAAGCTAAACATTATGTTGAGTATCATAACCACGGCCTCTTATCAAGGTCAAGGTCATATCAAGTGAAAATGTAATTTTTTACTTGTATCCTTGTCTGGAGTATAATTTTTAAACTACTAAAGATATTTTGATGAAAATGTACATGAGTATATATCATATATAGATAGTATGTCACATATAATGCCTCAAGTTGAAGGTCACAATAAGGGAGCAACTCTTTTTAAAGTTGACCTAGATCCTGACCTTAATTGAAGGTAACAATGGTAACAGCCATGTAAAAAAAAGTTTTTTTTTAAAAATGTATTTTATTGTGAGAATTATTAATAGTGAGATCGAGGCTGTATTGGATACATGACACGAGACTTGTAAATAGCTTTGTGTGAAGTAAACAAGTTTTTTATATTTATTCTTAGAATAAAATAATTTGTTTTCATCAGGTACATGCTAGGTGTATGTAATATAAACAGGATCACTTTACAATCCATGTTTTCCCATAATTGCACATACAGATAGATTTAATAGTGATGTTTAGAGAGTGAAATCTCATGATTGGGCTTTTTACACTTGATATCAAGTTTTTCTGTTGTAGCTAGTTTTAAATATTGTTAAATATTATGTATCATCTACAAGGGATAAGCACAGTACGACTTCAGCATACATTATCATCATCCATCTTGGATTTACCATCAGGACTAGTTTAACTCATTAGAACATTTCATTATTAGAACTTTTGTAATTTCATTTGTGGATTATTCTTGAATTATTTTTGGATTTGATTCTTAAAACTTTTTCACTTTTACAATATTTTTTCAGGGAAATAAATTATTTGTTAAATTTTACTGAGCTTATTGTTTTCACTTTTTCTGTATTACTGTTTACTAGAGACTAAAAATGTATTCTTTGTAAACATGACATCTAAAATTATAGAACATAATTTGGATTCTTGTTCCACAAAGCTTCAAAACAATGATATACATTTGAAATTCAGGAAGTGATTTCAAAGGTCAATTTAATTACTTAAAAACATGGATGTTTCTGAATCGGCAGCTTTTGATTTATCATTACCTTTCTTCGTAGTAATCCGTTTGAGAACAAGCCAGTTTTCCCAATATTGGTAAGCTGCCAAAGTAACATCACTTAAAGCTGGATAAAATGAGGATGAAAAAAACTATTGACTGATATCAAACCTTTCATTTCTTTTCAAATTAGTATGAAATATACAAAATTACTTTATGAAGTTTCTCGGCAATTGTATTCTATGAAAATCAATTTTGCTTTCAAAATGACCAGTCTTCTGATGCATCTATTTATCTCTTTGGATTGTCAGTGACAGATAAGTCTTAAAGAAGGAAAGTTTGTAGGAATTGTAATGATTAATTTTCAAAAGGCTCTTCACCCTGTAGATGATGAAATTGTTCTTGAGCAGTTAGAAATCTATCAGTTTGGTGAAGATATTCTTAAGTGTTTCAAGGCCTGCTTGGTTGTGAAAAGGTGACATTAAAAAGAATTCTATCTGAAAATAAAACCATAATCAAAGCAAATTCTTTTTTGACCAGCCAATAAATAATGTCAAGAACGCAATGTTTACAATCAAAGTTTACAACAGTATGAAAGTGTACTCTTTAGATAGGCCAAATATATGAACAGAATCATCCCCTAAAATCTGAGTGCTTTTGAAAGGTGAATGGAGGGGGTGGGGAGTAATGCCATTTTGCACCACATGATAGGTTATCTGTGGTAAACTGGTATATCTGTGTTGAGTAAGAACCCAGGAAACACTGTAACAAGAGCCACCAATCTGACATATCCACATTGCTCACCCAATCACTTGAACTCCTGAGGACAGAAGTGATGTACAAAGGCAAGCAAGGTCATTAAACTAATTAGCCACCTGTGGCCACCCCAAATATTGGAGTGGTTAAAAAAGTATCAAGTACTTTTGTTTTGAATAACATTCCTCATCACATTAATCAGCTTGAACAATTTCTTTCTTTCACAATAGATTTATTATATTCTTGAAATCCTAAATAACATGGGGTATTTATTAAAATATAAGATACATCACCACCTGTTGTTCACTTCTCCATTAATGTAACATTTATATGATTAAGTATTTTGTGTATTTGTTTCTTTGTGTTTGTATGTGAACATATTTTTTTTTATATTAGATTGAATATATATGTACATAATAGAGGGCTACAAAGTTGATTAGGTCTTATTTGTAACTTCTGAGTTACCCTTGGAAAATAAAGGCTTTATTGATGTTGTTATATTATTACATTGGAACAAAATCATTATTATTGTTATTATTATTACATTGGTAAAAATTAAGTCATTATTATTTTTACATTAGTACAGTTCAAATAGTCTCTATTGTTATTATTATTATTATTATTATTATTATTATTGGTACAAAGTTAAGCATGATTTACATTTTACAGGTGGAAGCCAAGTATTGCACTTATACTAGTAATTATCGGAAAGCATCTCACTTCTAGTAAGTATATTTAATTAGTAAATTACATACAAAGTGTTATGGCACATATACCCACCCTCATAAAGATTGCCTATTGCATGTATATAAGTGTTACTGTTTATGAATATATTTTATGCTATGATCCAAGGATAATATAAAACAATATGGTGTTGTTGGAGCAGGCTACCGGACCTGAATCTCATTTTAAAATAATGAGAGAAGTACAAGATGGATTAAAATTTACGCTGGTTATGTCATAACAAATACCCAGTGCGAATATGTAACTTTCATGCTTTAGTCGTGACATCACAGCACACAACATTCACTTTGTACTTATAGTTTAATATGTCCATGCACTTTAACATTGATTTTGTTGCATGTATTTCTTGGGGCATGTATAAATAATGACCTTCCAAAGAAATAGTAATATTTGAGCATCCAAATAAAGTGAATAATTGCCATTTAAAGGCACGTATAATCAAATTTTACAAAATGACACCCATTACTGAAATAGTAAGTTCTGAATGCCTTTATGAAAATGACTTTTACTATAATTTTGAGTGGAAAGGTCTGTGCTCCAAGTTGACATGTTTACAAGAATTGGTCAATATATTTGAAATATACATGTATTTATAGAAATATAGGATGTGTATAAATAAATAAATATTCTTTCTGTCGCATGAAGCAAAGGTTACCCACTATACTCAAACTGCAGACATCATAACAATAAAAATAATTTTTAAAAAAGCTACGTTAAAATCAAAATCACACAGACAACAAATAGAAATATAGCGTGGATAGAAGTAAATATTCCTTTTGTTATTTGAAATATTGTTTAGCAATGGTACCCATAACTTGAAACTAGCAAAAATTCTTTCTATCAATAAAGATGAATGTTCTGCTAAACATTATTTGATCACATTTAACAAAGACAATCTCAGCATGAAGAACTTGAATATTAGTATAGATGAAATTGATCTACAATAAAATATGGGATTTGTTATGGAAAATAGAAAAACCTTTAAAATGCTTCTCCCAAATGGCCTAACTGCATTTGACAGAAAGCATTCTTGCATGAAGGTTGGTTCAAATGATGAAGATACATAATCAAATATGGCCACCATTACCAAAAAATGAAAAGCACTTTTAATAAATTGCTTCACAGAATTTGACCAAATTTGACTTAAAGCAATCCCACATGAAGATCATATTGATTTGTGTTAAAATTAGGGCTGATGTTACTAATGTGGAAAAGCTTTCAAACAATTTCTGCTACCGGTAAGCGACTGCTCAACAAACTTTGATCGTATTTGACACAAGGCATGAAGTGCTTTCAGGGAATACACAAGTAATAATGATTTATCTTTAAATATGACAGCTGTTACTAAAATAGAGTTTTTGTCAAATACTGCTCACTATAATTTTATTCAATATTAACTCAAAGCATAAAGTCTTTGAAAATGTACATTTATATTGATAAACCATCAAGTATTGCCACTGTTGCCAATAATAAAAGCTTTCAGTGAGAGTGTGTGATTTGGATTTTTAATTTGCTTTAATAATTTTTCAGTCATATTGCTACATTGTCTGCAGTGTGGCATTTTATAGTGATGTCTAGCACTGGGCATCATATCACAAACATGTGGCATAATGTCCCACCCAGTCAAATTATTCTGGTAGCAGGCCGACCAGTCCGAACACTTACCTCAAAATGCTGAGCACCAAGCGAGGCAGCTTTTAATATGATTTTTATAAGACTTTAGTATGACTGGGATGGGGCTTGAACCCGTGACCTCCCGCATCCATGTTTTGTATTAATGTTTTAAGAAGTCAGATACAAGGGAATTTGTTTACATAGTAGTGTTTTGTTTTAAAGTTTTAACAAGTCAGATATGAGGGAGATTTGTTCAAATAGCACTGTTTTGTATTAAAGTTTTAACAAGTCAGATACAAGGGAATTTGTTCAAATAGCATTGTTATCTATTAAAGTTTTAACAAGTTAGATATTTGGGAAATTTGTTGAAATAGCATTGTTTTAACAAGTCAGATACAAGGGAATTTGTTCAAATATATGTAAAGTGTTTTGTATTAATGTTTTAACAAGTCAGATACAAGGGAATTTGTTCAAATAGCAGTGTTTTGTATTAAAGTTTTAACAAGTCAGATACAAGGGAATTTGTTCAAATAGCAGTGTTTTGTATTAAAGTTTTAACAAGTCAGATATAAGGGAGATTTGTTCAAATAGCAGTGTTTTGTATTAATGTTTTAACAAGTCAGATATGAAGGAAATTTGTTCAAGTGATCTAGGTCCATCATTAAATATGGCCACCATTACTAAAAATTGAAAAGCATTTTTCATATATTGCAATCTTGCAAATTAATAAGTTGCTTCTTTAGTGTTTAAAAATTTATTTTCCTTTATATTGATTAAAAAAATATAAGACACACTTAGGATTTAAACATGAAAGATTGTTTAGATAAAGTATGAAGAAAGCAAAGCAAACACAGTATGGTTAACTACCTAAGCATTGAGTGTGTAACCATTCAAAAACTGTCTCACATTTTGAAACGAGTGTAAATAGCAACTTAGCAAAATGAGGAACCAGCATGTTGTAATTCAAACTTTTAAATTATTTACATTTGATTTAAGCTATTATGATTTAATTAACTTGGCTACAGAATATACAATTGTTTCTTTTTCATAGTTTGCTAAATTATGAAGATTATGATCTTTTTTTGTTTGCAGTTTGATTCAGTTTCTAAATACGAGGAAATGATTATATATGGTATTTGTGCCATGTATTTGTTTACATTTTTAGTTGCAGAGCATTTGAAGAGTGTTGTAGTGATAAATGCTGTGAAAATGTATTGGAATTTTACAAGCTCTGGTACTTTTGGTAAGTTTTATTACCGGTAAAATGCATGATTGTGGCATTGAATGTTATCTTTTTTTGCATCACAAAATTGTAGCTTTCTGGTATGGAACTTTATTATTGCCTAAGACCAAAAAATATGCCAAACATTTTGTTATATGCATTGTAGATGCTAAAAATTGAGTGGAGTAAATGATGTTAGGAAGTTGACCATCTGACTGTTCATCTATCCTTATGGTCCTTATTTATTTCCACACAGTAATTGGAGTTTTTCACCTTCTGCCACAAGAAGAAAGCCTATTACTTTTGGAATCTAAGGGTCGACAATCAAGGTCATTGTGATTAAGGTAGCAGTATTTACACTTATAAACAAGTTTTTTTTTATAGGTTACACCTGTACAAATTTAAAGATTTGTTAACCTTGCAAGTGAACATTTCTTAGGTGTTATCAGATGCAAATGCCCAGATAGAACATGTACATCCAGTTGCATCATTAGTTTATTCATCATGCACCACATACATGTATATAGTATTATGCAACAATGTCATGATTCTAAAGATGTTTTACCTAAATTTATTAAGATTAAATTCAACAAAAAATTACACCTCTCATTACAAGAGGTAAAAGTGTTACTTGTTTAGGCTCTAACAAAATGTAACAAGAAAAAGAAGCTTTGTAAAATTTAACAAATACTTTATTTTGCTAGAAAAACAAGGTTAAAATATGAGAAAAAGAACTTACAGTTTTACGAATCAAATCAAATCCAAAATGTAAAAATTAGCACCCAGATTGGTCACAACATAAAATACTTTAACTTCTCAAGTATTAAGGCAAGAATAACTTATTTCTCTAAACATCAGTAATAAACTTAACTGCAGCACAGAATAGATGTCCAGATGTGGGTCAATCCTCTGGAAAAACCTAATTGATCTACGTTATTTAACACATAGTCCAAGTATGGCCTTCATTGTACTTTATAAATCTTACTCAGAAAAAGAACAATAAATTAAAAGGTTGTTTGCTACAAACTGTCACTAGTTCTGAATCAAGGTCAGGAACCATTTGACAAATATTACAAGATCTGTATTATTTACAAACATCACTTGTAATTTTCGGCCAAAAAAAGTGAGTCAAGATCTTGTGATAAGTCTTATTAATTCCAAAATAAACAACCAAAGTGAGTTTCATGGGCCAGACTAAATATTATCCTGTCTGTAAGGTTTTGGAACTACAATCTCTAAGGTTTTGGAACTACACTTTGATAGTTCACTGACCACTTGTCAGCAGCAGGTACCTCAGAAGGTCTCTATTTTCTCATAAGAATTCCATTTATAATGAAATAACAGACATATACTTCAGTGGCATCAGTTTCAGTAATAGCTTCTTGAAACAAACAGGAGATCTCAGGACCTTTTTCATGTTCGACAACAAGTGATTGTTGTTTGTCAACCTGATTAGAATAAAGTGAATGAGCAGTTCAAAGAAGATCACTGTGATCAATACCTTTTGATTGATCCAAACAAGGAGTGAAAGTGACCTCATCTAATGCCTGGCCAATACATGTGTCAGCTAAAGGAATACTTTCCTGATCAGTATCATTCTCAAGAGCTTTCTTTGCCATATCTCTAGTTACTGCAAAAGCTGGGTATAAATCAGGGATTTTTTTCTTTCAATAGGATAACTTTCTGCTCCAATTAATGCTTGTCAGTTACAAGTGGATTAACCACAACCTTATCTCCAGCTAGATTGTTGCATGGTAATAAATAAATGCCCTCAGTGGGTAAAGCGGTAAAGCAGACACTGTTCCAACTGTCACTGGTCTTGAGATATGTCTGATGATAAATTTACACAATGGAGAGAAACATTAACAAAGCCTCACTCTGCTCCCTGAAGAGGAACACTTTCATTAGCAGAAGACTTATCAGAAAAAGGCAAAGTACCTAATAATAAAAGACTGAGAAGCTCCTGTGTCCCTTAAAATTTTAATAGGGATGAGATTGGCTGAATCACGCAAGAGTGATATAGAACCCTTTGATATAACTGTTTCATAATTCTCCATAATAAAATCAGACTGGGATTTATTAGACCCAACAAATGTATTGTTCTCAATACATGACCTTGACCTCGTAGAAGCAAGAGCATTTTTAACAGGTCTCTTTTGATTCTGATGCATAGTTTTCAATTTGTGGAATTGAAATAACATGTCCTGGTTGCATAGGTACACACAGGAAGAGGCAATGATTTTTTATTAATCTTATCAGAAGCTTGATTTCTAGAAGTTGTGCCATTTTTAAATTTAGAAGGGCTTGGATTAGGCTGAAATGCTTTTCTACTAATATACTGCTAAGTGGAAGACTTGCCTTCAAAAAGAACTTATGAGCTAAGGAATTCTCATCAGTGGCATGAGCAGCATTTTCCAAGATTTTGACCTTAAGCCCATCAAGATATGTCTCAATGTCACTATGGACACAGTTCTTAAACTCTTTAAGTAATACATTTTGTCTGAGACTTTCATAATCTTGATCAACTTTCTTGGCTAAGCACCATCTATCAAATAACAGCTCTTTTTCTCATGCAAATTCAACATGAGTTTGTCCAGCCTTTTTTTTTTTTATAGTTTCTTAATTTTTGCCGATAAGCCTCAAGGACTAACTTGTAACCCCTTAAGATGCATTCCTTAACCAGATCATAGTCACTACTTTGCTGTAGTGATAGTGAATGGTAAATATCACTAGCTTTACCAGTAAGTACACATTGTAATAATAGAGTCCAACTTGCTCATTTCAAATTTTCTGCAAAATTTTTCAAAACGAGGGAGATATTTGTCTACTTCTTTTTCCAGAAAATAGGGTACTAAATTGATATTTCTTAAATAATCAAAAGAAGGAGACTGTTTTTCCTTTGCCATCTATTTCCCTTTCTTCATTTTCTTTTTGTATTTGCATTAGCATATCTTATTTTTCTTTCTGTAACTGCATTTGTTTCTTTTCTTTCTGTAACTGCATTTGTTTCTTTTCTTTCTGTAACTGCATTTGTTTCTTTTCTTTCTGTAACTGCATTTGTTTCTTTTCTTTCTGTAACTGCATTTGTTTCTTTTCTTTCTGTAACTGCATTTGTTTCTTTTCTTTCTGTAACTGCATTTGTTTCTTTTCTTTCTGTAACTGCATTTGTTTCTTTTCTTTCTGTAACTGCATTTGTTTCTTTTCTTTCTGTAACTGCATTTGTTTCTTTTCTTTCTGTAACTGCATTTGTTTCTTTTCTTTCTGTAACTGCATTTGTTTCTTTTCTTTCTGTAACTGCATTTGTTTCTTTTCTTTCTGTAACTGCATTTGTTTCTTTTCTTTCTGTAACTGCATTTGTTTCTTTTCTTTCTGTAACTGCATTTGTTTCTTTTCTTTCTGTAACTGCATTTGTTTCTTTTCTTTCTGTAACTGCATTTGTTTCTTTTCTTTCTGTAACTGCATTTGTTTCTTTTCTTTCTGTAACTGCATTTGTTTCTTTTCTTTCTGTAACTGCATTTGTTTCTTTTCTTTCTGTAACTGCATTTGTTTCTTTTCTTTCTGTAACTGCATTTGTTTCTTTTCTTTCTGTAACTGCATTTGTTTCTTTTCTTTCTGTAACTGCATTTGTTTCTTTTCTTTCTGTAACTGCATTTGTTTCTTTTCTTTCTGTAACTGCATTTGTTTCTTTTCTTTCTGTAACTGCATTTGTTTCTTTTCTTTCTGTAACTGCATTTGTTTCTTTTCTTTCTGTAACTGCATTTGTTTCTTTTCTTTCTGTAACTGCATTTGTTTCTTTTCTTTCTGTAACTGCATTTGTCCTTTTTGCAACTGCATTTGCCTTTCCTCCCTTTTTATTTCCATTTCTGTCTGAAACTGAGCCTGTCTTATCTCTAATTCCAACATTTTTAGCTGTACTTCCATTTTCAAAATTTATAACCACTCCTGGGTAAAATTTAAAGATCTCTACTTTAAAGATATTATATTAAAGCTTATTGATTTCACTAAAGATTTCTAAAATGTGAAATACAGCTTGGGATTTATAAAATTTAAAAAAAAAAAATACATGGGGACTTTAAATTTAAAAAAAAAGTATTCTGAAATATTTTAGCCAAAATGTATATATCCCAAGGATGAGCACCCCCAATCTTCTTTGTTACATGTTTAGGCCCTTAGAAAACAAAACAAGAAAAAGTGAAGATACCAAGCTTGTAAAATTTAGCAAATAATTTATTTCCCTAGAAAAACAAGTTAAAAATAAGAAAAAGAACTTATGGTTTTCCAAATCAAATTCTAAAATAATCCAAGAATTAAAAAATAGAAGTGCTAGTATTAAAAACTCCTAATGAAACTGAGTTCAAATCCTGATAAAATCCAAAATGGAAGGTGATGATCTATGCTGTGGTCAGTGTTGTACTGATGTGTCAACAGTTCATTGTTGAATCACAGAAAATAATATTCCAGTTTTTGAGTTCTGTGTAAATTTTTGTCAATGTCTGTGTCCAGGAATTAGTTTAGAGCACCAGTATTTCCAAGAAAAATAGTCACTTAAAATTAAAAAAACAAAAACATAATTAGCCCCTAAACTGGTCACAACATAAAACACTTTAACTTCTCATGTGTTCAGGCAAGAAGAACTATTATTTTTCAAAACATCAGTAATAAGTCTTAACTACAACTCAAAAACAGATGCCCTGGTGTGGGTCAATCCTCTGGAAAAACCTTATTGAAACATGTTACTTAACATGTAGTCCAATTATATCCTTGATTCTACTTTATGAATCTTACTCTAAGAAACAATTGTAAAATTTAAAAAAAAAATTTATTACAAACTATTGCTGGTTCTGATTCAAGGTCAGGAACTAGGTCAGCATTAGGTACAATGTTTCTAGGAAGTTGTTTACATCAATTTTTTGTTATACAAATCAATCAAAACTGAACTCTTCCAGTAAATAAAGTTACATTACAATAACTTGTAATGGAATAAAATAAATGTTAAAACTGACAAACAAACAATTACATTAAATTCAATATACATAACAAAATACAGAGGGGAAATAAAACAATTGCAAATTGAGCAAATATGCCAATCAATCTTGATCATATTCATGCATATGTTTATGTCCCTATTCACCTGGCATCATTTGCCCACCACATCAAGGTTTACCAGTTTCAGTTAACTTTTATTTTGTCTAAACATCAGCCCATGGGTCTTTAACATAATCATGGATTACATCATCACCCCATCCCAGTCGACTTCATCTGCAGCAACGATGGTGTATATGGATGATATCCTCCAGAAATATATTGTAAGTTCTGTTCTTCTCAAGGACAGAAACAATCTCATTCCGTTTTAATCATCTCGGTTTTCTTATGAACTGAAATAAATTTGACCATCATCCATCCCATGTTTTATCCTTTATCACCAGTCTCAATCTTGTATGATTTCCTCATGTTTGGATCATCAAATTCATTGAGTCTGTCCCCAGCTGGACATGGATTTTAGAGTGTGTTTTTGCAACTCCTCGGATAATTCAGTGTTGCAGTAGGCTTGATCCTAATAGGTGGTTTTTTATGTGCTCCTTACAGATGAGCTTGCTGGCTCAAGACATCCATTTTCCATATTACTTAAAAGGTCAGTGTTACCAATGAGGTTTGAAAACTCCTGACTCCGTGCTGCAAACCTGGTTGTCTCATTACAGGGATTCCTCTGCAGTGACAGTATGTACAGTTACCAGTTGTGGGAATCCACCTGGCTATCATCAGTGCCTTTTGGTTCTCGAATGATCAACTCGCAAGAAAACAGTCCTGTGACTACCTACCTCCAGAAATGGGGGACACCAAGTCACCCATCCTATCTTGGTGCAACCAACTCCATGTCAGTGTACAAATCATGCACATTCCTGGCAGGCTCAGGTTTGCACATGTTGAGGTATCCAATGATCAATGTTTTTACAAGGTGGAATTACAACTTGCCCATTTTTATTTATCCAGTTCCAGACCAAGAAGTTTGGGCTGTGAATTCATTTGGTACCAGAAATAATGCCAGAGTTGTTGTATTCAACTTGAATGATTAGACATATTAGATAATTCTAGTAGCACCTGTCAATCTAGTGATATATCTACCCAGAAAGATTCCAGCCAAGCCAAACCTCAATCTGCAGTCGCAGGAGTTCAACCCTTGCCCAGACTGTCTTCTCCTTCATACCTGGCCCATATCAGGACAGCTTTGCCAAAGAAATAATTGAAGATTTTGATTGTGGAGAGCAATAAGGTCTTCCACTCTTAAAGTTTTTGAAGAAAAGTGGCATGTTCAGAGAGTTGTGCCAAGTTAATAACCTCTTTCTTATAATGCCTTCATCCCTCAACTGGAAAATTTTTTCTCAAGCTCTGTGAGGAGAAATAGTTTGCCCCAATTACTATTAAAGGATACCACTCCATGATATCAAACACTTTCAGGCATCATGACAGAAGGGACATTTGTCATGATAAAGATCTAGCAGACTGAAGCCAATTTTGATTTGAATAGGCCAAAATCCCTCACCATTTCCAAAATGGAATATATCCTGGATCCTAACATGGCTCAGTTCAGATAAATTCAGGCCTGCAGCCCAGACCTTGCTGGAGCTGCTATCTTACAAAACACGTTTCCTGATAGCTTTAGCTGCTGAATACAGGGTGAGAATTTAGTTAAATGACGTTTTGATTTGACCTGAACTATTTTTATTTAGATTGAATTGTTTGGTGACCCTCATAACACAACCAGGCGTTATGGCCAAGACCTGGACACTGTCAGTGAGTAATCAGAGTTATCATATACTCATTCTGGTCTATAGATATGATGAGAACAGCAGCATTGTACGATCCTGTTTCTACCCTCAAGCACTGCACACAGAGGCAAGACATGGCAATTGCAAATGCCTTGCCATGAAAGCAGGATATCACCCCTCAAGCCTCATATTCATGGCTGAGGCGGGTTATACACTCTGCATACTCTGAAGTCTCAACATCAGCCATGTAAGATCCTGTTTCCACCCTCAAGCACTGCACACAGAGGCAAGTCATGGCAACTGCAAATGCCTTGCCATGAAAACAGGATATCACCCCTCAAGCCTCCTATTCATGGCTTAAGCGGGTTATACACTCTGCATACTCTGAAGTCTCAAAAGATCAGTCACCTCATGATTTCTGCCCATGAAATTATCTTGATCTCTGAATTGGATTTACAATGTTTCAGTCTGGGATATCTTGTAAGCTGTTGGCTGGCTAATATAGGCCTTGTAATATCACATATAAATAAGGCTATAACATTAATTATATTGGTCTTGTAATATCACTTATGAATAAGGCTATAACATTAATTATATAGACCTTGTAATATCACCTATGAATAAGGCTATAACATTAATTATATCGGCCTTGTAATATCACCTATGAATAAGGCTATAACATTAATTATATCGGCCTTGTAATATCACCTATGAATAAGGCTATAACATTAATTATATCGGCCTTGTAATATCACCTATGAATAAGGCTATAACATTAATTATATCGGCCTTGTAATATAACCTATGAATAAGGCTATAACATTAATTAGCTTCATTAAAAACTCCTGTTGCCAAGTGGGACAACATGTTTACCTATCCTTTGCAGGTTTTGTGTTGTTGTCCTGCTAGTCTCCATTGCAGCATTAATTTACTGGCTGAGAAAAAGAAACCAGCTTCAGCATCATGCATCTAGAAGACTATGCCATCGACTATGTAGAAATTACACACCTTTGGAAGGTAAGATCCTGTTAATTCTTGACCAGTATTGTAGAATAAATATATTCTGTCTTGGACAAGATCTTTCAGAAATGAAAATACAGTTGTCTCCTTCTTATATGGCGACCTCTTTTGCACTGGGAAAGTGGCCTGATAAGACAGGTGGCCTTTCCAGAGGGGGAATACATTTTTTGTGGGAAGTATATGTAATGTATGTAGTAAGAAAGCTACATACTTCAAAACATTTAATATCTTCTTTTAATATCTTTGTTTAAAAGTTACACTTATTTCAACTGAATATACATTAAAACTTCTTATTCTTGGTGTAAGTATGATATGTGAGCGGGTATTATTGTCATGCACATTGCAAAAGCATTCAATAACGTCATTAAAATCTTGGTACATACATAATTTTCTTTCCATTTGCTCCATTTTCCCATTGCTGTTAAATAATTTCTTATCGGTTACGATATTGATTATTTGAGTCTTTTCAAAAGAAAATTGTTTTATTCGAGTCTTTTCTGCGAAAAAATTGGTCGGCATGTCCCCCCCTCCCCACCTCACCCAATATCTTTGAGTAGAATAACCAACTTAATTCAAAAGTAATACGTCTCCATTTATGTGATGACATGTTGTTGTTTGGTAATGATTTATTCAGTTGTTGCTAACTGTATGTGATTTAATTATGCAGATGAAACTTCTTGAATGGACAAAATGCCTCCTTCGTAAAAGAAGCAATAAATGTGTTGTCACATGATTTTTTGGTCTTTGCCTGTGTCACAGAAACAGGCAAGAAATAACTCAGATTTGCCCTAGAATGATTTGACCATTATTCTTTGTACATGGGTACAACGCTACCCTGGATGGTTATTGTTTTTCTAGGCAAGCAACTGAAGTAGCATGTATCTCATCGTAGATCGTTTGCAGCGAGAGAACCAAAAGGCATGGTATGCACTGGTAGTTTACCCTTACTAATACTCACTCTTTTGTGTGGAGAATCTTTTTTAATTGACACACTGGTCTTTGGATCTTGTCAGTGAGTGAATGTTTTCTTTTTTTGTTCTCTAGCCTTAGGGATAAGTGTTACATTTGTATTTTATTTGATATGTGAAGCATATTCAAGTTTTAATGTTGTATTGTGAATTGATGCCTGTACTACTATGCAGACTTGAAGGGTTGTGAACTTTTGAATTATTACAAGATCCTATTAAGGGTTTAATTTAGTAGCATGTATCTATAGATTTTAATTCCATACCTGTTCAAAGACAAAACAACTAATTTGTAAACTTGTGCATGTGGTGGATCCATGAAGGGTTTAAGCGGCTGATACAAGTGTGGGCCAAGCCAAGAATTTGGGAGAACTGTGTAGTTTGTCAGTGGATTTGCAAGTTTTTACAAATATTTGTATGGGCAGTGGCAGATACTCTTATCTGTTTGGGAAAATGACATACCCTCCTATACATGAGTCTCCTGCTGCCTTGCAGGTCGGCTTTGGTTAGCCAAAGGCTAAGGGAGTAAACCTTAAAAGAAAATATGGAGTGGAGACCCAAAGGCAGTTGGACAATGTACTACATCCCCTTCTGGCAACTCCATGGTCTGGAGAGGGATGGGCTCCGCCAGACAACTTTTGCCCAAGTCACACTGATAATGCTTTACAAATCTGAAGTTACCATACCGGATCGGTCATTGCCCTGGTCAACAAGGACCACACCTGCCGTTGTCCACCAGGATGAAGGTGACAAGTATGCTACTGGTACTTTGCATAAAATCAGCGAGAGACAGCATCGCCATCGCCACCTGGAACATTAAAACTCTGGCACAAATTGGAAGATTTCAAGAGTTGACACGTGAGATTGAACACGACACATGGCATTCTGGGACTCTGTGAAGTCAGATGGAAAGCCATAGGAGAACAACAAACTGAAGATGGGCAGATATTCTACTATAGTGGAGAGTTGGACAAGTCTATAAATGGAGTAGGCTTCCTTGTAAACAAAGCCTTCAAGGGATCTGTGCTTGAATGTCACCCCATATCTAGCAGAATCATCTCCATTCGTTTGTAAAGCATCTCCCTTTAGCATCACAATAATCCAATTATATATGCTCCAGCTACTGATCATAATGATGCTACCAACTCCAGGGTATTCTAAACATGGTAAGTAAAAAAGATATCCTCGTCATCCAAGGAGACTGGAATACCAAAGTTGGCAAAGATGTTCTGAAAGACTGGGATGATCATTGTGGACCTTCTTGCAAGGAGCTTACCAATGAAAGAGGGAGAAGGCTGTTTGAGTTCGCAATCTACACCATCTTGGTACTAGCCAACACCTTGGGCCAACATAAAGCTTCACGGTGCTGGACATGGCATGCACCAAATGGAACCTGTCATAACCAAATCAACTACATACTGGTTCAAAACCATTACTGATCTGGCATCAATAGAGCAAAAACAAGAACATTCCTAGGTGCTGATGTTGGGAGTGATCACGACCTCATCATTATAAACTTCCTAGTGACGCTGAAGAAAATTAACAAGCCATAGAAAATCAGGCTCAAATTCAACAATGAACAACTGAAGGACCCTAACATCTGCAAGTCATTCCAGCCACAATTTGAGGAAAATGTGATGCATGAAGAGACCTAAAAAACACCAGACACACAACAGGGACAATGGAGTACTGAGAAGTTAATAAGAAAATCAGAAAACACTTGAAGAAAGCAAAAGAAGATTGGGTTGAACAAAAGTGCACAGAAATAGAGAGCAGTCTGATAAAGAATAACAGAGTGTATCATGAGCAAAGCCCTGGAAAACCGCTGTGGGACAGACAGCATTGGAGGGTGTAACATCACCATCTTCTGCTTTGCAGATGACATTTGATGGGCTGGCAAGCAGTGAAGATGAACTTGCCACCTTAGTGAAGAACCTGGATGAAATATGGAGTTAAGCAGTGAGAAGACAAAGCTGATGACAAATAGTGGCAAACAAATCTCAGCCAAGATTAAAGTCAGAGGACAGGAACTGGAAACAGTGGGCCAGTTCAAATATCTTGGTTTCATAATCACCAAAGAGGTATCAAGAGCAAACATTTTGTCATGAGCAGCACAAACTACAGCAGCTATGTCAAAGCCAAGACCCATATGGGGAGATAGAATATCTGTCTGAAAACTAAAATCAGACTATTGAGAGCATTAGTCATCTCAATCTTTCTGTATTTATGTGAGGGCCTGGACCCTGACAGCAGAATTACAACAAAGAATCCAGGCACTTGAAATGAAATGCTACAGAACCACCTTGGCATCTCTTTCACGGACCACATCACAAATGAAGAAGTGCGTAACACCATCAGACACAAAGTAAGCCAATATGAAGACCTCCTCACCACCGTCAAAAAGAGAAAGCTGAAATGGTATCACCATGTCACTAGAGCCAACAGTCTATCCACAACAGTCCTGTATGGCATCCAGGGTGGCAGAAGGAGAGGTAGATATAGAAAAAAGTGGATTGACAACATCAGACAGTGGACCAGGAAAAGTTTTGCAGAGACACAAGCATTGGCACATGATCAAGACAAGTCGAGGGAACTGGTCAGCACAGCGCCTTGATGTCCACACTAGGTCAAGAGACTGATGATGATGATTATTCATGGTGCATTTTAATTTCTAGATTCCAAACCCAAGATTGTGTACACAAGTTTATTCAGCCAACAATGTTGTCACAAAACAAAATCAGCAGATGCTATATTTTGTTGCCACAAAGGAAAACAAAATTGCAATTTGTTGAAGCCCAACATGATTTCTTAAAAAAAAAAACTTTTATACCTTACCGGTATATTTCATAATGTTAATAAGCCAAAAAAAATTTTTTTGTGTATGAGAATGAAAATACATGTTAACAAAATTTAACTCACTGTGACACAATTGTCTTATATTAGAATTCATA
Organism: Unio pictorum; assembly: GCA_030141615.1. Lineage (NCBI taxonomy): Eukaryota > Metazoa > Mollusca > Bivalvia > Unionida > Unionidae > Unio > Unio pictorum. The sequence goes on along the minus strand of JARLTB010000143.1, from coordinate 4,219,183 downwards.
CACAAGATAAATGATGGTCAACATTTTATCTGTTAATTTTTATACTTTAAATTTTTTTTCGTGTACAAGAAAATTTGCATAATGAAATTGGGGAGTAGGTTCGCCATAATATGTTGTCTTAAAATAACATTTCGTATTATGGATCATATTTGTCCTGTAATTCCTACAAATAGTGAAGGATCCCACAGAAGTTATGTTTTAGAAAATTGTCCTCAATTCAAATGAATAATATAGGATGTAGGTAAAGTTTTACCAAACATACTCATGTATATGCTGAATAATTTATGAAAACATAAAAGGCTGGAGGAAGGGCGGTCAGCTTATCCATGAGACAAGGTCTGAACTTGAAAATTGATAAGTGTTCTTGTTGACTCGTTATATATTGTTATTATAATATTTGAGCTACCTTTAACCTTTATTTTGTTGGCTATGCCAACTTTCAGTTCAGTTTTGTGTGACCTGGAAACACTTGTCAGCTAAGCATATATACTGATTGAAAGAAAGTTAGAAACCTGAGAAAATGCCATACTTTTTTGTTTAGTTAGCGAGAGCCCTAATGGATCGAGGAAGAAGTGAAGGAGGCCGCATTTTTGCATTGACTCTGTTGTATGATTCTGTTATCTTTCTATTGGAAAAATATATAATTTGTGTCCTTAAATTAAATGTTTCTTACATTTAATAAGAAAGATCTGTTAAAGGTCCAATATTCAAATAAAAAATTCCTATGTTTCCTATTATTTTTGCACCCAAAGTAAGGTAAGATCCATGAATATTTAATTTAAAGATGTGGATATTTGATACAGAATTTTTTATTTTCAGGTGATCAAGAAAGGGTTAATGAGACAATTATTCCTTCTGATGTAATAATCACTCCCCCATCTTATGGAGGGGATAATAAGGGTGTTCCCCATCCTGGACCTCCACCCTACACATTTGGATCTGCTTCCTCTATGGACTCCAGAACGTTACCTCGTAGCCCACCCCCATATAGTCAAGTTGTCAAAGAGCCACCCCCCAGCTATGATGCAGTTTTTACAATGTCAGAAGTTGACCAGAACAAGAAAAATCCAGCAGATTTAGAGCAGATAAATTCAGAAGATGCAGAGATGAATTCTAGACTTCAGGTCTTTCCCGATGCAAGAGGAACTAGTTGCCATGGAAACAGTTAGATGCAAGAATGTGTTTCTCACAATGTTCTATTTAGCCATATGATTTTATCAGAAAATTTAAGAAATTACTTTTGACAGAGGGTTTTTAAATGAGAATTCTTTTATGAGCTTATTTATAGTCGAAACAGTTTGAATAACCCATAAAGGAAATCATACATAAGTTTTCCAGTTTACTGTTTCACAAGTATTAAAGATACTATTATGTCACCCAGGGATGCAACTAGTTTTGTTTATTCTAACCATCACTTTAGCTTTGATTTTATATGAATAGTCTACCATTATGGGAGTTGTCTACAATTAAGTTAATCTGGCCAGAGCTGAAGATAGAGTCCCTGTTTTCTTCACGGACTGAACCATCACATTAAGCAATCTTTTTTTCACATTCACATGGTATGGCTTGCAGTGCAGCTGCATGTGATAAAACATCCTCTATGTGTATAGACCAGTTATATATTTTATGGACTGGTCCCTAGTCACCGATGTAAAATTAGATGAATAGAATAAATACTGTTGAATTTTACATTTGTGAGATGCAATATATATATAATATAGCTTAATTTTGTTTAGTTAATTCACTAACATTGGATTGTATTCCATGTATGATGTACCCCAGTATAGCATGTATCTGACTGCAAATTAAGTAGACTCAGATCTGCCATGGCATAATCTTGTGACTGAATGAAGTCATCACTATTAATGGTTTTGCTGTTGATCTCAGATTAACAGCAAGATGCTGACTTGCCAATACAATATGGGAAATCAGATCTGGATCCCTTCTGTTCACAAATGCTGATCACAGAAGCACATTATTTGAGATCAGTTGATCAGGGTCTGTTCAGTTCACAAAACAGTGTAATCTGTTCACAAGACCCTTATCTGTAAGTACAGTATGTGACAACAGCTGGGCCCATAGACTCCGATCTGTTGGCACAATATGTGGCTCTATTCTGTTTGCAGTTTGTTGTGCCTTACACCTCACATGTATAATGTGTTGGTAGAATTTCATCAGATCTGTTACACGTTGTGTTTTTTTACTTGTTAGAGTAGGTGTTGATTATTTTGATCAAGTATTCATAGAATCATGAATCATGTGATTTTTTTGGAAGGATATTATTTTTATGTTTTGTAAAATAGTTTATAGATTTGAATTCTTTCAATCCATTTTATGTATCCATTATGTATTCATTTTATGCATCTATCATGTATTCATTTTATGTATCCATTATGTGATCATATGTATCCATTATGTATTCATTTTATGTATCCATTATGTATTCATTTTATGTATCCATTATGTGATCATATTATGTATCCCTTATGTATATTTAAATAGCATATGAATACTCTCAGGGTCATGCACTCAATTTGATTATTGAGCTGTTATGAAGGAAACTAGAATATATTAGGTTTCCTATTACAAGTAATTATTTTTGCATTTTGAAATATTTCTTGCATGTGTTTGGCCATTTTTTTACAGTATTGTCTCTTGTGTCTGCATACATGTGCACACACACACACACACACACACACTGTAAAGCACTGTAATTTTTTAGACAGGGTTAGAAGACTATAGCACTATTAAAAGCTAAGGATTTGGGTGTGTAATTAGACTTGCACACTTGCGTATTGAACTGATATCCCATGTGAATTTAAGAGATAGGCCATTATTCAGTATGAGTTTATCAAATTTTGTATTTTCATTTTTTTTTTAAAAACCCAATAATTTTTATGATTGAAAATATTCAATATTGCCCTGTTGTCAGCAGTTGTACTTTTCTGAAGTGGAAAAAGTCAATGCCAACTGCTATTGTAAAACAGTTTTTTTGAGGTTGAATGTATTGATGATAAAACAAGACTCAGCTTCTGATGGAAGCAACTTTTAAGTTTAAATAATGAATGCAGATAGTGCACACACAAAAATGTGAAAAGGAGTTTCTTTTTAAAACTCTGAATAAATATAGATGAGTGTGAAACTTAAACTTAAAAGTTAACATGATCCAAAACAAATTTCTGTTTTGTTTCACAGACAAAATTAAACAGATAAAATATTAGCAGAATGTATTTTGTTTGTGGATATTAATTAAGGTGATATTTTATATTCAAGTGCTTCCTTAAAGTTACTTTCTAGCAACCTTATCTGACTTGATACATTCCCTCTTTGACCTTCGTTTTCCTTTGAAATGTACATAGGAGGTCACTCTGACCCACTGGAAAAATATCCTAATGGAAACCCTCAACTTTAACTTGCTTAAATGTTTACAGGGAAATCATATAGTGATGGTATAAATTTGAAGGTTCATTATAGTTTTGCTCATTTAAGGCTGATTTTTATTGTCCCAGAATTAATTCCCCTTGTCAGTTTTATTTGCAGTCCCAGAATTAATTCCCCTTGTCAGTTAATGTGCATTTGGGTAGTACTTGAATTATGCAAAATTTTGTATGAATTTACTCTTTAGATATTTTTTAAATAGATATTTATGCAAATTTACTCTGAACAGACTTTGTTTGATTTGACTAGATCAAAATGTATACAGTAGAACCTGTCTTATAAGTACACCCCTTCTGGAAAGAAAAAGGTCTCTCAAGAGAGGTGGTGTCTCATAACAGGTCATAACATTATATAATCAATAAGTCTGTGCATGGAAATTCTGTTCTCAAAACAGGTAGTCTCTCATATCAATGGTCTCTCAAAACAGGTTTTACTGTATAACATGCATGTAGCTTTTTAAATCTGCTTCATCAAAAAAATGAGCGCCTTTTGTTTTCTGTTTTGGTACAGACCAGTTCTGGATAAGAATGTTGCACATTTTTAATGCTGCTGCAGTTTCAATTGAAAACGTTTTGTAAAATGGGCATTTTGAATTAATTGTTTGATCAGATTATTCATAATTTAATACACATTAACATGGTGCATTCTTAATGTTATATACATCCAGAATATATGCATCAAGAAACCATTTGACTAATTGTTCGTCAGATGACAGCAGACAAGAAAGATGATAGCTCATTTGAACCAAAAATGGTTTCAGAACTTGTTATCATTGGCTATGCATTGTTTCTGATACAGGTATGTGATGGCTTACAGGAATATGTACTATTATTGTATAAGTTTATTATTTCTAATCAATGTGTTATCTTTTCTGGATGGGTTTATCTTTTCTGGATGGGTTATGTTAAGATCCCTCATAAACATAGACATACCTAAGACATGTCATCTTTGTGTTTGATTAGTCTGGATTGCTTACTTGACATGTCCATGGACAAGTCACAGTAGTTTGTCATAAAACACCAAAGTTAACCTAACCATTCATCATCATTTTTGATGCACCAAAAAAATAATTTACAGGTAAAATAAAACACATAAGAAGGCAGAGATGGATAGAAATTGTCCTCTAAACATTGCAATATGGAAACCAGATTATTTTTTTTAAAAACAGTTAACCTCTTTGGATATTTTAACATAATCTTGGAATTACATTAAAACAAGTTATGAGAGACTGCCCCTTCTGCCAACCAAAAGCGGTTTCTCACGACAGGTGGTCTCTGATAAAAGGTGTGTGAAAATGGACTAGTTTTCAGGGTCAATAGTTAGCATTGTTGAAAAATAAATAATACCTATACTCACTGTACATGTATCATATCCTTTATTCATAAATCTTTTTAATATTGCATGCATTCCTCTCAAAATATCTTTATATAATAAAGATATACATCTATCAAACAATGAGAATAAAATTTATATTTCAACATCACATTAATATAAACAAAAAATGAACAGTTAGATATGATGTATATATCTTATTCTATACACATATTTGCATGTTGTTTTTTTTTTAAGAAATCCATTATACTTCTTTGTGGACATGTTTTACTCAACTGTTTGGTCTGAACATGTATCTCCATTCTAAGCAAGGAAGCAAAATTTTGTCTTTGATAACATTTTGAACTTGCGTTTTACCAGCGCTTAAGCTGACTGCTATTTTGCGATGTGGTCTCCCCTTTTTCATTTCTTTCAGTGACATTATTCCTTTCTTCCAGTGTTAAAATTTTTCTTTTTTTCGGCTGAGGTTCTGCCATTGTTATTAGTGTTGACGTTATAAAGACTATCGGTTTTGATCAGTTTTTGGGGAAATGAATGAATATATATATTATGTACCAATGAATGAAACCTAGAGACATAAACAATACAGTACATTTATTCTGAGACGAAGTTTAAATCAACAGCGTTATAGCTCGATAAACAAAGGTTGCGACCATCTGCATCCAAGTACACAGATGGTGGCTTGGTGAAACACTAACAAAAGAAATAAAAAATAATTTTTAAAAAATCCAGAAATGATTATCACTTACTAGTATTAAAGACAATTAGCTTGTTCACCCTCCAGGCATTATGGATTAACTGGAAAGACAAACGATGTACTCAAACCTACACTGAAGCCCTTTCAAAAGATTTCTCACGGGGACATAAGGACTACCGGCGTTTTGTTAGTTTTCATAAAGATAAAGAAAAACCAGACACCTCTAAATTGACTGCATATATCCATCATTACTCCTTTACTCTTACTGGCTATTCACATGGCTTCGGCACTACAATGGCAGTTAGTGACTTGTACTTTAGTCTGGTTTACTGCAGTTTACAAATGACACCGTACGCGGAGCTGTAAATTTCACAAAACTGATCGCAAGACAAATTCTTTTTAAATACTTTATTAGAGCAATCTTTACTATTTATGCAGTCTTTGTCACAAAGGATGAAATGATGGTTAGAGGTGTTTATCTCGATATATGGTTGTTCAACTATAGTGCTATTTAATGTGCACTTTGTTTGCATACCACATTTATCCCGAGCTCTAGTGTTTATAAAGGATTAAGTTATGGTCAGTGGTGTCAATCAGTGGGTTTTTTTTGGTTTTCTTTTTTGGCGATGCGGTCATTCATAGCAGTGTCAAAATGCATATTTTGCCAAGAAATCGCGGTCGCTGGTCGCGTTCAGCAGGTGGTCGTTCATAATAGAGCGTTTATATAGTAAAATCAATCCGTGCATTACGATTGCGGTTGGAAATGACAGGTGGTCGCTCAAGACAGGTTTTACTTTATAACAAGTGCAATTACTATTTTTCCCCGTCTTGAAATATGATACCAGTGTCGTGTGAATTAACAATGTACATTTTTGCAATTTGATGTGATTTTGTTTTCATGTGCAAAATATTTAATTTGATTTTGTTAAATTTCATACAGTTGATTTTATAAAGAGAATAAAAATAATATGCTATTTGTTATGATTCCCCTATTTACATTAAGACAAACCCCAAAATAGAAGAAACTTTACGTAACATAACATTAAATCTGCATGCACAATTAAAGCTGTCTTAGGCAATTGCAATTAGGTAATCTGCATACACAGTAATCTCAAATCTTTTTTTCACAGAATAAGTTGGTAATTAAAAAAAAAAAATATGCTATTACCCATAGTCGACTGTTTACACAGTAGCTCTAAAAAAATGTCAGATACGATGAAATAAGGATTACTAGTAAAGCAAATTAGGTATCAAGCTTTGGAGCTGACATTAAACAGAAACTAACATATCCGATATATAGAGAATATTAACATCTATTTACCATTTGCATGCACACACATGTATCATAAATGGGGAAACACAATTTACATAGATTCATTGTGATGAAATATATGAATACAATAATTGTTCTGCAAAAACCTGGTGTCCAATCTGCATCTGTATGTATTATGTATGCAAGTATAACCCCGGTATCTGCCTTAATAAACATTTCACACAAAACTTTAGCACTGTCGACTATAATGTAACAAGTTTTAAACTTAGGTAGGAAAAATGGGAACTCCTTGCACATCATTTTATAAACTGTATACATTTAATTAAATATAGCAACTGATGTATAAGATATGTAAATCTATTTTAAAAATATTTTATTTACACCAAACTTTAATATTGTTAAAAATGCTTAAACAGGTGAGACATGCAAGAACCCCTAACATATCTGTGTATGAACTTTAGACTTGTTGTAAACTTAAGACTTGTTGTAACTTAGACTTGTTGTAACTTAGACTTGTTGTAAACTTTGAGCTGAATACAGCAAGAAATGTTCAAGATTTGTTACTTAACCAAACTTTCTGCTCAAACAGCAATACAAAAATATATTGGTGTATGAATATTATACCCATATTAATCTTGTTCCTAATGTTTTAGTTAGGTCAGACACTGACTCTGCGATTGTAGATTTTAGCATTTAAAAAGCTTGGGGCATAAAGCTACAAGACTGTTCACCAACAAGAAATCTGCTTAAGAAGGTGAGGCAAAATTTCATTTGAGCACAGTAACAGATGCAGAAGATGTGTGACTTTACAACATTTAATGCAAAACTTTAAAATTGATAATGCTGTTACTGATAATCGGCAGAAAGTTGACTACTATTTCTCACCATGTTTACACTGGTGAGACAAAAACAACCACATGGAAACTAAAATTTTGTCCATATTGCCCTGCCAATATGGTGCAACTGTGGAAAACTTAAATATGCAGGGGAAAGTGTTAAGACAAACAGGGATAACAACTTAGTGAAACCTGACCAAGAGACTCATACCTGATATGTTTCAAAACAAGTCTTTAAAAAATTATCATGTGGAAAAGAAACTTGCCAAAGACATATTGGACAGATCAACGCACATGTGGTTGGGCATAAAAAAAAACCAGCTATATTAATGTGAGAACATAGAATCCTTAGTGTCTTAAGGTCTTAAATATTTTATCATTTTATGAATAGGTTGCAAAAGTGACAATATATGATATCAAAAATATTAGTATATAGGCTGCATTTTTTTAAATATAAAGATGATGTGGAAATCAATACTTATTTGAAAACTTGAGTAGAATGGCAACCAAGTCTATCCATTTTATTACCAGATTAAAGATGGTGTGGATGTTTATCAAAGAATTTAAGTAGAATTATAAAACAAAAGAATTAAAAAAGAATTGTAAAACAGACTACCCATTACATTTTATTACAGATATGTGGAAATCAATGCTTATCAAAGAAAATTACACAATCAATGTTAACGTTGATTACCCATTAATTTTTATGACAAATGATGGTGAAAGCAATGCTTAACAAACAAAGTGGTGGTGTCTTTACTGTCATGTGGTTAAAAATTCAGTTGAAATGTTCAGCACTGATAACAGCTTAAAAACACTATTACATACTAGTTTAAAACTGCAGTTTTTAAAGTGCCTTCACTTTTGTCTGATGGATATATGCATACTTTGTTTCTGGCATGCAGGATTAGAAATTGTGAAACAATTTGAACATAAATTTTAATAAAAAACTTCTCCATTATGATCATTAGTTTATTGGTTTGCTGATATTACAGTTACATAATCAACTATTTCTTAACTTTACAAAAGCTGGATGAAAGGACTATATATACTCCCTTATGCATTGGGTGCAGTTGCATATACCAAGATCTGTAACAATGCATGGACACATCTGGGTCTATACATATTGTCTTGACTAATAAGTAGAACAAATAACATAAACCCTTATCTGCCTTTATATTATGTGATGGCAGAATCAAGGTCCATTCTGGGTTGCAAATGGACCAGACTTATAAAGGGATTACATAAAGTAATTAGAAAATTCAAAGTTTTCTTTAAAATTCCCATTTTTCGATAATGAAAAAAAAAACTGCTGTCAAGATGGTAATAGATTTTGCAGTGAAAAGTGTAGTGCCTTGATTATCTTTACAAATCACTGGAGCAGGCAATTATTCAATATTGTGAATAGTTTAATTATCAAAATTTCAAGGAGGTGTATCAACAGCAGTGAGCTAAATCTATATGGAATCCAAAATCAATTGTTTGATGTTATCTATTTAACAGTTTTAATATGTCCACCTGGCTGATAATGCTTGCTAATATATACCAAACTCCTAGACCCAGCTAATAAACTGACCAACGATCTAAACTACTTTTTAGAATTAACAATAAGCCTTACTCATTAGAGAATATATAAATAAATAAATACATAAATAAATAATGTGTACCTTAGCAATATTCTATTAAGTCACCTGGTTACTTAGGTAAGTGTATTAAAAGATTCATAAAATTAATTATTCATGTGGTACCCATCACCAAAGGTAATGAAAAATCAGCGTGATGAGAAATGACATGTACGTACTAACAGATTACATCATATCATTTTACAAATCTAATAAGTGAATTCAAAATATCCCCTTTAAATAAAAGAACAACATGAAAAGGAAAAATAGCATTGGTTGAAAAAAGTTTTATTTTGACTGCTTTTGGGGTAAAAACTATGAGGTCTAAGCAAACAACCCCTCATTTTTCTCATATTTCCTATGGGAAAATTCACCTCTAGTCATGAGAATTTGACAAAGTTTTTCAAGAGTGCAAAATATTCATAAATAGGGATTTTTTTGGTACATGAATTGAAGATAAGATTTATTAAAAACAGAAAAAAAGTTTGTTACAGATGTCAAAGTTCAACTCTGAATAAGCCAGCCTCCTTGTACGGTCAATTATAAAAATCTACTTTTAATCAAATTATAAAATTTATAACCATAACAACATTCTGCCTTTTCACTTTAAGATAACAAATTGTATTATTATTAGTATACTGAGGCTGATTAAAATATGTTCAATTTCAAAAAAATATTTACAAGTACGATTGACACAAAAGGGAGAGAACTCCTGACTAACAAAGTAATATCAGACAATAGAGGCATGTACATAGTAATGCAAAAAAGACAATGTTGGCATATCCAGAATATCACATAAATATTATTTATTTCAATAACAATGATGAATGATAAAAATCATAAAATTACAAATGCTTTTCTATTCAATTAAAATTCATCTGAAATAACTTTGGGTTTAGGACTCCAACATAATTTGTTCAGACTCACCGTCACCTTTAAAATTTCTACTGGTAACGAGAGAATATTTTCATCATTCCCAACTACATCCAGCACCTATACTTAACTGATGTCAATATATTCCAAGCAACCTACTTCCCCAGATTACAATGACACATTTATAATAAAATCATACAAGTGTATATTTATATAGCTTCTCATTCCATAAATATAGATAAGTTGAAAGCCTAAGAAGAATGAAGCTGTTCATTATGCTGCAATATATATATATATATATATATATATATATATATATATATATATATATATATATATATATATATATAGTAACACATCCTATTACTGCAGCATTATTTTTGTTCAGTGATAACGCAATGCACAGCATCTAAATAACCTGCATGTAAACATAATGTCAGGAATTTCACTTCACAAAGCCATGAAACATTACAAATTTGAAGAATACCTATATTAAAGGTAAGTAGAATCAAAGATTTCCTTTACATGTAAAAATTTAAGTAATATCTCATTTATACCATATCCAGTCCTAATACCTTTTTTTTGTACCTTCACACACAAAATCTTGCTGAACACGATGTCAACAAAATCGTCTGCTTTACAGTTTAAAAAATACAAGCCAAAATAGGTGACATGACTGTTCGTTTTTGATAAAAATTGTCATCCAGAAAGGGGGGGGAGGGTGCAATAAGGGTGTATTATCAAACTCGGGAGTTCTGTTTTGTTGTCGATTCTTAGATCAGTCGTATACTGGCAAGTTAATTAACCCTGCTGTTTTCAAATTAAAAAAAAAATGTTTCCTAGACAAACAATTTAATTTTATGTTGGTTGCATCAAACTAAACATGCCATATAATGCAACACAAAATATTATGAATCGTAATTATCTAATGGATTTACAACAACTCAGGCATCTTGTTAAAATTTTATTATTCAATGTGTTGCTTGCACTTAATACATGTACTTCCTGACTTTTTATGTTTTGCTTTGATACTGTACTGGCAGTCACTGTATTTTTCAATTTCTGGGGCAACAGATGTTCTCCTGTGCATGCCTCTTGTTAATGGATCAAAAATTAAAATCACGCACTGTGACAAATGCACCACAATCTAATAACTGATGCAGTAGAGACAAAAAAGTGAGACATTTTAGGGACATGAATTTTAGGTATTAATGCATTAATAGTACATACTGGCCTATATACATTTATTTATCACAGTATTTAAACCAATATCATATAATTTCTAGTTTAATCATTGATGCAAGAAATATATGCTTTGTTTACATTTAAACATACTTTCTGCAATGAAACTGATCAACATCTAAAGGGTTCAATGCCACTTTTCTTCACATGATAAGCTATACATGGTAGCCAGTATACGAGGTGGAGGAAAAACTAATGATATATAAGAAGCTACTGGTAAGCTTTTTCACTTACCCATATTGAATCTGCACAGTGAGAATTTAGAGTGATAAGTAATGGCAATCTCCCATCAATATATGAACATGATTAAAAATGATATACATAAACATTATAAACAGAACACAGGGAAAAAACTCTTAAAGTTTGGGGTCAAAAATAGGTCATGGTAATGGACCATTCCGTGATGTCAGTCAGCCTTTTTGTGAGAGCCAACTTCACAAATTTAAATGTATTAAAACTGCATGAATAAATGAAAAATAATCTTTAGAGCATAAAATGAGTTGGTCCCAGGAATAAATTAAAAAACTATTCTTTACTACTACTTAACCTGATTAAAACTCAGTGTATCAAGATCTGGCATCCCAAATGATTTTTTTCCCAGACTTTTAACCTGACCATGATATGGGCACATTTTTTTGTGTTGGTAACAGGATAAATTTAAACTCATTTATTTCTATATTTAATCCTGTTTATATATATATATATATATATATATATATATATATATATATATATATATATATATATATATATATATATATGCTAGACAAATATCAATTGTCTGTGTTCGTTAGTTTTTGTGTAATCTTGCTCAAATCTATTAAAGATGGACAGAAGGATCATACAATGGACATACCAAATCAATATGAATCTGTTGCAAGCAGTGAGGGTATAAGTGATTTTGTGCTTCTTCATCTTTATCAATGTTTTCTAACACCTTTTCCACTCTTAAGCTGCACCCTATATTCTGATACTGTTGGCAGTTTTTATAAGAGTGACACTGGATGCATGAAGAGGGTTGGAGGGGAATATTTTAATCGGAAGGTCCCACACCATTGTTTCCACATTTAGTGTTGCTGGTCCCCTCCAAGTGGTGCTCTGATCTGGCTTTGTTGGCTTTTCCTTGATTGGTTCACATGTGGTGATGAATTCAAAATGAAGCCGCCATCGTTGGCAAACTAAAAGAGAAATGGAAATGTGTCCATATGTCATTATTACCCCATGAATATGATGCTTTCATGGGTTAAATTCAAAGAAAGTAAAATGTCTTGGTAAATTATGTTTCTCTGTGAATACGTATCCAATAACATTAATGTTAAGAAATTAGCTCACTACCTCCCAAATCAGGAATTTACACCATGATGTTCATGTTATCTTTCCACTCTCACTTGATCTGTATCTCTCACATAGACAAAAAAAAGAAATTTACTATTACCTCTCCTTACCACATGCTAGGAAGATACCCATCAACAGGATGTTTACCAGTTTAAGCTGAGAGATACATTGATGAGGATGGTTTATGTGCAATTCTTGCTTACTAACACAAGTATTTTTATCATAATGACCTCACATGAATACAGCAGAAATTATACATTGTAATTAATTCTAGCTGATAGGAGGACTTTGAGTAAATTATTGCAATTACATATAGGCATCAACAGTTAATCAACAGCCAAAAGAACAACCAATTTAAATGTTTTTATTTTCAAAACTTCACTGAAAACTGAGTTGGAACGATTCACAATTAGTTCTGAATTAACCCCCTTAAACATTTGGCAGTTGATTAAGTGTATTTACCTATTTATCTATTTACCTATTTATCTATTTACCTATTTATCTATTTACAATACTATTTCTAAAGTGATGTATAAAGTTTCTGTAAAGTCTGTCTCAGTTTACCTGAGAAATATTTTTAAATGCAGAGAAACCAGCAACACCTTAAACATATCAATGATAGCCAAAAACATTTAACTTTTTAACTCCAATTAGAGAAAGAATTATTTAAATAGTTTTCAATAACCCTGGGGCAATTTATGGAATAATATACACCCCCCAAATCTAACATTCTTCCAGCATATCAGGTTTTTGCCATAGTGTAGTAGTTAGATGAAACCTAAGTCTTAATTAATAGACCACCTTCTGCAGGTAGTTTTTTATTTACATATTGGTATGTGTTAGAAATGAATATTCTAATAGTAATTTCATCTGTCAGTGTGGGTGCCATTGCTTATTGAATCTGTTGCAATTCTGCAGGTACTGTTTTTTTTCACACACACACACACACACACACACATATATATATATATATATATATATATATATATATATATATATATATATATATATATATATATATATATATATATATATATTTTGGTATGTGTTACAAATGAGTATTCTGATAGTAATTTCATCTGTCAGTGTGGTTGTCATTGTTTATTGAATCTGTTGCAATTCTGGGTTTCAGAAACAACCCAAGTCGGCAGTGATGACAGTAAATATTGAATGCTGATATTATACCACATACCTGAATATGAATCAAATACAGGCAGTGAGTATTCAAATAGTAAATTCATTTCAGCACTAGCCATTGTCTCTTGGAGTCTCCTCTTTACCTACTGGATAATCCATTATCAACAGGCATGCAAGATGAACTGGAAGCCGAACAAGCCACATAGCTTTGCTTGCTAGTATAGTCCTCTGGAAGGCAGCCTGGCTGGCCTGTTTGCAGGTGAGGTCAGTCAGCTTAGTCACTAGGGAATAGGTGGGTGTTGGACTGACTGGTCAACAACCTGAGTAACAGTCAAATGACATAGATGGCTGGCAATGCAGACCATTAAGGCCGGTAATATATTCCAAGTGTTTGGAAAGCCCAAAGACCATGTTCAGACGTGTGTGCGTGCGTGTGTGTGTGTGTGTGTTTGTGGGGGTAATTATGCCCACTGGGCTGCCAAAATATAGAAGGACATTCTCCTGTCAACTCAAACCTACTACTTCAGCTATGTAAAGAATGGAAGTATAAATTCCCATAAAGGTCTGTAACTGTGACATTGTTTTCTTTACAACTCTAAGCACACTTTAACATTTGCAGAAGACAATGTATGTGCTACAGGTGGATGCCATCATGTAATCCTCCAATATGCTTTCTACTGACATCTTCAGGAAAGTGCGCAAGATGTCACTTTCTGCTGATTTCAACTACAATTATCTCCCTTTATATTTATGCTCTTGTACCCCTTCTGACCACTTTGCACAGTGAAGTAAATGAATGCTTAGTGCAGGTGAGGCACACATCGTTGCATCTTTTGAACTTAAAATATTTGTTTTAACTGAAATGACAAGAATGACAAAATAATGGAAAATAACAATGTGTAAGTGTTCACGCATAACAATAATAACACTTGTTACTAAACAATCAGAAAATACAAACAGTTTCCATGAATAAACAGCCAACAAGCACTGATGATGTTGCAGCACAAGCACAGACAAAATGAAGTCTACATACTGCAAAAATTCTTTAAAAAAATACTGTCATAAACAATTTCTAGATGGGTGGATTGAAATAACACTGATTTTATTGGATACTGAGAGGTGATACAGGTCGATGTTACCCGCACAGAGTGAAAGTTAAAACTGGTAAACACCTGGTTGATAGTTGCTACATAGTGTGTGGTAAGGGGAAGTAATTGATAAGAGTTACTTCCCTTTGACTATTGATCTGCAAAGATTTTTCCTAATGTCATGATCAGGCAATGCAAGGAAAATGGGCTATAACTCCTTCAAATTTTACCAGAAAACAATAAAACTCAAACCTAACCTAGATCTTTTAAATGTCAAGCCTCACACCAAATCTGACTAAAATGCAATAAGTGAATCAAAAGTTAAAAGGAGAAATGAAATGCAAGAGCAAAATTCTGTTACACATGGGCCATAACTATACAAAATTTGTCCAAAAATAGTGAAAATCAACCTTGACCTGGATCTTTTCAAGATAAAGTTTAATTTCAAATTTGATTTAAATGCAATAAGTCCTGCAAACGTTATTAAGCTGAAACAAAATTCGGGGATAAAATTTCAGGTAAAACAGGGGCTCATAAAATCATGAAGAAAACAAACCCCAATGTACTGTTGGTTCCATAGTCACATTCATACATAGGGTAGAAAGGACCGTTAAACTGTCATGTGACCTTGTTTCTGAAGGGAAAATTCGATATACTGACTTAAAATATAAACTCATATTAAATATATATGTGGCAGCAATGTAAAATGAAAACTATATACACATACTTCAGACCAACTAGCATACAGAACAAATTGCAGAGATGAGTCGGAACTATGATGTTCATGTAAAGGAAGCATGTACCTGACTAATGTATACATTCTGTTGTTAGACGGCCTGAATAAAAAAATAGTTACTTGGCTATTTTTTACTTTTTTTTCCCACACAGTATAATGAGTTTGTATTACTGTTTTCAAAAAACTGTTTTCAAGAAATAATCTTCATTAATCAAGTAAAACTGATCATACTATAGTGACCTCTGAAATTGAGAACTTTTAGCTTTAAATGTTATTAGGGAATGACTTTTATCCATTTTCAAGTTTTTAAAATAATTTTGTTACCGATATCTGTGATGAAGCCTGGAGTTGCAGTCAGTGGGATTGGTATGCTGATATAAGACTTCTCAGTGTGGAGACACGTCTCCTGGTGACGAACATAGGAAGTTATGGCTGTTCCTTGATTTGGCTTCTTTCTGCATTCTTCAGAAATTTGTTCCTCACTTTGTAGGGTCACAGAATACTGTAAAACAACAAACTATAAATACTTTTACATACATGAAAGTTATGGTATAAATTTCTTCATATCAAGAAAGCTGAAGTGGATTTTTTTTCTTCAGAAAGCGCCTAGAAACTGTAAGACAGATCTCCTCCATTATGTCCTAAGTTTAGACAATATTATTCAAAATATTCTGTTAAATGATTTTAAAAAAATGATAAAACAGTAATAAACAAAGAAAATTAACAATCTTGTATGATGAGAGTGCTTGAAACTAAAACATCATAAAGGTGTTGAAAAGAAAATGCACAACCTGAGTCAATAGTTGTGAGTTTGGCTACAACAAGCAAACCAGTTATCATCACGATGCAATAATGTCATGAACAATGTGACTCAATGTTTCATCTCTGAGGTAGGGAGGACTCTTTTGCCATTGTGGAATTACCCATGAAAATGTCATTTTCAGTTATACCTACCAAAATCAACACCAACAAGCATAAACAAATTTGCAATGTCACAAAACTGGTTGGCAAAATGTTTAAAGCAACAAAATCTACATAAGAATAATGATTGGATCTTATGAGTAAAAATTCATTGCCTAACAGCCTGAGACAAATTACAAATTTTGATTGCTAAGTAAAATTGTGTCACTTGCCCTGAATATTCTCTGAATATGAGAGGAGAAATCAATTTTAATTGTGGTCAATTGGACGATTTTAGGATTTTCAAGCTCTGAGGTTTATAGCTCTTTTCTAACATACTTGAACACACTGCACTGTTCCATCCTTGAAATCAAAGATCCCGATTATGTCCTCTCCCAGTTTGTATGCTTGTTTGAACAAAATACACTTTGCTACCTTGCCTCTTGCATTTGTTATGTTGTATGAATCTGGAAAGGAAGAAAGAAAATTTAATCAACATAATCCATGATAGTTTAATTTTATTTAAAGGAACACAGATCATCTCCACACTTACACTTATGGTTACTAGTACATTTCAGTTGCATTTAATAACTAAGCATCACAACAGAGATTCTATGCACAAGTTTTGATACATGGTTCTTAGAGCCCTGGAAATTTGTTTTCTAAAGAAAATTTTGGAACATCTAATAGCATTCAAAGAGTATTTAGTCTTATGTATATGAAACCATATCCATCTGTTACTTTGTTATCTACCAGTCTTTGCGATATTTGATCAGCTAAATGTTATCCCATTTATTAATTACTTTTCGAAAATACATAAAAAAAAAATTCTAAATTGACGAGTTATACATTTTATTTGTTTTTAAGGTGTTTTTTCCTTTACAAAGGCTTTTTAAGAATAAAACTAACTTTACTGAAATTCAAGGACTTTGCAAGGCAATATCTTGAATTAAAGGAGTTTTCAAGGTTGTACAAAGCACTTACAACAATAACACAGCAAAAACTGACAAACTCCTCCACCTCTTCCCCACTCTGGAATACACCATAGCCCAAATAGAGATCCATTCAATCAACAAGTCATTGTTCATTTTGTGTTTGATTAACATGTCAGGTGTATAATGCCAACAATGGTTTGCTTCTACATTAAACTTACGGGGTGCCTTTCTAGCTGTGATGGTGGCCAGCACCTGCATGGCTATATCCAGTACAGTGTTCTCCTTCTGTTGTGTTTTGAGAAAAGGGTTGGTTGGTGTGACCTCACCATTGTCTGTATACACACTCAGGTCATTCAGACCTGGAAGAACAAAGCAGAGGATGTGAAATAAAGTCTCTAACCAACATTCATGGGAGAAAGACATTTGAAATCTGAATGATAAACCATTGATGGTGAGCAGAGATATATCACAGTCTCAGTAAAGCCGTTTTCATATTATATTGCACACTAGTGCCACTGATCATTAGTTTACATCTTGGACACAAGTTCCTTCCATGGCAATATGGGGCACGAAAATAAATATTAACGATCATTACAGTCGTTCTTATACTTAATTTTTTAAAACTTTCTAAAGATCTCTGTATAAATAGATAATTATTGTAAAATTTTAATAACTTATTTCATCTCTGCATAAATATATAAATATAAACATTGCAACATTAATGTAACTGAACAATATAAATATAGTAAAATGTTGTCAACTTCACGAAACGTCTGATCCCTGTATAATTATGTACATATATACATATAGAAAATTGAAATAATTTCACTAGAAATCTAATCCATGCACAAGTATATAAACATAGATGTATTCAAATTGAAATAACTTCATTAGAAATCTGATCCACACACAATGATATCAAGATACATATAGTAAAATTGAAATAACTTCATTAGAAATCTGATCCACACACAATGATATCAAGATACATATAGTAAAATTGAAATAACTTCATTAGAAATCTGATTGATGCACATGTATATAAAGATACATATAGTAAACTCTTAAAAACTTTATCAAAATATTGATCAATCACATTTTATGATTCAAATGACCATCTCAATCGTGATATGACACATTCTCATGTCGGTGATATTTGAAAACTTAACGTTTTAAAGTTCTAGTTTCATTTTGTACACAAGATCTAATTTATAACCAAGTTAATACTTACAGAATAACAAGTGACAATTCAACAGAGTTAATAATGTCATCATTTAGACCTTTAAATACAGTTCAACAAGTAACATCATCATTTAGAGTTTTTAATACAGTTCAACAGAGTTAGTAATGTGCTCATTTAGACCTTTCAAAACAGTTCAACAGAGTGAGTAACATCATCATTTAGACCTTTCAAAACAGTTCAACAGAGTGAGTAACATCATCATTTAGACCTTTCAATACAGTTCAACAGAGTGAGTAACGCCATCATTTAGACCTTTAAATACAGTTCAACAGAGTGAGTAACGTCATCATTTAGACCTTTCAATACAGTTCAACAGACTGAGTAATGTCATCATTTAGACCTTTAAATACAGTTCAACAGAGTGAGTAACGTCATCATTTAGACCTTTCAATACAGTTCAACAGACTGAGTAATGTCATCATTTAGACCTTTAAATACAGTTCAACAGAGTGAATAACGTCATCATTTAGACTTTTTAATACAGTTCAACAGAGTGAGTAATGTCATCATTTAGACTTTTTAATACAGTTCAACAGAGTGAATAACGTCATCATTTAGAGTTTTTAATACAGTTCAACAGAGTGAGTAATGTCATCATTTAGACCTTTAAATACAGTTCAACAGAGTGAGTAACATCATCATTTAGACCTTTAAATACAGTTCAACAGAGTGAGTAACACCATCATTTAGAGTTTTTAATACAGTTCAACAGAGTGAGTAACGTCATCATTTAGACCTTTAAATACAGTTCAACAGAGTGAATAACGTCATCATTTAGAGTTTTTAATACAGTTCAACAGAGTGAATAACGTCATCATTTAGAGTTTTTAATACAGTTCAACAGAGTGAGTAATGTCATCATTTAGACCTTTAAATACAGTTCAACAGAGTGAGTAACGTCATCATTTAGACCTTTAAATACAGTTCAACAGAGTGAGTAACACCATCATTTAGACCTTTAAATACAGTTCAACAGAGTGAGTAACATCATCATTTAGAGCTTTTAATACAGTTCAACAGAGTGAATAACGTCATCATTTAGACCATTAAATACAGTTCAACAGAGTGAATAACGTCATCATTTAGATCTTTAAAACAGTTCAACAGAGTGAGTAACGCCATCATTTAGACCTTTCAATACAGTTCAACAGAGTGAGTAACGTCATCACTTATACCTATTAATACAGTTCAACTGAGTGAGTAACGTCATAATTTAGACTTTTTAATACAGTTCAACAGAGTGAATAACGTCATCATTTAGACTTTTAAAAACAGTTCAACAGATTGAGTAACGCCATCATTTAGACCTTTCAATACAGTTCAACAGAGTGAGTAACGTCATCACTTATACCTATTAATACAGTTCAACAGAGTGAGTAACATCATAATTTAGACTTTTTAATACAGTTCAACAGAGTGAATAACGTCATCATTTAGACCTTTAAATACAGTTCAACAGAGTGAATAACGTCATCATTTAGACTTTTAAAAACAGTTCAACAGATTGAGTAACGTCATCATTTAGACCTTTTAATACAGTTCAACAGAGTGAGTAACGCCATCATTTAGACCTTTAAATACAGTTCAACAGAGTGAATAACGTCATCATTTAGACTTTTAAAAACAGTTCAACAGATTGAGTAACGTCATCATTTAGACCTTTTAATACAGTTCAACAGAGTGAATAACGTCATCATTTAGACCTTTTAATACAGTTCAACAGAGTGAGTAACGTCATCATTTAGACTTTTTAATACAGTTCAACAGAGTGAGTAATGTCATCATTTAGACCTTTAATTACAGTTCAACAGAGTGAGTAACGTCATCATTTATACCTTTAAATACAGTTCAACAGGGTGAGTAACGTCATCATTTAGACTTTTTAATACAGTTCAACAGAGTGAGTAATGTCATCATTTAGACCTTTAAATACAGTTCAACAGAGTGAGTAATGTCATCATTTAGACCTTTAAATACAGTTCAACAGAGTGAGTAATGTCATCATTTAGACCTTTTAATACAGTTCAACAGAGTGAGTAATGTCATCATTTAGACTTTTTAATACAGTTCAACAGAGTGAGTAACGTCATCATTTAGACCTTTAAATACAGTTCAACAGAGTGAGTACCGTATTTTCCGGGGTATAAGTTGCTACTTTTTTCGTTTTTTTTTCTTTCAAATGACGTGTTCGACTTATACGCAGGAGCGACTTATACGATAAATATATTTTTTTAACGACTGATGCGCAGTGATGCTGTGTTATAGCAAAATGCATCTACGGTATACCGGCAAGCCAATTGCTCGAAACTTACATACACGTAAGTATTAGACTACAAGAATATCAAATTAAATGATCAAATAATATTTAGTTATAATAAATATGTGTTAAAATTTGTTGTTATTAATAAAAAAAAATATTGAAATTACGATTGCCATTTTTCTTTTTATTATTCACCACGTGCTTCAAGCAAAGTGTTGGTCAGATGTCGCTACAATATATGTATTTAAATGTACCGGTAGCGCTTCATAATTTACTTCAATAGTTTATAAAAACTCTGGATTAACCCGAGACTGGCTTCATGGAGAGAACTTCAAAGTAATTAATAAAAAAAACTGGAAGGCTGGCGAACAACTTCAATTGTTTTATAAAGTGCCTTTGAAGTTCACTCGGGTTGTGGAATTGACCGGTATATAAATACAGACCGTTCATACCATGGAGGATTAAAAAAAGATAGTTTCACAATAACGTTGTATGATTTAAAATTGTTATATTAGCGTAAGTCAATACAGTTTAATCATGGCACCAACAACTACCACGCGAAAAAGTTATGATGCAGAATTTAAGTTAAACATCGTAGCATTTGCGAAAGAAAACGGAAATCGTGCAGCAGAAAGAAAATTCAACGTAAGCGAGAAGATTGTGCGTGACTGGCGTAAAAAAGAAGACGAGTGGCGCTAATATTTACTTAATAAACATTTTTTTATAAATCTTATTTGCTTATATTTCTATTTTTAAAATTTCAAACAAGAATATACTTACATGTTGTTGGAAATTACCAAGTCGTATGCAATGGCCGGCGGTATCAAAAACGTGATTACGATTAGTGCGCAGGAGCGACTTATACGCAGGAGCGACTTATCTCTTGAATTTTCCAAAATTATCTGGATTTCCCCCTCCCGCGACTTATACCCAGGAGCGACTTATAGGGCGGAAAATACAGTAACGTCATCATTTAGACCTTTAAATACAGTTCAACAGAGTGAGTAATGTCATCATTTAGACCTTTCAATACAGTTCAACAGAGTGAGTAACGTCATCATTTAGACTTTTTAATACAGTTCAACAGAGTGAGTAACGTCATCATTTAGACCTTTAAATACAGTTCAACAGAGTGAATAACGTCATCATTTAGACTTTTTAATACAGTTCAACAGAGTGAGTAACGTCATCATTTAGACTTTTTAATACAGTTCAACAGAGTGAGTAACGTCATCATTTAGACCTTTAAATACAGTTCAACAGAGTGAGTAATGTCATCATTTAGACCTTTAAATACAGTTCAACAGAGTGAGTAACGTCATCATTTAGACTTTTAAAAACAGTTCAACAGAGTGAGTAACGTCATCATTTAGACCTTTAAATACAGTTCAACAGAGTGAGTAACGTCATCATTTAGACCTTTAAATACAGTTCAACAGAGTGAGTAACGTCATCATTTAGACTTTTTAATACAGTTCAACAGAGTGAATAACGTCATCATTTAGACTTTTTAATACAGTTCAACAGAGTGAGTAATGTCATCATTTAGACCTTTAAATACAGTTCAACAGAGTGAGTAACGTCATCATTTATACCTTTAAATACAGTTCAACAGAGTGAATAACGTCATCATTTAGAGCTTTTAATACAGTTCAACAGAGTGAGTAACGTCATCATTTAGACCTTTAAATACAGTTCAACAGAGTGAGTAACATCATACCTCATAAAACCAACCAACCAATTAAAGGGAGGGTAGGTAGCATCATCAAATTGCCCACTCCCCCAAAGTATTAACTTGCATTCATTTATGTTTCAATTAACAATGACTAAAAGTGTGTAAACATGTGTAATTACTCTGCATTGATTATCTGTACTGACCATAAAATGAATTTGATAAATGTAAAATGAATTTGATAACCATAAAATGAATTTGATAACTGTAAGATAAATTTGATAAATGTAAAATGAATTTGATAACCATAAAATGAATTTGTTAACCATAAAATGAATTTGATAACCATGAAATGAATTTGATAAGCATAAAATGAATTTGACTTGAAAAAGAATAAGCCCATTTGTTGTTTTAGCAACTTCTTGTGGTGCAGTGCTTGGTGTCTTACTATGTTAAATCATATTTAAAAAAAAAGCTTTTCATTCTTACATTGATGTGTAATGAAATATGAATAACCTTTTCAAAGTAAATACACAGAAAATGGGAACTTGAAGGGAATAATGCAATAATTTAACTTCCCAAAAAAAGAATGTTGATTTCTATTATGATCTGAACAAATTATTTTCTTGTTTGTATTAGTCATAGTTGTATATTCTAAAAATAAATCCTATGCAATACAAATTTCAAGTCAGACAAACATTTGGACAAGTAATTCAACAAAAACTGACCATTTTGTAACAATCAATATTGTGATAATGATGTTTCCGGGGGCTTGGGTAGTATGGCACATTAGACAAAATCAAAGAGATGTACACAAATTCTGAGATACTGATGGTCAAGTGGGTTCAGAGTATTAAACAAGATCAAAGAGATGTACACAAATTCTGAGATACTGATGGTCAAGTGGGTTCAGACTATTAAACATGATCAAAGAGATGTACACAAATTTTGAGATACTGATGGTCAAGTGGGTTCAGAGTATTAAACAAGATCAAAGAGATGTACACAAATTCTGAGATACTGATGGTCAAGTGGGTTCAGAGTATTAAACAAGATCAAAGAGATGTACACAAATTCTGAGATACTGATGGTCAAGTGGGTTCAGACTATTAAACAAGATCAAAGGGATGTACACAAATTCTGAGATATTTGATGGTCAAGTGGGTTCAGACTATTAAACAAGATCAAAGAGATGTACACAAATTCTGAGATATTTGATGGTCAAGTGGGTTCAGACTATTAAACATGATCAAAGAGATGTACACAAATTTTGAGATACTGATGGTCAAGTGGGTTCAGAGTATTAAACAAGATCAAAGGGATGTACACAAATTCTGAGATACTGATGGTCAAGTGGGTTCAGACTATTAAACATGATCAAAGAGATGTACACAAATTTTGAGATACTGATGGTCAAGTGGGTTCAGAGTATTAAACAAGATCAAAGAGATGTACACAAATTCTGAGATACTGATGGTCAAGTGGGTTCAGAGTATTAAACAAGATCAAAGGGATGTACACAAATTCTGAGATACTGATGGTCAAGTGGGTTCAGACTATTAAACAAGATCAAAGAGATGTACACAAATTCTGAGATACTGATGGTCAAGTGGGTTCAGACTATTAAACAAGATCAAAGAGATGTACACAAATTTTGAGATACTGATGGTCAAGTGGGTTCAGATTATTAAACAAGATCAAAGAGATGTACACAAATTCTGAGATACTGATGGTCAAGTGGGTTCAGATTATTAAACAAGATCAAAGAGATGTACACAAATTCTGAGATACTGATGGTCAAGTGGGTTCAGACTATTAAACAAGATCAAAGAGATGTACACAAATTCTGAGATACTGATGGTCAAGTGGGTTCAGACTATTAAACAAGATCAAAGAGATGTACACAAATTCTGAGATATTTGATGGTCAAGTGGGTTCAGACTATTAAACAAGATCAAAGAGATGTACACAAATTCTGAGATATTTGATGGTCAACTGGGTTCAGACTATTAAACAAGATCAAAGGGATGTACACAAATTCTGAGATACTGATGGTCAAGTGGGTTCAGAGTATTAAACAAGATCAAAGAGATGTACACAAATTCTGAGATATTTGATGGTCAAGTGGGTTCAGACTATTAAACAAGATCAAAGGGATGTACACAAATTCTGAGATACTGATGGTCAAGTGGGTTCAGACTATTAAACAAGATCAAAGAGATGTACACAAATTTTGAGATACTGATGGTCAAGTGGGTTCAGACTATTAAACAAGGTCAAAGAGATATACACAAATTCTGAGATACTGATGGTCAAGTGGGTTCAGACTATTAAACATGATCAAAGAGATGTACACAAATTCTGAAATACTGATGATCAAGTGGGTTCAGACTATTAAAGAAAATCAAAGGGATGTACACAAATTCTGAGATATTTGATGGTCAAGTGGGTTCAGACTATTAAACAAGATCAAAGGGATGTACACAAATTCTGAGATACTGATGGTCAAGTGGGTTCAGACTATTAAACAAGATCAAAGAGATGTACACAAATTCTGAGATACTGAAAATCATGATCCTTTCTGTATGATTAAAAACAAAAAATAGTATTTGAATTGCATGTAATCTGAATTACATATTCTGAAGTGTTTTCTTCTCCTTGTTTCTTCACAGAGAAATGACTACAACAATTCATCAAATATTTTGTGAGAAAAAATTTCAACATGACCTGTAAGAAGCATTTTATATTGAAATGATTTTCCATCATTAAGTTCTACAGACTGAAGAAGCGAAACTATATCAAGGGAGCTAACACTTTCAGGCTTATCATTTTCTCCAAGGATTAGAATATTATTTTGTCCTGTCAAATAACTTCACTGGATTTAGAAGGTCATTGCCCAGTGAGCTAATTAAAGAAAAAACTTTATTATCGGAAACACAAACTATTCTTAATAACAGAAATCTAGACTGCATTCCATAAGCTTGAAGTGATTTCTAACCTTCGAAGCATCGCCCAACAACTCCAACAAATATTGGAAATGACAAGTTTAATAACAAATGACATGACATGCTTGCTTATAGTCACATACCAGATGTGTCAATAATTCTGATTAAGTTTCTAAACATGATTTTTTTCCATAACACTTATTTTTATAGTTTGTTATTATGTGACCTTGCAGGTTAGTCACAGTATGGCATGAAATATTGATGACATGTTATACAGACACCGATAAATGTAATCAACTACCATAAAGAACTAGCACTCGGAATGGAATCCTTAGTAACTGACATGAAATGTTGATGACATGTTATACAGACACCGATATAATGTAATAAACTACCGTAAAGAACTAGCACTCGGAATGGAATCCTTAGTAACTTTGTGGGTTCATTAAACTTCTGTGTTCCAATTGTGACCTTGTACGAGTATTTGACAGCCTGACCTCGGAAAGATGGCGGCGCTTCAACTGGTAGAGATTCTTCATAAATGTCTGAAAGGATGTGCAGATAATATTAATAGAGTGATTATTACAAACAATGTATAAGTCACACATTTTGTTTGATTAGGATTTTTAACATAGCTTTAAAAAAAATCAGTCATATCACTACGATGTCTGCAGTGAGGCAGTTTATAATGATGTCTAGCACTGGGGCTTGATGGCAGACATATGGCATGATGTCCCACCCAGTCACATTATTCTGACACTATGCCAACCAGTCCTAACATTAACCTCTTAATGCTGAGTGTCAAGCAAGGCAGCTGTTAGTACCATTTTTGTAAGTCTTTGGTATGACATGGCCAGGGATCGAACTCACGACCTCCTGCTTCCGCAGCGGACACTCTAACAACTAGGCCACTGGAGGGGTTCATATGAGGATGTTCTCAGCATGCTATTTATAGGATTTTATGTATTAGGTACGAGTATTTTGGGGTTATTTTTAAGTTAAAGAATTTCTTATTTGACTATTTAATTCAGCTTCATTTGAGAGAAAGATTGACTCTAAGAGGAGAATGGTGTAACTGGCATGCATATTTGAATAAAGCACTACAGTATGTGACAAAATTGGACTGTCCTTTCAGTCCAATTCAAGTGAAGGTTGCATATAATTAGAGAATGATTAGAGAATGGTGTATCCAAGATGCATGATGTAAAAAAACAGAACCGTTATCCAACAGTATTAGAATGTCTTTATCAGCTTAACTCAAGTTATGATTGAGTATAATAAAAGAATAGTGTGTGGAATGTTGAGTATAATAGAATAATGGTGTGTGGAATGTTGAGTATAATAAAAGAATAGTGTTTGGAATGTTGAGTATAATAAAAGAATAGTGTGTGGAATGTTGAGTATAATAGAAGAATGGTCTATGGAATGTTGATTAGTATGTGGAATGCTGAGTATAATAAAAGAATAGTTTGTGGAATGTTGAGTATAATAGAAGAATGGTGTGTGGAATATTGAGTATAATAGAAGAATGGTGTGTGGAATGTGGAGTATAATAAAAGAATAGTGTGTGGGATGTTGAGTATAATAAAAGAATAGTATGTGGAATGTTGAGTATAATAAAAGAATAGTGTGTGGAATGTTGAGTACAATAGAAGAATAGTGTGTGGAATGTTGAGTATAATAAAAGAATAGTATGTGGAATGTTGAGTAGAATAAAATAATAGTGTGTGGAATGTTGAGCATCATAAAAGAATAGTGTGTGGAATGTTGAGTATAATAAAGAATAGTGTGTGGAATTTTGAGTATCATAAAAGAATAGTGTGTGGAATGTTGAGTATAATAAAAGAATAGTGTGTGGAATGTTGAGTATAATAGAAGAATGGTGTGTGGAATGTTGAGTATAATAGAAGAATGGTGTGTGGTGGGTCGAGTATAATAGATGAATGACATATTCAACACACATGATGTGAATAGAACCGTGTACCTGAAAATATTTGATTGTATTTATCAGCCCTATTCAGGTGAAGTTGGATATAACTGGAGAATGGTATAACCATATGCAAGATTACTTGTTTACCAAAGAATATTCAGGTCAACCAATTTCTGAAAAAACCTCATCTCTAGTGAATAAATCTACATTACAATATCATGTAATGAAAAAAAAGAATTTAACACTGACAAACAATATTAAATTAAAACTAATATGTCAAATCAGATATGCAAAACAATTGTCACAAAATATGTAAATATAACAGTCATGATTATTATCACAATGTCAATCCATCAATCATGATTACTGTCACAAAGCATGCCAATCCATCAATCATGATTACTGTCACAAAGCATGCCAATCCATCAATCACGATTACTGTCACAAAGTATGCCAATCCATCAATCATGATTACTGTCACAAAGGATGTCAAAACCTCTTGGTTTTCATACATATATATCAGGCTGCATTGTACTGCATGAGTGAAGTCTGCAGTGGCTGTTGACTAACCAATCAAATTATCACATCAATCTTTGTCCTTGGAGGGTATGACTACCTTTCAGATAAAGTTGGTCAAAGTGAAAGCAGACACATTTTTATAAACAGTCATGAAATTTGATGAGTGTGCTCACATTTGAAATCACTACAGGCAAGTGTAAAGTAAGTAGAAATGACATAGATGTACTTTTCATACCTCCTTAAATACTGTCTCATTTTCTTTGCATTTACATCATTCAGTTACATATATGATCACGAAACCTTATGTATGCATTCACCTATGTCGCTTATGTTAGCAGTCATAAAATGAAACTGGTTGTCAGGTATGACCATTTAAAGTAGGATAAAATGGTAATGCCAAGATTCTGGACAAAATGTAGCATTCTAAAAAATTATCTTTCCTATTTGTATCACATATTACTTTGAAGAAGTAACATCCTCTTTATAACGCATAACACTCTCTATAGTGAATAACATCTTTTTTTTTGAAGAAAAAGAAGAGAAAAATCTTAAATTTGCATTGATTTCTTTGATGTAAAACACAGCAACAATCCTGTTTGATGCACCATCTCTTTAATCATCTCTTGTCAGTCTTCAAAAGTACCAATGTCATAGATACTCACTTTTAAGATGAAACCAACTGCAAAATGTATAGACCCAGATCTGCCATCACATAATGTGCCAGCAGGTCTGGTTCTATGCAGTTTGTTAGGAGTTATCTGTAAAATAACACAGACCCTGATCTACAGGCACACTGTAATGCAGCAGATAAGGATTTTTTGTTTGATATGACTAACCTTATAAGTGGGTATATATACCAAGCTTCACAGAATTCCAAATACAGCTCTCTGCATTTTAATTTGTTTTGTTATAATACAATAACGCTATGAAACATATGAAAGAATTTTTTTCTTAATATAATTTTCAACATCTATCGGTATTTGAGAACAACATTTCTCAATTAATTTTGCATGAATCATGCACTTATTTCTAGTTTGTAATTTCCTATAAGAAATAAAACAAATTAAAGTATGAAATACATGGACTCCAAGATCTAACACAACCATGTATATGTTTTATGTTTACAAAAAAAGAGAATTTCTCAAGGTATTGCAGATGCCTTATGGAAAGAACTCACAAGTCTTGCTTTCGCCAGGTCCCAGTTTTAGATCACAGAAGAGTATTTTTGGCTTTGTTGCTAACACAGTGAGTCCTCGTTCCCCTTTGCTGGGGGCAAATGATGTGTCACTGCTGCTACTGGACACCTCCTCTGAAGAAAGCTGATGTGTGCGTATAAGATGAACACGACTCTCACTGACTGAACATTGGCAATGTATTTGAACACTTGCCCAGGACAGACTGTCAACACCATCCCTATAAATATTGAACATATTTAGCTCATCTAAAATCAAACAAATGTATAGAAACAAGGGTTGAAATATATATCCTAAATATTCTGTAATTAAAGTAGCATGAGACAATACAAGAGTTTACTGATTAAATAACATGGCACAATTGCTAGAGTGAGTTTACTGATTAAATAACATGGAAAATGTAAGAGTGAATTTACTGATTAAATAATATGGCACAATGAGAGAGTGAGTTAACTAATAAAAGACTAGGCATTCTCTGCTATTCAGGCCTGACAAACTCTGTTCTTCTATATTTATTAGCCCAAGATACATCAACAAGCAAAGAATCAACATTGTGACATATTCAATCCTCAGCACTGTGATGTATTCAAGCTTCAACATATTCAAGACTCATTTTTCCATATTCAAGCCTCAACTTTGCACACATATTCAAGCCTCAACTCTGCACAAAGTCATATATTCAAGCTTAAAGTTTGCACACATATTCAAGCCTCAACTTTGCACACATATTCAAGTCTCAACTCTGTACACATATTCAAGCCTCAACTTTGTACACATATTCAAGCCTCAACTTTGTACACATATTCAAGCCTCAACTCTGCACACATATTCAAGCCTCAACTTTGTACACATATTCAAGCCTCAACTTTGTACACATATTCAAGCCTCAACTTTGTACACATATTCAAGCCTCAACTTTGTACACATATTCAAGCCTCAACTCTGCACACATATTCAAGCCTCAACTTTGTACACATATTCAAGCTTCAACTTTGTACACATATTCAAGCCTCAACTCTGCACACATATTCAAGCCTCAACTTTGTATACATATTATTCAAGCCTCAACTTTGTACACATATTCAAGCCTCAACTTTGTACACATATTCAAGCCTCAACTCTCCACACATATTCAAGTCTCAACTTGGTATACAAACCAGTTTTACATACATATCAAAGCCTCAGTTTTCTATACATATCAAAGCCTCAGTTTTCTATACATATCAAAGCCTCAGTTTTACATACATATCAAAGCCTCAGTTTTCTATACATTTCAAAGCCTCAGTTTTCTATACATATCAAAGCCTCAGATTTCTATACATATCAAAGCCTCAGTTTTCTATACATATCAAAGCCTCAGTTTTCTATACATATCAAAGCCTCAGTTTTACATACATATCAAAGCCTCAGTTTTACATACATATCAAAGCCTCAATTTTGAATACATTTTCAAGCCTCAGTTTGAGATAGCTATCAGATGGTACATAAAATCAAACAACCAGTTCTTCAATGTAAATTTAACACTCTTTACCACTGTAATAATAAAATGCAGTTGCATGAAACACAAAGACCTTGACATTACCAACCATATTATGTCTAAAAGAACAAGTCTGATTAGTTAGTATTATTAATGCTTTTGAAATCACATGATAAAATAACTTCTTAAGCGGAGATGGTATGCAGTCAAATTGTTCAAATTGCTGCTGCATAAACAAAAACAAATGAGCCAACAGTTTATCCTTGAATTTACCCAGGTGTAATTAATGCAGTGTAGCAAAGTGCATCAGCTATGGATAACTGAGAATAAGAATTTTAAAAATTCATGTTTGTTCAAAAAAACTATTAAATGTCACTTGTTATTTACAAAATAAGTGTGAAAGCTTTATCAATAAAAGGATTCAAATGTCAATATCCCACTGCATGACTTCATCTTGACTACAGATTGAATTAATAACACTGC
The DNA here is from genome assembly GCA_030141615.1 of Unio pictorum. Taxonomy (NCBI): domain Eukaryota; kingdom Metazoa; phylum Mollusca; class Bivalvia; order Unionida; family Unionidae; genus Unio; species Unio pictorum. The sequence continues at coordinate 4,188,017 of JARLTB010000143.1, read as the reverse complement.
AATCATTTAACTGGAAGTCATCATGAACAGTGAACAATCTTCAAAATACACTGACTTGATGTCCATAGAAAAGCAGTGCATCACCCCATGATTTTCAGTTTGACATTTTTCCCATTTTCCTTTATGCCTTTAATCGATCAAAAGCACATTTATTTTGAAGATTGAACAAATTTGTGTTTGTAACAAAATATAAACACAGAGAAAAGAATTATCATACAGTTTCAAACATTTTCTTAATAAGGGTGACGAAAAATGTTTTGCTAAGGAATTAGAAGATCAATCAGACCCTGCAATTTAATCGACAGTGCTAGTTTTAAATTTTTACTTTTCAAACTTCCCATGGAAACAAAAGTGAATTCAGCCAATTTTTTAAAAGTCACATTATGTATTAAAGGCTTGGGAATCATATTACTAAAATATATTACCAAAAGCATACCCTGAATTTTGAATGCTTAGACTACATTATTTTTCATAGGGTACGTACCAAAAGATGATACACATGAAGATCAATTAACTGAGTACACAACAGCTTTTGCTAAATCCCTAAATGATCGCCAGATTACACTTAACTACTCAGGCTACATGCCGACAAACAGAGACATACACAAATGTGTGAAAACACACACTTTGTTCTAAATCTCAGCAGACCCTCCTGTATTCAGAATTCTAGATTCTCAAATAACAGTCTTGGGACACCCAATGTTCTAAATCTGAGCTTCCTGTGTATTCTAGACCATCAAATACCAGTCGTGGACATCCAATGTTCTAAATCTGAGCTTTCATTGTATTCTAGACCATCAAAAAACAGTCGTGGACACCCAATGTTCTAAATCTGAGCCTCCTGTGTATTCTAGAACCTCAAATAATAGTCTTGGACACCCAATGCTCTAAATCTGAGCCTCCTGTGTATTCTAGAACCTCAAATAATAGTCTTGGACACCCAATGTTCTAAATCTGAGCCTCCTGTGTATTCTAGACCATCAAATAACAGTCGTGGACACCCAATGTTCTAAATCAGAGCCTCCTGTGTATTCTAGACCATCAAATAACAGTTGTGGACATCTAATGTTCTAAATCTGAGCCTCCTGTGTATTCTTGACCATCAAATAACAGTCGTGGACACCCAATGTTCTAAATCTGAGCCTCCTGTGTCTTCTAGACCATCAAATAACAGTTGTGGACACCCAATGTTCTAAATCTGAGCCTCCTGTGTATTCTTGACCATCAAATAAGTCTTAGACACCCAATGTTCTAAATCTGAGCCTCCATTGTAATCTAGAACCTCAAAAAACAGTCTTGGACACCCAATGCTCTAAATCTGAGCCTCCTGTGTATTCTAGAACCTCAAATAATAGTCTTGGACACCCAATGTTCTAAATCTGAGCCTCCATTGTATTCTAGAACCTCAAAAAACAGTCTTGGACACCCAATGCTCTAAATCTGAGCCTCCTGTGTATTCTAGACCATCAAATAACAGTCGTGGACACCTAACGTTCTAAATCCGAGCTTCCTGTGTATTCTAGACCATCAAATAACAGTTGTGGACATCTAATGTTCTAAATCTGAGCCTCCTGTGTATTCTTGACCATCAAATAACAGTCATGGACACCCAATGTTCTAAATCTGAGCATCCTGTGTATTCTTGACCATCAAATAAGTCTTGGACACCCAATGTTCTAAATCTGAGCCTCCTGTGTATTCTAGACCATCAAATAACAGTCGTGGACACCCAATGTTCTAAATCTGAGCCTCCTGTGTCTTCTAGATTCTCAAATAAAAGTCCCAATGTTATAAAGCTTAAGCTCAGTCTTTTGTGGACCCAAATAAAATGGCCTATCCAGATCTTGTTTTTATAAATTGAAAATCCTGAAATAGTCTCTAAAAAAGCCATAACTGGCAAGATACTCCAATAAACCAGTAAACAGTACCTTCTATTCATCAAATAGTGTTGAAGATAAAGTGAAAAGTTAAACTCACTCTGGAGATAATAATTTTGATCAATTGCATTTGTTCTAAAGAGCTACACTGTTTAATCTTGAATGAAATAATTTTCAGCTTTCTATAACAGACTTTTTTGTTTCTTTAATAGCTTGAATCCTATGTAATACACACACCACAGCCTAACACTGATTATTCTGACAGTTTCATAGGCTACAAAAAGCTCTAACATTGGGATTATGTGAAGAAAAAAACAAATTACCAAAATTCAACAAGGATACTCACTGTTGCTGGTTAGTATTTGTGCATGTGATGTAACACTGAATTGTCTCCCCTGCCAGGAAAACTGATCGTGGAAGGCTGGTACAGACCTCAATCATGACTGTTTCTTAAGATCCTTCCCAAGTCATATCAGAGTCCATTCTGTAATTTGTATGAAAAAATTAATAATAATAAAAATTTAGAATATTGGCTTGGATATCAGGAAGTAATTTTGTGTGTGTATACACAAGGCAGCGAAGTTAAAAAACTGACAATAGCTGGCTGGGGCAAGGGGAGGTAATAGGCAAAATGTTTTACCCTTTGTCAGTATGAACTAGATGGAAAAAGACCATTTTCATCTTTATAAGGGGGCCAAGAGTGGCCAAGTGGTCTAAAGTACTCTCCATTGTGGATCACTGTCATCTCACCTCTCTGCGTGGGTTTGAGTCTCAGATTTGGCCAATGTGGGTAAGCGATAAAGCTTGCCGGTTGCTTCTTATGGGTCGGTGGTTATTTCCAGGGGTTTTCCTGGGTTCTTCCTCCACCATTAATACTGGCAGCCATGTATAGCCTATCGTGTGCTGATAAATGGCATTAAATCCTACAAAAACATCTTTTTAGTATGGCTGAATTTGGAAGGTAGAAAGCTAATATCCTAACGTGAATGTGATTGGGGAAAATATTTGAAGGAGAAATTGATTAACAAACCAACACAACCACCCCAATAAAAAAACTCATACAACAAATTCATTGAATAGACAAGCATAATGCACTGTTAAAACATGTGACACCAAAGTTATGGCATGAAAAAGAAAACTGGATACCATGGTGGTATTATTCAATATTAGACTGGCCACATTTCTATTTAGTACTAAATAGACATCAAAAGAAGTCTTTTCGTGAAATAATAATGTTGATACAACCAGTCCAAATTGGAGAAATAGTGATAAGATTTCCAAGATGGCCATTGTTACAGGCATACTGAATGTAATCATCAAAACAAACTAGTCAACTGAAGAATTTTTTTTGTAAAAACCCATGTTTATATGACCAACCATTCAGTAGCATTAGTGATAACAACATTTTCAAGATGGCCACTGCACTCGTCATATTGGACAGCAACATTTTCATTTAGGATAAACTAAGCTGACCCACTACAGTCTTCAAATACATCTCACTAGGTACTGTCAGCCACTTAATTAATATGTGAAATGGTAGTTTACTTTCTAATTGCTGCTATTTAAACTACCCAAGGGATAATTATACATCAGCTCCAATCATGGCTGTTTACCATTTATACATGCTACATAAAACGTGCACATACTGAAAGGTTTTTTTTCTATTCTGAAGAAAATTGAGATTTCTCCAAACATGACAGTATCAGGTGGTTTAGGAGTACACAGTCATATTTTTAGCACGACACACCATGCTTCAATTTGATTAAAATCAGATCTCAATTTCATGTAGGATATGCATTACAGAGAGAACGTTATGCCTTATATAGAGCATTATGCGTTATAAAGAGGACGTTATTCGCTATAGATACAGCGTTATGCATTATAAAGAGGATGTTATTCGCAACATCTTGAAAATATATTTACACATTTCATCAGTGCGATCAAAGTTTACTCAGGCAAATTATAATTTTTTTTAGACAAGCACATGGGAAACCAACTTAGAATATGGGACAAACCTGATCTAAAATTAGAGTGGCCACCACATCGGACTATAAGATTTTTTGAGTACTGGATTCAGAGGATATAGAAGCAATAGCTCACTGTTGAAACAATATTTATGCATATTACCACACACACACGCATCTATATATATATATGCACACACCCACTTATATATATATATATATATATATATATATATATATATATATATATATATATATATATATATATATATATAGTGGGACCCCGCTATAACCCGAATTCGGATATAACCCGGTCGTGGCATGGCTCCCGAAATTTCAGGTAATTTATTACAGGCATTTTTCTCAAAGACCAAAAAAAAAAAAAAAAAAAAAAAAAAAGTATAAAAAAAAAGGCAAGAGTTTAATTATCATTCTCATATTCGTCTAAACAGTGTGAAAAAGAACCTGTAGTAAATGTATTATCAAATTTTCTTCTAGTTTTGTGCAAAAATAAACGTCGTTAATACGAACCAATTGCTGGGCCTACTGAGAACTTTGATCTTTGTTTATTGTTGAAAAATTACAGCTCATAAGTGTCAATATTATAATTACTGATTCCTGAGTAATGAAGCCATCGTGTCTGCTTTGTGTTTGTCTTTAATGCATTCTGAATACAATGGTTGCTCTAATAATCTCTGATATATGTTCTCTTAATTTCATACACAACTAAACAATAGCCAATGCGGGGGTTGATAAAAGATTCTCACCAGAATATATAAATCAATCAATTTAAGTACATTGTTTATCATCAAAGTGAACTGCCGAGCTAAACAGTGATTCAGTGGTTAAAATATCAGCCAGTTCTGCCTGCTGTATTAGAGTACATCAAAAGAACATGACGCAATAGCTGGGCGGCAAGTTCAAAGGACTTTGACTAGCAGCTTGGGTGGGGAAAATGTGCTGAAATTTACATTGACTGAATTCAGAGACGGAAAGGTCCTGAGATGTACATGTAGTTATTATAAGAATACACTCTAGCTTCCATTATTTTATCTACGGACATGTACTATTTCATCATTCATTACGTACACCCGTTACGTAATTTTTGCTATTTTCTTTTCATTGAATTCAGTCACATAATGATCTGTGACAAAATTATTGAATATTTTACATCCTTGTGTGGATATTTTCGATGGAAATATATGTATTATGGATTCAGTGTATGTTACAAGATTCGCTGGTGAGTACACGGTGTTGATACTCTTTTCATGCAATTGATTATACAGGTATATATAAATTAGACACGTGTATGTACCAATGCATGGTTCTCTGAATAAAGTAATATATTAAATCTGCAATTTCTGTTACCACAGTAAATGTTTTTCTCATTTAATATATATTGATTAAAAATGGTAATTGTGCCATGCATTTTCGCACCCGTCTTTATGTACCCCCCACTAACCACCCTGCAATTAAATCCAAAAATGTGTTGGTATTGTACATGGTTGCTTATAACACGGTTTGGTTCATAGCCCGGTCGGATTCTATGGCTCCCAACTACCGGGTTATAGCGGGGTCCCACTGTATATATATATATATATATATATATATATATATATATATATATATATATATATATATATATATATATATATATATATATATATATATATATATATATACACACACACACACACACACACAGTCAGTTAACTAACCTACCCATAAACTTGGTCACATTTTAGACTGGTTTCTTTATAGACCTCATGATAATATTCTGCAATCCACCCTTGTATCCCACGAACTTGCATCGGATCACCTCTGCATTGTATGCTATCTCAACGTATCAGTCCCTAACCCGCCACCTCTATTTGCAACTAAGAGAAACCTCCGTATGATAAATAGAACCAAATTCATGCATGACATCCAAGAAAACCTAACAACTTTCTTACATCAAACAGCAGAACAACTTGATAACTGCCTGCGTTCATTGCTTGAAAAACATGCCCCAGCCACCAAATGCGGAGTATCAATAAAAAAAGTGTTCCTCATGGTATAACAGTGTTAGGGACCAGCTTCGCACTGCTAAAAGACTTCGCTGAAAAGCAGAGAGTCTTTGGCTTTCCACCAGACTCACTATTCATAAACAAATCTATGAAGCCGCTAAGAAGAACGTCACAAATATAGTCCATTTAGCCAAATCATCCCACTACAGTACTAAGATCACACAGAGTTCCAGCTGCAAAGAGCTCTTCGAGATAACTAACAAACTAATGTCAAGGAACAAATGTATACCACTTCCAACAACCTTCTCTCCACTAGACCTACCAGACCAATTTGCAAATTTCTTTGATGACAAAGTACAAACCATTAGATATTCGCCTGACAGCACAATTTCAACTGATTCGTCACCAAACACTTATGATGCAGAATTTCAGAGACAACCATTAGGAGCTTTTCAACCTGTTTCTATTGATTTAGTACAGACTATCGTGATGAAAAGTGCACCAAGTCATGTGAACTTGATCCAATTCCGACATCATTGCTGCTTGAGTGCTTAGACCCAATATTGCCTTCAATAACTCATGTTATTAATATCTCTCTCTCATCAGGGGAATTCATCAATTCCGACATCATTGCTGCTTGAGTGCTTAGACCCAATATTGCCTTCACTAACTCATGTTATTAATATCTCTCTCTCATCAGGGGAATTCATCAATTCCGACATCATTGCTGCTTGAGTGCTTAGACCCAATATTGCCTTCACTAACTCATGTTATTAATATCTCTCTCTCATCAGGGGAATTCATCAATTCCCATCATTTTTCAAAACTGTCATCGTAAAGCCACTGCTGGAGAAACCAACACTGGACCATAATGATTTAAAGAACTACCGCCCAGTTTCTAATCTCCCATTCATATAAAAAATCTTAGAAAAGGTTGTTCTAACTCAACTTGTATCTCATTTGAATTCAAACAGTCTTTTTAGCAATGTACAGTCTGCATATCGCCCTTGCCAACGTATGGAAACTACTCTTCTGAAAGTATTTAGTTACATTCTCTCTGCTTTGGATAGTGGAAAGATTACAGTTCTCACTCTCCTGGATTTATCTGCAGCATTTGACACAATAGACCATGATATATTACTTCACCGTCTCCAGCATGTATTTGGCATTAGAATATAGTCTTACAGTGGTTCAAGTCCTACGCATTCAACAGGACACAAATTATATCTGCAAATGGAATACACTCCAGCCCAGTTGACGTATCTTGTGGTGTTCCAGGGATCTGTTCTTGGACCTGTTTTCTTTATTCTGTATACTCAGCCGCTCTCAAGTGTCATAGATCATCACCCAGTGTCCCACCAATTGTATGCTGATGACACCCAAATATACAAGTCTAACCACCCAACTGAAGTTGATGCTACCATCCAAGGAGTAGAGAAGTGCATTTCTGATGTGGAATCATGGATAACATGTAACAAGCTGCAGATGAATGATGATAAAACTGAGGCTATTCTGATCACAACACAAAGACTTTCTCATTCACATCCTTTACCTCAGACAATAAATATCAGCAACACCCACATTAAATTCTCACAGTCAGTACGGAACCTAGGCGTAACTCTAGACAGTACTCTCACATTGCACCAACATGTCATGAACATATGCAAGGCTGCATATCTTGAATTGAGACGAATCAGTTCCATTTGTAAATATCTTTCAGTTGATGCCAATAAAACATTTGTGTGTTCATTAGTAGTTTCAAGACTGGACTATTGTAACTCAATTCTGTCTGGTTCGTCACAATATTTACTCCAGAAACTTCAAAAAGTTCAAAACAAAGCTGCACGGATCATCTTTTGATTACCTTAATCAGAGCACACCTCACCACTGCTCTGTACCCTATATTGGCTATCAATTCGATACAGAATCAAACACAAAATTTGTTCTCTGTGCTATGTTTCAATGACAGACTCCAGTCCAACATACCTATCCAGCCTCACCCATGTGTATACACCAGCTAGATCCTTATGCTCATCTTCTGATAATTGTATACTCATTGTTCCCAAGGTGAAAACAAAGTATGGACAACGTTCGTTTGCACACCAGGGCCCAGCGACGTGGAACGAATTGCCCATTGAAATTAGACACAAAGACACAGTGGTCCCTTTTAAGAGTGCTCTTAAGACTCACCTGTTTTGACTGCAGATGATAATGATATGACTACACTACAGAACAACAAATGACAAAAACAATGAAATTGGAAAACATAAAAACATGCTGAAAACATGTGATACAAAACATGATTAGGTCGCTAAGTTTGTCCCTGCGAGGTTTCTCTTAGTTGCAAACAGAGGTGGAGGGTTAGGGACTGATACGTTGAGATAGCATACAATGCAGAGGTGATCCGATGCAAGTTCTTGGGATACAAGGGTGGATTGCAGAATATTATCATCAGGTCTATAAAGAAACCAGTCTAAAATGTGACCAAGTTTATGGGTAGGTTGTTTAACTGACTGTTTAAGATTGAAAACATGAATGGAATCTAGGAGTTTTGACATGTATGGTTGACCAGGACAGTCAAAGTGAAAGTTGAAATCTCCAAGAATAATTAGGTTGCCATCTATCGAATTTCCATACTCTAGAAGATTTGGAAACTGATCCAAAAAGAGATTCAGTCAGCTTGTTTTTCTACTAGGAGGAGGGTGGTAGTGACAGAAAAAAATGGACTGACCTTTGTTCCAGTGTGAGCGTTGTTTGGACTAGTTCAAACGATGTGTGGCAGAAATTAAAGGTTGTGTTGTACTTAAGGCATTTGATCATGGAATTCTTTGTAATTACAGCAATTCCACCGCCATTTTAGTAGTAGTAGCCATTTTCATTTATTATAAATAATTAGTAGTAGCTATTTTCATTTTTGTAAATAAATTATTAGTAGTAGATAATAAAATAAATCATTAGTAGTAGCCATTTTCATTTATTATAAATAAATCATTACTAGTAGTCATCTTCATTTATTATAAATATATCATTAGTAGTAGCCATTTTCACTTATTATAAATAAATCATTAGAAGTAGCCATTTTCATTTATTATAAATAAATCATTACTAGTAATCTTCATTTATTATAAATAAATCATTAGTAGTAGCCATTTTCATGTATTGTAAATGATTTAAAAAAATAAATAAATAAACTAGAGACAAACTGTTATACATTTAATTATATTGCTATTTAGGATATACAATATATCAATTTAAATTATACACTTTTATATATGGCACTGGCATTAAGTCCATTAGGATACAAAGTCTCTAAGTTATGAATCCAATTTTTATCAGTCTGTTCATGTTACTATGCACAATATCTATTGGCATGAAAGAAAAATCGAGTAAAGAGTGATTATTGGTATTAAAGTGTGTTGAAATATTACAGGAAAACATAGGATCTTTCAGTGTTTGTGTTATTTTTTTTTTAATCACAAAATTGAATTATAGTATTAGTAGTGTCCATTTACAATTTTGTTGCCATGCTAAAAAAACATTCACATTAATGTTTTAAAAAAACACCTGCCAGTGCCTACCCTCATTTGAAAACCAATGCAATAAGAAATGCACTTTTTCGGGGGAGGGGGGGGCCTTGAACTATATCACAGTGTAGGACACCTGGACTATTCATTGCCTAACTTGGCCTCTTATATTTATTTTTGTGTCAGATATTGACATTTTCTCACGACAGTGATAGCATTTCAAAGGCATCTGTTTTTTGGACAGTATAAATTCCTTACATGCTAAATAAGAAGGCCTTTTGTTGAAATATAAAAAAAAAAAATGACATTGACACTGACATACTGGCTAATGGGGTGTTTTTTCAAAATATCTAAAATGAAGTGTTTCGGAGGATCAGAAAGAACTCGGACGTGAGCTGATTGAGAGCTCAATTTCTCAAGCGGAAAAAAAATTACAATTTCTCTAATGTATACACAGGCACTTGATTCTGAGTAAATTCATGCATACACTCACCATATAACATGGTGAGTGTATACATGTATTTACTCAGAATCAAGTGACTGTGACTGTAGCTGGAGCAACATGAAAGTTTGGCAAACAGATTGTTGCTCGAAACGGGTTGCACAAGATTATAAAAGAAATTATTTCGTCTTTAAAAAAAACATAATTTAAAATAATGCTTTATATAAAATGTTTATGTTCATGCATTCTAAAGAATACTTATGCTAATTAACTAAAATAAATTACCCACAAATTCGTGTCTAATTTGTGATACGGATATAACGACATCAAGATCTTTTTAACGCTTACCTTCCTTCTTATTGCAGACGCTTTGGATAGGGATAAACTGAAACACTGGTCACGTTAAGCCAAAAAAGCGTCATTCGCCTGGACCGAATAAAATGTTACGCTCAATGATTTGCATTTTGCGTAATTTTGTGAACAAATGTAATAATCAAATTTTTGCATCCATCAGTTAAATATGCTTTGAAAAGTTATTGCAATTTAGAAGAACTAATCTGAGCTGATATTTACTGCAAGAGCCATAATTATAGCTCAATTTGGATGGCTGTTATAGGATTGTATGATGACTGGAGATCTCTGCCCATTTCTTAGTTGGCCAATTACAGCTTCGGCCAATAAACATTTAATTTAGAAATCATAACTGATAACATTGGCTCCAATATGAGCTCTTACTTTTAAAAAATGATGTAGGTTTTCATTTGAACATCACAAGTCCAAGTATAAACACGTTGCATTTAAACATCTATATATGAAACAAAATTCGGTCCCAATTATAAATTGATTTTGTTTAAATCACAGATACATCACTCAAGCAATATATTCAGAACAATATATTGTTTTGTGGAAATATCAGGTTCTCTTACATTTTAAATGTATTTTAACTAACTTTAAGTCAATATCTTTAAAACTTATAAATAAATAATTAATAATTAATTAATTAATCCTCATAAATAGTCCTTGTGTAAGTTGTCACAAGCTTTAGAAATATGTTTATTTAAGTTATACAGGTATTATTTGAATCCTTCATTGAAACCATTTTATATATGGGATATGATTTAATATCAATGACAAATTTAAACAACATCTAACTGACCGTTTCTTGCATGCTTTGTTTGTTTCTTTTATTATTAGGGGGTTGGTTGACAGTGTGTAATGTAATCTGACCCATTGGTGTGACATATTTCAATATATATGCATTCACATGTTTACTCATCAAATCATCCACCTGTTGTTCACATTTCAATTACTCAATCACCATTTTTGTTATTACATCAAACATAAAGACATACAATGAGGCAGACAAATAAATGTGACCATACAGATAAACAAATGTGTGTATTATATTTAGATGGATAAAACAATCTTTTAAATTTTGCATATACAGTTACTCTTTAGGTTTTTATCCATTCACTGTGTTTGTAAATTCATGCAGGATTAATGTTGTATTTCAATTTTAATACAAAAGTGGTTGAACACCACAATAGTTTAAACCAAACCCCAACACATTACAGAGGAAAGGGTCATGCATGCAACATTTATAGAGAAAAGGCACATGCATGTGCCATTTATAGAGAAAGGGTTTAGTGTTTAACACCATTTTTCAGCACACGATAGGCTATACATGGCGGCCAGTATTATTGGTGGAGGAAGAACCCAGGAAAATCCCTGGAGAGAACCACCGTCCCACAAGAAGCTACTGGCAAGCTTTCTCACATAACTACATTAGCTGAATCTTAGACTCGAACCCATGCAGACAGAGGTGAGACGGCAGTAATCCGTAACGGAAAGCGCCTTAGACCACTCGGCCACTCAGGGACCCCATTTGTAGAGAAAAGGGACATGCATGTGATATTTTTAGAGAAAAGGGACATACATGTAACATTTATAGAGGAAAGGGACGTGCATGTGACATTTATAGAGAAAAGGGGCATGCTGGTGACATTTATGCAAAGTCCCATTTGTAAGAAAGATAACATATATTAACAATTTAAAGTTCTACTAAACTTGGGGTCAGTCTTATGGATATAAGGAACCATTTGTGTAACCATTAACAGTTAGTATAGTTCACCATCAGTTGAGTGTTACTTCTGTACCACCAAGTCGAGTCAGTAAGCTGGTCTATTTATTGATCTAGCACGAAGCTAGAATGTGGTGACCAGCTAGTCAAGTATTTTCCATATTTGAGAATTAAGTGTAATACCATTTGGATACAAAATTTTAAATCGTGAACGGTTAACCAATAACTAACAGCTAGCTAGAGTTAGATGCATGTCTACATTTTTCTTGTTGTTGTAAGGGTTAGGTTTTTAGCAATATGTAAGTGCATGTGTTACAGCAAGATATAGTATTATGAAAGATAGAGTGAATGATAGATGGAAAGACTAATGTCTAATGGGCTGCAGTTGGCAGAATGCTCTAAAGTGTTCACTAAGTACTATTTCACATTATCCAAACACTGACCACTCCAGTGGCCTAAGTGGTTAGAGTGTCTCCCTCGGCTGAAAGATCTCCTGAGTTTGAACCCTGGCTGAGTCACACCAAAGACTTAGCATTAGGAAGTTATTGCTAGGATTGGTATAGTGTTATCTTACAAATCCAAATCACACACACAAACACTTACAAATTCAGAGAATAAATGTGAATGCATCATTGCTAATCACCCCTTCCATTTATGTGTATATAATAATTTCCTGAAGATCAGCAGAAATTATACACTGGTTCAACCATTCCAATGCTTTGTGCTTACAAATCCATTCTTTTTTCTCAGAATAGTAATCTTGTGTGTGTGTGTACGTGTTTGTGCGTGTGTGTGCGTGCATGTGTGAACTGGGGATCAGAGTAAAAGAACAATAACTTTGGTATCAAAAATGGAGGTGAAATTAATTATTTTGTCTCTGAAGCACAAATAAAGATGAAATCACACACACACACACACACATAAATATAGTTCATTAAATAGAACGAACTTAAAATGAAATCATTACAAATAACATGGGGAAGATGTAAAATATATTTGCATGAAAATGTTCAAGTAGAGCTGTGCCAGGTCAAAAATAAAACTATATTGTTTTAACACAAGAAAGATTATTCTCCCACTTTTATTCATCAAGAATTTATTGTTGCGACTGATGGAAATGTTTTATTTATATAGACATGCTTGTGTCATTTTAATGTGGGATGTTCAGGTCACATGTATGTTTATGTCTTTTATTAAGATTACCCATATTAACTGCATAGATTGATATAAAAGAATAAAAAGATTAAAAGCTACTTATAAGACAGGTTGTGATGTCAAAATATGAAAGGCAGTGATAACAGTAAAGTTTTATTGACAAAATAATGCTATGGTCCAAAAGATTGTACTACATACATCAATCAAAATCTTATAAAACACAATTATAAACGACTTGTGTGAGAATTTATCAACAAATCTATTGATAATAAATAATGCACCTTAACATTTAAATGGCTGTTATTATCTTATGAATATTTCCCTACCATTTCAATTTATCTGTAACACTTCGAATTTTAGTTTTAAACTGACCATATACAGAAAACTTGTCAACATTTAGGTTTTGGGTTGCAAATTTATCTGAGTCTTCTCACATGTGCATTTGTGCATGTGCACACATTCTCACACACAATTGTCATCATCCATAATCCAAAACTCAAGCTCCCCAACTTCTGATAAAAATAATTTTGTTATTGCCTCGTATAGTCAGCTTATCATGAGGATGTCGGCTTTAAAACAAGACAAGAGAACACATAGAAAAACTTACAATATCTTTCTTTAAAACGGGGAGAAGATGACAAATAATTGACATGCATTGAGTAAAACCTGTCTTGAGAAATCACTGCTACGAGAAATCACCTATCTTGAGAAACCAGAATTTACATGCACAGATTTATTGATTATATATTGTTATGACCTGGTATGAGAGACCACTTGTTTTGAGAGACAATTACTTACTGGCAGAAGGGGTGGTCTTTCAAGATAAGTTCTAATGTACTAGTTATTAGGAAGTAACAATAAGAGGATAATACTTTTTGATAGATATATGACTTCGTGAATGTATGATGTCAAAGATTTTGTCATCTACACCAAACTGACTAGCAAAACTTTGGAGTTCAAGTCAGTCAAGCAAACAGTACCTTGTTCATTTCTGTATCAGCTAGTTGATGATAGAAATTGTCATTACCTACTGTACTGGTTAGTTGGCCATAGAAATTGTCATTACCTACTGTACTGGCTAGTTGGCTATAGAAATTGTCATTTCCTACTGTATCAGCTAGTTGGCCATAGGAATTGTAAAATCATCTACTGTATCGGCTAGTTGGCCATATAAATTGTCATTCCCTAACGTATTGGCTAGTTAGCCATATAAATTGTCATTTCCTGCTGTACTGGCTAGTTGGCCATAGGAATTGTTATCACCTACTGTTACAGTATTGGTTAGCTGGCCATAGGAATTGTCATCACCTACTGTATTAGTTAGTTGGCCATAAGAATTGTAATTCCCTACTCTATTGGCAAGTTGGGTTCTAGAAATTGTTATTCCCTACTGTATTGGCTAGTTGGCCAAAAGAATTGTCATTTTCTAATGATTACTGTATGGGCAAGTTAACCATAGAAATTGCCATTCCCTACTGATTACTGTATTGGCTAGTTGGCCATAGGAATTATCATTCCCTACTGATTACTGTATTGGCTAGTTGGCCATATAAACTGTCATTCCCTACTGATTACTGTATTGGCTAGTTGGCCATAGGAATTGTCATTCCCTACTGATTACTGTAATGGCTAGTTGGCCATAGGAATTGTCATTCCCTACTGATTACTGTATTGGCTAGTTGGCCATAGGAATTATCATTCCCTACTGATTACTGTATTGACTAGAGGGCCATAGGAATTGTCATTCCCTACTGATTACTGTATTGGCTAGTTGGCCATAGGAATTGTCATTCCCTACTGATTACTGTATTGGATAGTTGGCCATAAGAATTGTGGTTCCCAACTGTATTGGTTAGCTGATCATATAAATTGTCATTCCCTACTGATTAATGTATGGACAATGGGCAAGTTGGCCATAGGAATTGTCATTCCCTACTATTGGCTAGTTGGACATAGAAATTGTCATTTCTGACTGATACTGTATTGGCTAGTTGGCCATAGAAATTGTCATTCCCTACCGTATCGGCTAGTTGGCCATTGGAATTGTCATCACCTACTGTATCGGCTAGTTGGCCATATAAATTTTCATTACCTACTGTATTGGCTAGTTGCCACAGAAATTGTCATTCCCTACTGTATCGGTTAGTTGGCCATTTGAATTGTCATTCCCTACTGTATCGGCTAGAAGGCCATAGAAATTATCATTCCCTACCAAATACTGACTTGGCTAACTGGTCTTAGGAATTGTCACAAGCCTCAAAACACACTTGTATGGCAGATCAATGAACACCATTATAGCTTAGTACTCCTTATACAAAAAACATTTAATAATTTGGAAACAAAAGCAACAAAAAAACAGATCATCTGCAACATATTTTGCAAAGAACAAATACAATTTAAGGTAATGAAGATATGTAACTAAAAAATTTTTTTTTAATACATCAAACAACAAATATACAATCTTTTATTTAAACATTTCTGCAGATATATTGTGATAGATTATGTCAGTCTATGTGTCAGTGTCTGTGGATAATGTTGATTAATCCTTGACCATTTTTCTTGTAATCTTAACTAATTTCAGGAGAGTGTTCATATTTGGTATGAGGGAGAATGGTCATATCTGGAATGAGGTAAAGTATATTTTTGTAAGAGGGAGAGTGGTCATATCTGGAATGAGGTAAAGTATATTTTTGTAAGAGGGAGAGTGGTCATATTTGGTATGAGAGTGGTCATATTTGATATGATGTTTTTGGATGCAGAGAGTGGTCATATTTGGAATGAGGGAGAGTGGTCATATTCTGGTATGAACTTTGGGACGATAACTAAATGACAATGAAAGTTTTGAATCCTGAATGTAGTATTGATTACTGGTAAGGGGCAATGGTTTGGATATTTATGATGACATCACAAACTTTATAAATAATTATTTTACACTATTTCATTGGTAAAGGTTAATTTAATTTTCTTCACTGAAAAAAAAGGTTAAAATTGTGGTAAATCACACTTAAAGTCAGACTTCTGAATAACAATACTAATAATGAGGACTTTGTATAGTGCCTAATCTTTGAAGCTCTAAGTGCTTTACAACATATATAATATGACTAAAAAAAAAAACACCATGAAATTAGAAAACATTATTAGATATTTAAAAGTTTGTTCTTGCAGTCAAAAAAGATGAGTTTCAACAGTACTCTTGAAAGGAATCACCGTCTTTGTATCTAATTTCAATGGGATATTCATTCAACGTTGCTGGGCCCTGGTATGCAAAAGAACATTGTCCATGTGACTTGATTTTCATAGTGGGAATAATGAGTATATGATTGTCAGAAGAGGAGAGTAAGTCTCTTGCTGGTGTATACACATGGGTGAGGCCAGATAGGTATGTTGGACTGGAGTCCATCAATGAAACATAGCAAAAGAACAAATTTTATGTTTGATTCTGGATCGAATGGATAGCCAGTGTAGGGTACGGAGCAGCGAGTAGATGTACCGTATTTTCCGGGCTATAAGTCGCTACTTTTTTTCGTTTTTTTTCTTTCAAATGATGTGTGCGACTTATACGCAGGAGCGACTTATACGATAAATAATTTTTTCAACGACTGATATGACTGATGCGCAGTGATGCTGTGTTATAGCGAAATATATCTACGGTATACCGGCAAGCCAATTGCTCGAAACTTACATACACGTAAGTATTAGACTACAAGAATATCAAATTAAATAATCAAATAATATTTAGTTAAAATATATATGTGTTAAAATTTGTTGTTATTAATAAAAAAAAATATTGAAATTACGATTGCCATTGTTTTTCTTTTATTATTCACCACGTGCTTCAAGCAAAGTGTTGGTCAGATGTCGCTACAATATATGTATTTAAATGTACCGGTAGCGCTTCATAATTTACTTCAATAGTTTATAAAAACTCTGGATAAACCCGAGACTGGCTTCATGGAGAGAACTCCAAAGTAATTAATAAAAATAACTGGAAGGCTGGCGAACAATTTCAGTTGTCGTATAAAAGTTTGAAGTTCGCTCTGGGTGTGGAATTGACCGGAATACCGAGACTGGCTTCATTGAGAGAACTTCAAAGTAATTAATAAAAAAAAAAACTGGAAGACTGGCGGACAACTTCAATTGTTTTATAAAGTGCCTTTGAAGTTCGCTCGGGTTGTGGAAATTGACCGGAATACCGAGACTGGCTTCATTGAGAGAACTTCAAAGTAATTAATAAAAAAAAAACTGGAAGGCTGGCGGACAACTTCAATTGTTTTATAAAGTGCCTTTGAAGTTTGCTCGGGTTGTGGAAATTGACTGGAATACCAAGACTGGCTTCATTGAGAGAACTTCAAAGTAATTAATAAAAAAAACTGGAAGGCTGGCGAACAACTTCAATTGTTTTATAAAGTGCCTTTGAAGTTCGCTCGGGTTGTGGAATTGACCGGTATATAAATACAGACCGTTCATACCATGGAGCATCAAAAAAAGATAGTTTCACAATAACGTTGTATGATTTAAAATTGTTATATTAGCGTAAGTCAATACAGTTTAATCATGGCACCTACAACTACCACGCGAAAAAGTTATGATGCAGAATTTAAGTTAAACGTCGTAGCATTTGCGAAAGAAAACGGAAATCGTTCAGCAGTAAGAAAATTCAACGTAAGCGAGAAGCTTGTGCGTGACTGGCGTAAAAAAAGAAGACGAGTGGCGCTATTATTTACTTAATAAACATTATTTATAAATCTTATTTGCTTATATTTCTATTTTTAAAATTTCAAACAAGAATATACGTACACGTTGTTGGAAATTACCAAGTCGTATGCAATGGCCGGCGGTATCAAAAATGTGATTACGGTAAGTGCGCAGGAGCGACTTATACGCAGGAGCGACTTATCTGTTGAATTTTCCAAAATTATCTGGATTTCCCCCTCCCGTGACTTATACCCAGGAGCGACTTATAGGGCGGAAAATACGGTACTGTGATTGTGGTACTCTAAGAAGTATAGAGCATCTGTGTTTTGAACTTTTTGAAGTTTCTGGAGTAGATATTGAGATGAACCAGACAGAATTGAGTTACAATAGTCCAGTCTTGAAAGTAATAATGAACACACAAGCGTTTTAGTGGCGTCAACTGAATCAAAAATATATTTCATGCAAACAATGTACAATACACAATACAGATCTAATTTCACTCTAGAATTCACATTACAGCAGCAGTGGTGGTACTGCACTAAGGACAAGCTGTCAATAAAGGTCAGTAAAAGAAGGGAACAATTCAGTCTTCATTTCCCATGCTGGGGATGGGTAAAAGCAGGTCACTTTTGATACAAAGTACACTATGACACACATTTGATGCTAGTTTAACATAAATTTTATGACACTGAAAAGCCGTTGTTGTTGTAGGTTTAACGCCATTTTTCAGCACACGATTGCTATACATGGTGGCCAGTATTAATGGTGGAGGAAGAACCCGGGAATATGCCAGAAAGAACCACCGACCCAAGTAGCATGATTTTCCACCTAGTCACATTATCCTGGCACCAGGCTGATCAGTCCCAACACTAACCTCTTAATGCTGAGTGCCAAGCGAGGTAGCTGTTAGTACCATTTTTTTTGTAAGTCTTTGGTATGACTCAGCCAGGGATCGAACCCATGACCACCTCTCATTTCCGTTGTGGACACTCTAACCACTAGGCCACTGGAGTGGTTGATTATTGCATTGGGGTGCAATATCAATCAAAACTGGTTTATCAGTATACCAATGCAGCCCTAGTGTCTACCGTGTAAAGTTCAAATCTTTTATATAAAAAAAACATTCCTTAATAATCACAGTTTCTAATTAAAACTTACAGTGGATTCCTTATTTCTGAGGTAACAATTTTCATGGTTTAGCTATTCAGGTAAAATCCCATCCCCACACCCATTAAAATGACTTGTTTTCATCTGCACAGCAAATATATATATATAAAGAAACAGAACTGACAACTTTATATTCAAAGATAACTTACATAAGTTAATTAAAAAGGTATTACAACATTTAACAAAATTCTTGAGAAAGGTTTATAAACTGTATTTTCTGATAAGATGAGATCTGTGTCCACAATGGATACATGTCACTTTATTTTAAAAAAATATTATCAGAGAATGTAGTTGGGAGAACTCCATGCACATCCTTTCTGTGTTGATTTATATTAGGAATCCTTGATGCTGGTTTTCAAAGTATGTTTATTTTCTGTTGGTATCCATTACATCTGGTATTTTAAAGACCAGTTTCAGAGCAATTGTATTTTTGTTGGTAACCCTTTATTTTAGGGATCCCTGTCAATGGGTTTCAGAGAATCTGTCTAGCTGTTGGTACAATTTACTTTAGGTATCCTTGAAGGTTTCAGAATATTGTTGTCTTTTTGTTGAAATCCTTTACACCTGGTAATCCTTAAAGGCCAGTTAGTTTCAGAGTATTTGTTAAATGTTGGTAACCCTTTATTTCAGGTATCATCGACAATGGTTTTCAGAGAATCTGTCTTGTTGTTCATACCCTTTATTTTAGGTATCCTTGACAACAGCTTTCTGAGTATTGTCTTTTGTTGGTACCAGTAAATGTTACTGAGTATTTACTTTTGTGTGCAAAGCATCTCTCACTGGGGTCCCATGGAGATATCCAGTTCAGCCATTTCTGACCTCCACAAGTGTTTGATTTAGTGGGACTGCAGCTGGATTAATATCTGGATGATCTGCTTCATTTTCCATCATTTAAAGCCAAGTAGGTTGTCCATGTAGTCAACAAACAGCTTTGGCTTTCTATCTGGAAATGGCTTTAGTTTGGTAAAGTCTGATGATTTCAATGTGTCCACAAAGGTGCTGGAAAAAAAAAAAAACTCAGTGTAACCACTGTTCTTAATACTTACACACATTTCTTATAAATAAACCTTCTGAAGACAACATAAAAAAAAAGTGCTTTCTCAAAAATGTTTTTTAAAAACCTGGCATGGTAATTATCTTTTGGCGCAACAAATCTAGTAATATGTTTTATGAAACACACAATTCTTATCATGCTTAAAAAAAAATAATGTCAATGTACCAGTCAGCATGATAATAACAGTGGACAGCTCATGGTAGTTTGCTTCAGTTTATAACAGGGGTCTCAAACAGTCTGCCTAGCCATATCCTGTAGCCAACAAAATGATTGGCATCACAAGGTGTTGTGAGAGATAAAGAAGGTGGAGAGGCCCTTGAGCCATTGAAAATAGCAGCAGAGAGGGTGAACAGACCACGTTTTCAAGCAAAAATAAGGCTTCCAGATAACGTTTTCGAGCAAAATATGGCCTATAGACTACGTTTTCAGACAAAAAATAAGACTTCCAACAAAATCTCATTTAACCAAAAAAAAAGTCTCCATTTTTGCAAAAACGGAGATTTTACGATTTTTTAATCAATTTTGCTCGCAACGATGTGGTCATCCACCCTCTCTGCTGCTATAGGTTAACAAAAAATAATAAATGATTTGATCCAGTCCTTAGGACTTTACAAACAAACTAATCGCTAACACCTCTTCTTGTAAATCAATCAGATTATTTGACTGGTCGGTGAGTTTGAAATTAATTCTGGTTAACGAATTATTATGGCATCGCATGTAGACAGGATTAATTGGGTTTTCAATAATTAAGAATCCTGGAGGAGTTGTTGGTGCAAATGAATAAAGAATATATCCTTGCTGAGCTTGATTTGATCGTTCGAGATTAATTTGATAGCTTCCTTCGATAACATCACATACTAAATTGAGCGCAATCACTGAGGATATATTCACGTTGAACGGAGCGATATGCCTACCACCACCATCTGGATCATTATTATGTTTGAGGAGGACAGTTGAATCTGATTTTTGTAGCGCTTTGATATCGGTTTTAACAATTCTTGCTAATTCATCAGCGTTGTATTTCGGAAACTTGAAATTACGCAGATTGTCTTCTGTGATATTGTAATCGGTTAGGAATCGTTGTTTATTGTCGCTGTTGTCATTAATTATTGTTTGAATAATTAGTTCATAGATATATTCCATGTCCGATATAAGTTGATTTATTATTTCAACGTGTTTTTGCGATCTTGTTTTCCGTAGTTGTTCTAGTTGTGTGTCATATAATTGTTTAATCTCATTAAAATAACCACGGATGTCAGTTAGCGTAAATGAAATAGTAACAGATGAGTCGGTTGTTCTTTTAATGATAAAATCCCATTGCAATGTGTCTTTGTTGGTGAATATAAATCTATCGGCGATTTTTCCCTTTCTTATATCAGATAAATCATCTCGATAACTGGGATTGATTTCATGATATGATTGTACATCCGTGGTTAAGTCGGTGGTGGATTTTTCCGGTGGTTTTTCAGGCCATCCCAGTACGGTTCTAATAGAACTCTGATAGATATCTACGACGTATCCTTCTGTGCTTATCTCAATTGCGGATGATAGCGTCGGCTCATGAACTGTTATAGCGATTTTAGATTCTGTTCCAGTAATCGATTTTATTCTACGCGCGAATTCATTATTGATTTGTTCGATTTGGTATGATCCGGTTGGTATCGAAACGACGTTCCAGTCTGGGGTTCCGTCGGGTTTATTCTTATTTGCAAACACTAAAGAATTATTCGGTTGTTGACCACCAAATGATTTTGATCTGATATTAGGCCAACTGTGATACACTCGTAGTTTTGCTAGCGCTATCTCCTTCACGGGGACTGGGCTAGGGAAATTCACACTAAACTCGGGTTCCGTTGATGTTATTGATATCATGCTTGTTTGTACTGGGTTCGTGTTCTCCACTACTCGTTGAAGTAATTCCATCGGTGTCGTCATTGTTATTATACTCATGTTGTATTTCTAATTTTGACACCGCGGAATCATAAATACTGACCATCACTGAGAACTCACAATCTGGTATGGTTGAGATTATTGAGATCATTTTGGTTTTTGAGTTTGTTTTTGGGTTCGTGTTTTCTGATTCCATCGGTGTTGTCATTGTTATTATATTCATGTTGTTGCTCTAATTTTGATATCGCTGAATCAAAAATACTGACCATCGCTGAGAATTCACTATCTGATATAATTGTATTATCGAGTGACGACGATATCATCAGGGATAACTGCGAATATGCGGTTGATGCAATATGAAATTGAATTAAGTAATTCTGCAGTTTACTCTGGCTGCATGATGATATCTTTTTTGCTATCCCGGTTGATATACCCCCGATTGTAGCCACCGCAGAAATGCAAATTGGAACTACAACCGGGGCAATCATTGTGTAACCGATGCAAGTATTATTCCGGTGCCAGCAAGAACGCTTGACACCGAGTACATAGTAATATCAATTGCGGTGATTCTTCGTCGGTATTTTTTTATTTTTATTTGATACTCCTCAGTGAGGGTTTTGAGTCTAGTCTGAAATTCTCTGACTTGATCATAGCGACATTGAGTTGATGAAATCATTGTTATTTTAAAAACGCTAGCGTTTTCAATTATTTGTCATCGTTAGCGGGAATTGCTAGTACTTCAGCCGGAAAAATCATGTACAAGTTCTAAACACCAAATTATTTTTGTTCTAATGGTGGAGCTATTAACCGCGACGACATTAAAATCTAGTTTGCGACCATTAAAAATAAACGTCGCGGTGCCACCAGAGTAGGTTTTACCGTCCGCGATCATATTAAATTGATCTACAGAGATCCACGTTAGCCTGTAGATACCATCGATCCACGTCATCAAGGCGATATCATCGAAACTCGATCCGCCCAAGGGACCGATAGACAGCGTAGTATAAACGTCTCTTGTCCAATCCATGGTTCCATGCTCGACCGTATACACGATATTTTTAACTTCAGTGTCTAGATGCGGAATCTTTATCTTTTCAAAATTTTCTTTTAGTTTAAGAAGATCGTCGGAAATATCGAGATAATTTACCCTGATTTTGGCAGAATCTATTGTTTTTCCACTCTCCTCCTTGTTAGAAAAGAATGAAACCAGAAGTTCGTTGATTCTAATCCGTGCTTGGGTTTTAATATGGTTGTCGATGTTAGAAAATTTCGTCGTGATATCTTGGAGGCTACTGCCCTCAAAGAACTTATTAACAATATCGCTGGTGTGCTTTTGTTTGTCAATAGCGCTTTTAATTTCCGCGAGAGTCATGCCTGTCAACGATGTGGTTTCAGACACAGGTGTTCTCCCTAAAAATCTATCAACGATGGTATTAAGTGTTGTTTGTCTCACCATAAACATGTTAATATCTTTGAGAGTCATCGTAGATGTAGCCGGGACACCAAAGAAACTATTAGCGATGTAGGCATTGTGAGTGTGCTTGCCGATAAACTCACTGATTTCAGCGAGAGTCATTCCTGCCACAAGCGGGTTTCCAAAGAACCTACCAACAATGTCATTAGTGGGTTTTTGATCTTCTATTAGTTTAGAAATCTCGAGATAATTTGCCTTGATTTCTGAAGCAGTCATCATCCTTCCAGCTTCCTTGTTAGCGAAGAATGAATTCAACAAGTCTTTAATTTCAGCGAGAGTCATGCCAACCACAAGCGGGGCCCCAAAGAATTTATGTACGACATTTTTGCGAAAAGAATTGTAACCTCGTATATGATCATCCAGCTCACGGCCGTGGGTGGTAATTATGTCGTCGTGGACGTCAATATTGTTGCCATGGATGGTAATCATGTCGTCGTGGGCGGCAATCGCGTCGGTGATCGTAGACACAAGTGCGCCTGGTTTAAGTCGTCCGTCGTTGGAATATAGCGCAATAGAGTTTTCAGCGGCGTCGCGCTGCCGTATCAAAATGTCATTCAATGACACATCACTGGTTTTCAATTTACCCTGTTTGTCCTGAAATACAACTATTTCATTCGGGTCAACACTTGTTAAATTTAACGTCTCAGCTATTTCATCTTTGATTAGTTTTTTTACATCACCGGTTGCAGTGTCATCGGGTTTGGGTTTCAAAGATCTCCCCCAAATATCAATCATGTTATTGTAAAACTCTTTCTCTCTCTAAAAAGCGATTACTGGTGTAGTCATTTACGACAATGTGTGGTGGTTTTCTAGATGCTGAAATAGCATCAAGGACATTTAATACTTCGCTGCCACATATTGGTGGGTCAATCATCGTTTGTGTTGGTAGCGTAGAATACCAAGTCTTCATTGGAAGGGTTTTTATATAACGCATAAACTCTTTTGGTGGGGCTAATCCATATGAATCAAAATAGACAATCCCATGTGGATCAATAGCGTATGCAACCCAGTGAGTTCCAGGTCCGGTGCTGTTATCTAAATTAATGATTCCGGTTTCAACGCTGTTTGGTTGATGTGGTAATTGATCCTTCATAAAAACACCTCTGAAGTTTTTAATCGCGAGTTTTTTAGCAGCATCGAGTAAATCAAAATTGGACATAGGAATCTTCGATTCCCGAGTCATAGACTCCTCAACAATTGGGTTGGAAATCGAAGATTTCTGAATTAATAAACCGGTCCTAGTCTTAGACCCTTTCCGCTGTACCACGAATATGGGGTTCCTGGTAGTCTTAGACCCTTTCCCTTTTTTTTATATCCTTTCCCAGTTGCCTTCTTTAGTGCCATTCCTGCTGCAGTACCAACGGCTCCTAACGCTGCCGCTTTAGCTACCGCTGGGGCTGCTGCTGCAATCAATGCTGGTATCGCAGCTAACAATGGGAATATACCGCCTGTTTTAATCATATTTTTGATAGCAGCCGCAGAAAGAGTAATCTGAACACCTTTTTTTGCTACAAGTGCATCATTGAAATGTTTTATTTGACGAGTTGTCAACGACAATTTATTTGCACCACCGGTCATTTGGTTGGGTTTCAACGTGATTGTGGTTCCACATTTTTTAGCTGATTCCGATTGCAATTTTTTGATTTGACCAGGAGTTAACGCAACACTAATAACACTATATGACATTATACATAATTGATTGATTCTAAATCGTTTACAATTTCAATTACATGTTTTCCACTGGTGCATCTACCACTCTCATTCTTCCACCAACACCTTCAAGTAGCATTGATTTATCACTGAGAATGACAGCAACCGCTCTATAATCAGCAATAGCACCACGAGTCACATTAGCTCTAAAATGTATATCAACAACAGATTGTCTCATCAAATCGAGATGTTCCAGTGAGAAGTAATAGATCGGATACAGATTTTTAAAATCATATTGTGATATTTGCAAACCAGTATCCACATTTAGATCACGTGCCATAAATGACAACAGACGATGATAAACTCGTGCAATATGATTTTCTGTGTAATTAAGTTGTATATCCTCGGATGGTTCCTGTTGGCCGTTTATTCTCAGTGAGACGTCTTTCACACCTAATTGATCAAATATCATATGACTGAAACGTTGATCGCCAACTCGTGCGTTATCTTGTAACGCAATAAATATATGACGTGGCGCAGAAACGCCTTGTTTTGATGCTAGGTTCCAAGTGAATAACCCGTTGATATTTGATTGTTTAACATCTGTACTCACGGTTAGCCAACTCAACAACGACTTTCCTCCTTGGTCCATAAATGATAGTAATCGTTCTTCTGCGGTGATTGCTGGAGTCAACACTGGCATCCACAATGATATTTTTGTTAAATTGACTTTACCGGCATCAGCATTTGGATTTGCATTGTCTGCTGGAATCCTCCAGATTGCGTCGTTATCATCACTCTTTCGTACAAGCGATACTGTATGCTTCGCCCCGTAGATAACTTTTCGGACGTTTCTACAGAATCCAAATATGTGATGCAGTGGAATCGCGCATGAAAATGATTTACGCGCTCCTTGCAACATTGAAATACGTGTTGCAGCTCCTAGATTGAAATTAACATCGTTGTTTATAATCATATCTTCGGCATCAATATTAGCGGTGCCAGCATTATTCTTTGGTCGTCTTACAACAAATTGTTTTCCTCCAGCGGTATTTGTAGCATCTTTTGCAAACATCATAGAAGGTCCTGCTGATCTTGTATAATCATCGGAATATCTCGCTAACCCGATTATTGTTGTAGCCACATCAACATCGCGATCTATCGCCTCAATTTCTTTTCCATCAATGAGATATTTTGCACTCTCAAATAACGCCATGATACCATTATTGACAAAACCGACTTGAGTACCAGCTGGATACGGTGCTGGTACAGAAGGAGTATCAGCAGCTGTTACAATTTCTCCTTCTACTTCAATAAACGCTTCACAGGGTAGAAAGTATTTACTGGTATCATGGACTTGAAGATCAATTCTTGCTCGACTATTTGAGTCTATGGCATGATAGGCGTAATATTGATAATCGCGTACAGAATCAACCTTGCCAACTGGGGCGTCTATATCAAACGCTGGATCATGTGACTTTTTGAACATTTTATTCTATTTATCAGAGTCTAAATCGCGATTTTCCATTTTCATTGTCGTAGTTTTTTAAAGCCACTTCCTGCTATCATATTTGCAATATTGCTTTGGTCGGGGGTTAAAACCATCGACGCTAATTTTTCATCTACTGCGTTATTTATAATTCTACTAACACTTGCAGGCATTTCCGCTGTAGACGGTAACGGTTTTGAAAATCGTTTGGATTTCATCCGTGATTTCACTAATGATGTTAATTTATTCTTCGCAGTTGAAAACGCTTTTCCAGCAAGATCTCCAACAGCACCAATACCCTTATCACGAATAACATCAATTGCTTTCATTCCTAATTGTTTAGCCAACGGCATCACTTTTGGAGCCATTCTCGCAAATAACCCTGCAATGGTATTACCTAAACCATCTCCGTAGTATGCTCTATAAACCGGAAACCGTGAATTAACTACGTAGACGGGGGTTGGTTTATCATGATTGTAGTGTATGATCATTATTTGAAATCAGAAACAATTTTTCAATTGTTATTTATCTAATCAATTTACTTTTCAATTCAGTCACTATGATACCCACTTTCCACTAACTCGCCAATGAAATCTCGATATGTGCTGATATCCATGATACCACCCTGAAATAATCGTCTACAGATATCAGCTGCTTCATTAATTATTTCCGGTGAGTTATTTCCGGCTCGTTTTCCTCCGATGAGAACTTCTAATCGTGATATATCACTGAGAACACTACCAGGACATACCCCACTTTGGGGTCCACTGGAATCTTGCAATCCGCTTCAGCTATAACCAGTTGCTATATCCATTTTTTCTTCTTCATCCGTGGGTTGTAAATAACCAAGAGGATCATAATCATCATCAGGTGGTAGTTGTTGTTTTTTAGGTGAAAAAGATATTTTCTTTGCAGGTTGCTGTCGCTTTTGCGGTTTTTGTTTTTCATATTGTTTATACACTATATCCACCGCATTGATATATTCAATGTATGATGCACTATCTGTCTTAATTTGACTTTTTTTAGTTTTGATTTTGTAGAATATATCAGCCCAATGAGTGAAATTCTTAACATATTTATGATGTTCTGGTTTCAACATTTTTTTTCTGTTTTCATAAGTCATAACAACAAGCGCAGGAATTTCTGGTGGATCAGTCTTATCAATTGCTGCTAACCCTTCCTCGTTAAATCTCACGCGTAAATCATCTACTGTTCTTTTTGATTCTATTTTTTGTACAGTCTGTTTTGTTTGTTCAGTTTTCGCTGCTATTTTTTCAAGTTCACCGATAACAGATTTCCCCGTACGTTGCTGTGGTTACTGGTTTAAACAATTCTTCAGATCCCGCAGCAAAATCAGTCTGAAGACTCTGTCGTTGTTGTAGTTTATTCCGTACAGAGTCACGAATTGGTACAAATCTCTTAATTGCATCCAGTCGTTCACGAGCCAATCGGGTTGTTAATGCTTCATTGACCATTATTTGAAATCAGAAACAATGTTTCAATTGCAAAACAATTTTTCAATCCCGACCTAACACCATCGTGGAAGTGTTTTAACATCTCTATCATTGATGGGGAAAGTGTGATATTATTTATTTTTTATAAGGATTTCCACACTTTCCCCACTTTTCCATCGATCAATCTGAACCGTCCATCAATTTTTATTCAGTGTGAAATATTTTCACTGTTTTTGACATTATCAATCAAAAAATGCTAAAAAAAAATGAAAATCTCTATGAGGGACGGTCACAATCAAATAATGATAAATGGTCGGTCAATCAAAATTGTTCATTTTCTTGAATTAACGCCCGTAGGTTTCTAACTTTAGAATTAACCTCCTTTTTCAATTCGTATTCGTACCCCAATTCTTTTCGTATTCGTTCTACGATGGTATACAACGGAGCGAACACACTTACGTCACTGGAAAATGCGAGAGAGTCCCGAATAGAATTCTGAATTCTCTTGATGAGCGCATACTTCTTTGGTAGCATATACTTGTTAGTGCTAACTCCGTATTCTATATCCTGAAAATCAGACATGATTTGATCAGGATTTAACCCATCTGATAGTTCAATATCCCAACTATTCAATTTTGAAATCTCGGATAAAATGCTATTCATGTTTTCAGAATTCATTATTCTATAATAATGATATATTTCTAAATGAAAAATATGACGCATTAGACGTAACTAAATCGAATTTTCTGTCCAGTCCCCTTTGAAATCGCAGATCGATAAATCCCCTCTGCAACTCTTCGTACTGAGGGTCCACAAATATCGAAGTGCCTACCGGCGCTGGTTATTGATTGAAATATTTTTTCTTCGTTAGTTATCGTATTCAAAGATTTCACAGGTCTCGCTTTTTTCGAGTATTTCCCAGTCCCCCCTCGTTTGGTATTCTCACTTTGTGTGATAGCCTGCAGATTTGATAAAGAATTGTTCTTTGGATTAGAATCGATATGATCAATAACAAAATCATCCTCGATCAATCCATCAAAAACACTCAAATGCGAAACGATGATTGAGATAAGTTTTCGTTTCTTTTCCCTCACTAACAGTAAACATCAAGTACCCTTGATTATTCACAGAACCAACTGGTTTCTTCAGTTTGCGGTTTCTTACAACACCATCACTGGATGCTTCATAATTTGTGATCACAGGGTGTTGTCTGAATTCTTGGTTCATTCGTATACATAATACTATTGTTTGTCTAATTCATTGTTTGGTTCAATAATGAATCTTTCAATGTAGTCTTGAGGGGTTCTTATGATTTTATCCTTGATGTTGTCAGGGTCAAGGACCTTTTCAGGGTCAAAATTTCTGATTGATTGTCCATTTTTTATTCTTTTATCATAATAACGCTTCAACTCCCTATATCGCTTTCCACCGCAATTCAAACACAACTGAGATTTTCCCCTGACCCCAACTCCACATAGAATACAAGGTAACGGACCAAGGCTTCCACGTCGAAAGCTTTGCATATGATACCCACAAAACTCATTTCTGCATGATTTGTTACACGGGGTTACTGATCCAATCATAAGCCACTTGCAGTGATTCATTATATATAAATTCTTCATTTAAATGCTTGTTTTAATTATAGCATGAGGGAATTAAGGAGAACGCCTTCGAAAAATGCTGAATTCAATGCTGATAAGGAGTTTAAAAGATTATTAAAAATTAGTCCTAAATTTAATATCGATAGACCCAAAAAACGTCCAAGAGACGGAAACATGAAAGAGTTTAAGAGATTATTAAAAATTAGTCCTAAATTTAATCTCGATAAACCCAAAAAACGTAACAAAATTAATCTCAAACGTCCAAGAGACGGAAACATGAAAGAGTTTAAGAGATTATTAAAAATTAGTCCTAAATTTAATCTCGATAAACCAAAAAAACGTAACAAAATTAATCTCAAACGTCCAAGAGACGGAAACATGAAAGAGTTTAAGAGATTATTAAAAATTAGTCCTAAATTTAATCTCGATAAACCAAAAAAACGTAACAAAATTAATCCTAAATTTAATCTCGATAAACCAAAAAAACGTCCAAGAGACGGAAACATGAAAGAGTTTAAGAGATTATTAAAAATTAGTCCTAAATTTAATCTCGATAAACCAAAAAAAACGTCCAAGAGATTACCCTGGAAAGATGCTCAATTCAATCTCGATATAGTTTCTAATACACCAAAGAATACAATTCTTGATAAAGCCATGATTAGTAAAATCAGAGACTGTTTTAATGAATTTAAGCGTGATGGAGCATCTTATTGTTGGTCAACATTTCAAATTGATGGTGTTGTTGATGCTACCATGACTGATGAAAAAGCAGCAGTGATAATTTCACGTGTTGGGGAAAAACGGTATTTTTTCCGAATCAAATTCATTATTGAAGTCGATGGCAAATGGATTATTAGGGATAAATTTGAACCAATCCTCAAGAATAAAAAAGCTGTCATTGTGAGTAGAGATTCCAAACCAGGAATTCTAACCGGCATTGACAAACCATACTACGAAAGATCTTATCCCGTAACAGCAATGGTTTATGGGATATATCCGTTAAATGATAAACCCGATATCGCAAAACTAGCTCCTATGAAATATTCTAGTTCACTGAATTGTGTAGCAGAACGAATAATAGAACACTTCACAAATGCATCCCGAGGAAATAAACTAACTGATCTGCGACGTAGGAAAATAACCGAGTGGGAACTGACAGTGAAACAGCATGGTGCAAAGATTTCTGATATAGCTAAATTAGAAGCATCATTAAAATTCCCAATATCAGTAACAACAATAACCGGAGAAGTATTATACGAACCGAAATATCAATCGCGAGGAGCCCCAATACAGATTATTGATCATAACAAACACGCGTGGACACCTGCGGTAACAGTATTTCCACGAGAACGAACCGTGAAATATATCCCTAAGGAGTTCGTCGGGGATGTTTTCTATGAAGAGAGATTATTTGATGCTATTCATGCGTTGTGTAAAAATGATCCTGTGTCAGTGTGGTTACTTAGAAGTGATGAAGATCCCGAAATAGGATTCGATCAATTTGTAAAACCAAATGGTGAATTATATCGCGTTGAAGAATTAGATAATAGAATGAGAAAAATCGCTAGTGATTTTTCACCGGAGAATTCCCATGAAAAACTACTCACGGATAGTTTTACTATTCCATCAGTGGTAGCTCACTTCGCAAGAGAAAAAAACTCATGGCGTCCAACACGAAGTGATTTTCTCGAGGATGTTAAATCGAGTTGCGTCGAATTTGGTCATGGAGGATTGTGGAATACGAAATACTCACGTGATGGTATGATTTCAATTGATATAGCCGCGTGTTATCCTGGAAGTTTTCTCGGGTATGGAGAATGCGCTGAGTACTTCAAACGATTTGGACACCCCACGCATGAAATGACTCGTGTTGCGATTAATGGACCATTGCCTAATTTTGATTTAACCGGATTCGCTCGTGTGATATCATTTGAATTAGCTACAGGGTTACATCCGTGTAGTTATGTTTGGCTCGGTAGACATCTATCTGAAAAGGCCTGGATGCCAATAGTGCTATTGAGATATATGATTGATTGTGGTATGCTAATATCGTTGATTGTTTCCGAGGCTATTATATGCTATCGAGCTCAGAAAGAAGTTTGGCTACCACAACCCGATCTAGATCGTATAATCAACGAACTACGAAAACAATTCCCTGATTTCAATGAAGAAGAAATCATAAATTGGTCTAAGAAGTTATTTGAAATTAAAAAAGAACAAGCAAAAGATCTCGGACGAAGAATAATCGGTAAATTTACCCAGGGTGGACGATACGACAACGCAAAATATTCTTCGCGGTTGATCATAGATGTCGCTGAATACGATTTTATTGTAGCGGATTTAATGAAACAGGGAAAACTTGTATCCCGTAAGGATGCTTTTCTATCCAATGGTGAGAAATTAGGTACGGTTGTTACCTACTGTGATGGACATAATTCCCAGTATACACATTTGAGAAGTTCAATGCTAGCCTATGCTTCTATTAATCTATTTTCGATGATAAATAGATTTCCTAATACCACGGTTAGAGTGGCCACTGATTCGATGTATATACACAATAAATACAAATCAGCTGTAGCTAAATTCACAGATCCCGAAGAAAATTGGGGGCGTTGGCGATTTAAAAAGGAGATGCTACATGAGTATTGTGAATCCGCAGACGTTGCCATGGATGATAAATATCTTTGTTGTAACCGTATTGAAATTCAATCAGAATTTTCTAATGCACCACCGGTATCTGATCCAGTATGTAGATACAAGACAGTTTATTTAAACGGTTGTGGTGGGTCAGGAAAGACAACTCGTGCAATTGAATTATTTCGTCGGTCAACCATGATTGTGCTAACACCGACTCACAGACTCGCCAGAGAGATGATACAGCGAGGGGTAAATGCCTGTACTTACCATAGTTTCTTTCGATGGAAGGGTGACAAATAGACTCCTGAGCGTATGGGTGATAAATTCATTCCTGAAATCATCATTTGGGATGAAATATGCACAGTGTCATTAGATGTATTACAAACATTTCTTGAGTGGTTGTTAAACAAAAACACAAAAGTCGTCATGTGCGGTGATCACGGCCAACCACCACCATTTGTCGGTGCATCTCCACATGAATGGCTAAGGGGTTTTGTAGACTATTATGAAGAAATTACCACTGATTATAGATCACTTGATGAACGATTACGAGAATTCAAAGCGCTAATTAGATTACAACCGGATAGAATCCAATGCGAAATAGCGCGTGAAGTGATTTCAGAAACTCCAATGACTGATTTCTGGGAAACATGGAGACCAAATGATTTGATAATTGCAAGTAGAAAAATAGTCAGGGACACACTTCAGATGAAGTTATTTGAATTACATAAAGAAAAATTTGCAACGCTTCCAGTACCCCTTTGTTATAGGCCATCGGATACACGAAAACAGAACATTGAAGTTGATATTCCAGGACAGAGTGAAAAACAAATTCTCGTATTAAATGATATTGTGCTGGTTGATATCAATGTCGTTGAAGATGCATTGCGTGCTAATAAATCCCCGTGGACGCTAGGATACGCAGCAACAATACACTCTTCACAGGGATTGACTATATCGGATACAATTGTTTGGATGGTGGATAATCACATCGAATGGTCGAATTTAGTCTATCTCGCAGTATCCAGAGTACGAAAAATAAATCAACTTCGAAGAATTGTTTTCGATGATAATGACACAACAATGGATGATATTGATGTTAAAATTATTGATAAAAAACTCTCCGGTTACAAACAACAGGATAAAAAAAAACAACGAGAATTTGATATTGATGCTGAATTAATAATTACGCTGAAGAAACAACAGAATAATCACTGCGCGAGTTGCAATTGTATAATGCGTTGGCAGTATTCGGATAAGGATCCTCGCCAATTCACCGTAGACAGAAAAAATAACAATCTCGGTCATGTCAGAAACAATGTGATGTTGACTTGTCTTGAGTGCAATAGACGCAACGGTGCTAGTTAAGACCATGCGGTGGCAATTGAGTATCCTCGGGAATTACCTGTAGTTGTTGTCGAGTAAAACCCCGCTGAGGGGCAGTTGAATCCAGTTTATAGATTGCTGGTCTACTAGTTGATCGTGTTATAGTAGATATCTTGTGTGCAGTAACACTCCAAATAGGATCAGTAGCCC
The DNA here is from genome assembly GCA_030141615.1 of Unio pictorum. NCBI lineage: Eukaryota > Metazoa > Mollusca > Bivalvia > Unionida > Unionidae > Unio > Unio pictorum. The sequence continues at coordinate 4,154,322 of JARLTB010000143.1, read as the reverse complement.
TTTTTCTACCCCCTTCAAGCTCTCCTGGTTCATATAAATACCTAACAGTGACATTACTATGAAGAATTGGTTCTTTGAAATCTTTTTGTGGTTGTACGGGTATTGACTTGTTTTTAATCGCGTTGATAGGTTTCATGTTGATTGTTCTAGTAATCTCGTTATTCAGTGCAGTAATCACAGATGGTAATCTTTTAACCCATTCACGGGATCTTTTTTCTTGGATGAATTCTTTTGCGTATTGATATCCAAATAACCGCTCAGCAACCGTCCGATTAAATCGTTCTACAATGGCCTGATCGCGATGTAGCGCAGTATGCCCTCGTCGTATGGTGACATTATGATGTTTCATTGTAGATAACACTGCACCCTGAAATTCCTTGCCAGGATCAACCTGCAATAGATTTGGCCAGTGCAGAGGACCTCGTCGATAAATCCTTTCAAATGCAGAAGCGACTTCAGTGGCTGATTTTGTTTTTAACGGTTCTGCTTCTTTGTATCGACTTGCAATATCAACTACGGTTAAAGCGTATTTGTAACCACGATCATGTGGCAGAAATAATATATCAGCCTGATGAACTTCATTAGGAACTGTCACATCAAAATGCGAGAATTGAATTTGTTTAGGCGGTGGTAGATAAATTTGCCATAGTGCCTGTTTGGATAACCAATTAGCCGCAGTGGTTTTTTTCACTTTTGCAGCGCTAGCGAGTTTATGGACTGCTGATTTACCCCTCCAGTATCCTCTTGGGGAATAATAAATTGATTCCATATTATTAATTACCGGCACCTAACATCAATTTACTTTTCATAGCCGATTTTATTAAAAATGAAGCCAATTTTTCTTTGAAGGATTTATCAGGAATAGCATTTAACGCATGAATTAATTTCACATCCGCGAGATGCCTGTTTTGCAGATTGCTGCTTTTATAAGCAACATCATGAAGGTGACAGGCCTTATCAATGGCGTTTATTGGTTCTTCACCGGGTCGGGACTGATTTTGATCATTGAGTCTGATATCAAGTCTGGTTCCCGGTCCACAGTAGCTATATCCTGGAAGGTGCTTTTCTCCGGGGTACTTTGCCCATGGGGTTCCAGGGAGCTTTGCCAATTTGGCTGCGATATCACCTCCTCGTTTTTTTTAAAAACATCTCCGGATTGTAAAATCTTTGATTTTGTAGAAACAAATCTGAACTTTTTAATACCACATGTTGAACATCTACCAGTAAGTGCTGATCTGTTATTTTTAGTTGTAACCGTCGTCACATCATTTGTGCTAGTACGCGTTTTACACTTCATACAATATAGATCCATAATTTATGTATAGAGATATGGATATAATTGATTTTTCAGCGACTAAAACAAGAGAACCAATTAAGCATCATGCAGCGCTACCAAACTCTATCCGGATGATTATAATCGGGCCATCTGGATCCGGTAAAACGCAATTGTTACTCAATTTAATAATGAGATGGATGAAGTGGGATAAGTTGTATTTAATTGCCCCTAGCGTAGATGATCAACGATGTTATGAAGTGCTAAAAGATTTTAACGACAGCGCGGTAGAAAAATCCGGAGAGGGTATTATTGAGTTTATAACCGATATCGATGAAGCACCGAGCATTGATGATATTGATGGAGATATTAACAATTTAGTCGTATACGACGATATGTTAGATAAACAAAAAAATCCTGCTAGGATCTTTTCCCGTGGGCGTCACAAAAACACTGACGTGATATATGTCACTCAACGCTACACTCAGGTTCCAAAAGTCATCAGAGATAACTGCAATATTCTTGCTGTATTCAACGGAGTTGATACTCATACTCTTAGAAATATATGGCAGACATGGTGTTCTGATATGGACTTCAATCAATTTCGAGATTTCTTTAGTCATGCTCAGTCAACCCCGTACGGATTCGCAACAATAAATTTGCATGATCCTCGGACACGATATCGTATCGGACTGGATCAAATATTTGGTTAAAATCATTTATTATTTTTTGTTAACCTGTAGCAGCAGAGAGGGTGGATGACCACATCGTTGCGAGCAAAATTGATTAAAAAATCGTAAAATCTCCGTTTTTGCAAAATGGAGACTTTTTTTTTGGTTAAATGAGATTTTGTTGGAAGCCTTATTTTTTGTCTGAAAACGTAGTCTATAGGCCATATTTTGCTCGAAAACATGATCTGTAAGCCTTATTTTTGCTTGAAAACGTGGTCTGTTCACCCTCTCTGCTGCTAAAATGCCCTCATGCGGCCCTCAGAATGGTTGGAGTTTGAGACCCCTGGTTTATATCATGTTAATAAATGCATCCAATATAGATTAGATGATGAATATAAACATTAAACGTAGATTAAGTTCTCAAAAATAGTTTGAAAATATGATTCTGTCTTATCAGAATCCCTAAATTTTTCTCAATAAAGCTGCAATTGAATGAACAGCACCAAAAGATCGATAATAACTTGCATTTTTTTAAAAAATGAATCTGACACATACATGTATTCATTCACTTATTCATATCAACAACCATACAGTCTTCCTCTTGTCAAACCGCTCCAGTGGACCTGTGGTTAGAGCGTCCACAGCGGAAGCGGGAGGTCGTGGGTTCAATCCTCTGATCGAGTCATACCAAAGACTTGCAAAAATGGTACTAACAGCTGCCTCGCTTGACGTTCAGCATTAAGAGGTTAGTGTTAGGACTGGTTGGCCTGGTGTCAGGATAATGTGACTGGGTGGGACATCATGCTACATGTCTGCTGCATGATGCCCCAGTGGTAGACATTACTATAAATTGCCTCACTGCACACATTGTAGCAATAGGACTGAAAAATTGTTAAAGCTACGTTAAAAATCCTAATCAAACAAACAAACAAACCTCTTGTCAAACTCTAGTGTATGCTATTTGTTATGATACCCTGGAGATGATTCTCGTCTCTTGTCTCACCTTCTAAACTCAACACCAACCATTAAAAAATTAAATTAGTTTTGCATCAATTATATTTGTATTTGTGCTTAAAATGTTCATAATATTTACTCAACTCTTCTGACCAAGACATTTTATGAGCAAATCCAACAAAAGCATCAAACTATGGAGGAGGTGGTGGTGATGCCAACTCGGTCAGGTGGTCATCTGGGCAGCTGATTAAAACCAGGCTTGTCCAAACCTAACTTCTGACACTTGAAAAAGTTGTTTGTACGTACCAGCCAATAAGCTTCGATTATGTTTCAGACTGTAAAACTTGCTTTAATTTCACGAGGTTGACATTTTCATGAGACAACTTTGACAGAGTATGATTGGGCTTGAAAATTATGTCCCCTTAATATCAGCCTTCATGAAGAGAGCGAGCTGCTTTCTTTTTCCCTGACATTTCCCTGGTCTTGCCAGGTTATTTCTCCTGACATATCTACTGAAGAAAGGCAGACTCTTTCACTGCCAGCTGATAAAAGTCAACATCATTAGGAATGCAGAACCATCGATCTGAACCGGTAATATTTCGATTCATGGAAAGGACATACAATTTGCTCACCCTGCACGCTGAAGGCTATCAGAAATTACCTCTTGTACAATGGCAACTTCTGCAATGTTCAGACTAAAGACTCAGAATGATCTAAACTGAGCTATGCAATAACCCACAAGTCATTCCATTTTGGAAATGAGGTGTTTTTAAAATTAAAATTAGCTGGTAGGTAAAGTAGATCTTTTTCATGACCATAATCTGATCTGCCATGATGCCTAAATGTGTCAGAAATCATGAAGCGGTAGCCTCTGATAGTAATATTTTTCTCCTTGAACAGTCAGAGAAAGAAATCAACCAGCTATAGGATTGAGGAGCTATTTATATCTCTCTGAACAGATGTTTCTCTTTATCTGTTGAATTTGTTTTAGCAATATTAAAACTAGAAATTTCAAATACTGGATGCATACAACAGTTTTTAAAACTGGATTGTTCTAGAAACCATACAAGGACAGTGAGCAGTCTGTTTGTATATATACATTTTGTATATGCTTCATATTCTTCATTGTTAAGATCAGTAAGGAATACAAATGAATGGGCATATACTGTAGAAAACTTATATAAAAAGGTAATGAATGGGCATATACTGTAGAAAACTTATATGAAAAGGTAATGAATGGGCATATACTGTAGAAAACTTATATGAAAAGGTAATGAATGGGCATATACTGTAGAAAACTTATATGAAAAGGTAATGAATGGGCATATACTGTAGAAAACTTATATGAAAAGGTAATTCTCCTGAACCCCACTGAAGCATATCAACAGATGGGCTCCCTAAGCATGTGAAATGGAGTTCATACAAACCATAAATTCCAGCTGTGAAGTTTCTGGAGTATCCCTGCCGTGAGAAGAAAGAACAAAAATTGATGCTGGAATAATACTACATTGGCTGTGATCCTGACTTTGTGATTGAGACAACTCGAAATGAGGCACAAGTGGGTCATCAGGGTCATCTGCAAGGGGTACATAAAGAGGCAGATGAACAGAAACATATCTGCTACTGCTTTCTTTTAAAAAGGTCTCCTGGACATATATAGCCATTGGGACATGTTCATTAAACATAGGACTTATTTTATCCATAGTTGCCTTGAAACCCATGTAATTCCATTGTATTATGGTGTCAGATATATTTATCGAATAAGTATGGAACTTCTGGGAATTTTCCATGCTATCAGGGTGTTCTCCAGAGTTCATACTCTTTAGACTTCCAAACCTATCAAAAAGCTAAAGATCCTATCAAAATTCTTGTCAATTTTTTAATTTTTCTTTTAGTTCGGAGCATGCAGTTCCACTGGCACCAGCAGTCAACTGCAGTCAGATCTAACAGATTTCTCACCTATAGGCTTCTTCTTCTGTGAGCTGGATTTAAATGATTACCGCTTGTTGAGTCTGTATGTGCTTTTTATTGTTAACATAGCTTTAACAATTTTAGTCATATCGCTATGATATCTGCAGTGTGGCATTTATAGTGATATCTAGCACTGGGGAATCATGCAACAGACGTGTAGTATGATGACCCACCCAGTCACATTATCCTGACACCAGGCCAATCAGTCTTAACATTAACCTCTTAATGCTGAGCATCATGCAAGGCAGCTGCTAGTACCAATCTGGGGTTTGAACCTGCAACTTCCCACATTTGAGGCATTTGCCTTTACCATTTAGGCCTCTAGAGCAGTCATTGTTTGTTACATTGGGTTTATTATTGGTTATATTACTGAATGGGTAATTGACTTTTCTGCATCACTCTCAGTTTGGGTGCTTGCTGGCACACGGTTTTGGTGTCAAGGCTGTAAATGAAGTCTTGACACCAAAAGTAGATAATGTCTCTGTTTCTTCACAATATCAGCCGTGCTGGCATAGGATTTAACTGCACAGTTTAGTGGAACTGTGGTTGCCACAAACTTTCTTACTTTAGGGAAGCTATGATTTTTCTCATGCTTTATCCACTGTATTTCCTTTTCATGATTACACTGAAGACAACCTCTTGAGTAAGAAAAGTGGTTGCCATGGCAATTTGCACAAGAAATTTTCTTTTCTGGAGCAGACTCGTTTGTTTTGCAGTCAGTTTTATGCTCTCTTATTGGCAATTTAAGTACCACAAATGATTAGGAATGAAAGGGCTGGCTGCTTTGACCAATATAGACAAAGTAGTTCAGATAAATGTCAGAATGAAGATTTGTTACTTATTTTCCTGACTTGGGACAGTTTCCTCTTATAAATCAATGGTTGAAATGTTCCTCTCATGACCTGGTCTTGCATGAATGATTCTGTTTCTGGTTGCTTTTTTTCTTCTTCACAAATGGAAGACTTTTGATTTTTGATTTTGTCACCTCCACTTCCACTTAGACAGTAGACAAATTTACACTCATTCTGTTTCTCATGTCTGGGCTACATAGGGTGATATACTCCAGCATAGAAAAACTACTTAACTGACAACTACCACCACCCTCTGAGATTATATGCTCTGTACATTATGCTACTATAATAAAAAACTCTCAAGGAGATCTGTGAAATTCAATCTCGTTAAGATTGCCCCAAAGCTTGGCCTGACTAGTCAATTGACCAGACCAGACCCTTTGAGCTGAAGCCGAGGTCGGTAGTGTGCTATATCAGAATGGCAACCACAGCACAATCCTTTATCCTGGATACTCTCAATGTAAGACACAACCCGTGGGAAATGGGTTGCCTCCAATTAGTTACCTCTAGGAATATATAGGAAGATGCAATGGTCCTATTCCACACTCACAAGAAGGAGTTCATGACAAAGAATGTTTCAAATCCTGAAAGCAGCCCGGGTGGGAGGTGAGATTGTTATCTTGTTGTTGTAGAGTTTAACGCCATTTTTCAGCACATGATAGGCTATACAAGGCGGTCAGTATTAATGGTGGAGGAAGAACCCGGGAGAAACCCCGGAAAAAAACACCGAAGCTACTGGCAATATTTCTCACATACCTATACTGGCAGAATCTGAGACTTGAACCCACACATACAGAGGTGAGATGGAAGTGATCCGTAACACAGCGCATTTTAGACCACTCGGGGCCCCAAGATTGTTATGAAAAATGTAGTTACTTGTGATCTTTTTCCATTTAAAGCTATAAATTTGTCAATAAGAACAAAAATTCTAAAACTCTTGGCTTTGGAGAAGCTGTGGTAAAGTACAGAGGAATGGAAAATGGATGAATTTCATAACAAAAACAGGGCATAATTACTTTACTTCTAGTGAGTCATTTTTTTTACGGCTTTTGAACAAAATTTAAACTTTTTAATTACATAATTTAAATTTTTAGGCCAGGTTTTCTTCAAATTAGTATAGTTACATAATTTAAAATTTTAGTCCAGGTTTTTTTCAAATTGTTCAGTTTTTTTCCAGTTTAAAAGTCAAATTGTACAAATAGCTGAGCCATCAAAAAACTTATATAAATTGTAAGAGTCAACACTGAATACATAAAGTTTACATTCAAGTTTAAATTGTATAGACTCATACTATATACATAACATTTACATTCATGTTGAAATTTTTTAGAGCTAACATTGTCTATATAAAGTTGACATTCAAATTTAAATTGTTAGCTTGGCTGAATGGTACTGTACCTGCATTCACAGTAATAAAGATGCTGATCCCTGTACAGCTGATATGCCAACTCTAACTGATGATTTCCCATTAAGTCCTCATTGATGACAACCAGCAAGGGCTTCTTGGCCCCTAGGGTCTCTAAGATGCTACCAGCTCCTGGAAAGAAAAGCCACAACTGAAAATTATACTAATAATTTGATAAAGAATCAGTTCCATTATTAATGTACATAATGAAAATATAAATACAAAATAAAAGTATTTTGAAAAGGGACTATGAACATGGTAGGTAAAGAGCACTGTCTCTGAACTGTTTTATTTTAATGAAATGTACATACATAACAAAGACACCTGAACTTGGGGTGAAGCGAGGCAGGACAACAGAAGGTGGGAGAGGGTACAGATCACTGTTACTCAACTGTTTGAGGTTGCTTGATGAAATGTAAATGTATAAGAAGGTTACCTGAATGGGAGAGAGAGAGGGGGGGACCTGAACCTATGGGTGGCAGTGAAATAGAGCATGGAGTGGAGCATATAGCACTGTTACCCAACTGCTTCTGGTTCATTATTTAAAAGATATCTACAATGATATATAATAAGCAAAAATTATGACAAAATACAATTATTAATAAAATGCTATTATTTATGGCTGAGCTTTATATCTTGGAAAAATTCAGATTTTGTTATTTTTCTTTATAAATACATGTCTACTTAAATATAAATTCAGGGCTACTTAAACATAAATACTGGGCTACTTAAATATAAATACTGGGCTACTTATACATAAATATATCATGGATGCTCAGTTTTGCCAATGTCGCAAATTGCGATTTGTTTTTTCAGGGTTCATACAGAATCCTGAATGATAAATTCAAAGACTTTTCCCAAACTTTCAAAGACCACAAACATTGATTTCCAAGACTTATTTTCACTAACATTTTGTATACAAGCTATGTTATATGAGAAAACAATGAATGCAAATGCAAAATACTACAATATTGTTTAATTATGAAATGAAACTGAACGGGTCATCAAAAGAAAGAGAAACTAGAAAAACTCAACTACATCTGAATCTAACAAACTTGGAGAATTATATTTCTGATTATCTAAAGAAATTAACTTTTTGGGGATTATTTAAATTTTTAAAGACTTTTAAAGACCTTAGGGGTAATCTGATAAATTTTGCCAAGCTTTCAAGGTATTGAAAATGCTATTTCATTTTTTCCAAAATGTCAAAAACATTCAAAGACCATATGAACCCTGTTATTGACGATGAAATATACTATCTGGCAATCTTTTTGGCAACAACATTTTTGGCCATTAAAAAATTGTTTATATAGTCTTAGGTTTGGATTTGAGAAGCCACAAAATTTGATATACAAAATTGCAATGGAATCTATTCTTACATAAAATAGATCCTTTGTTCATATTGACAAACCATCCTAACACGACATTGTCATATCATATTCCATTTATGTTGATGTCTTGCCTTAGTACACTGTGTTGTAATAAAATAGTCATGCTACTTGACTAGCTACAATTGACAAGGTCTGAAGTCAGGAACTGAATGACTGCAATCTACCAGACGATGAAATTTTTTTTTCCTTTTTAAAATATGTACCCCAAAAATTGTTCTGCTGAAACTTCAAAGAAACTTGTTACCATAGAAACATCGATTGTTCTGAATATATACTAAGCAAATGAAAAATAATCTCTGTCCCTGTCAATGTTTTACAATTATTTGATGTTGCCACAGCAACAACAAACATGCGTTTGTTGGTCCTTCAATGAGTGCCATTAATAACACATGCACCTTCACCAAAGCAAGCCGAAGATTTTTGAAAGAAAGTTGGTAACACTGAATTCTGTAGATTTTTTCTCAACAAGCAAACTTGGATCTCCATTCCCACCCTTGAAACTTATACGAGTCAATATCTGGCATTAATGTACCATATAATGATATATATAAGCATTAATTACCATCAATAAATTAAAAGAAAGAATAAGAAACATCACAGAGCATATGTGCCACCCCCACCCACCAACCTAATTCGGAATAAATATGATATTTAGTAAGCAGTGTTACATGCATATACGAGTTAACAATAACGAAATAAGGATATAAAATGTGGGAAATAGTTACCACAGGTAAGTTTGAGACGACATTTGAAATCTGAACATAAATTTACACCTTGTTAGTTATAACAAAATAAGGCATTGTTTCTTTGTTAATCAATTGCTAGTGCTTTCACTCACTGTAGAACAGGTGGTTTCTTTGAAGTATGTCAAAGAGGCTTGAATCTAACCTTTAGATATATAATATTGTAGCTTGGACACAGCTTACCAGAATATGAAATGGGGACACATTGAGATAGAGAAATGACACATTCCACAGGGAGAAACGATGTGTTCTTTGTTGGACCTGAATAATCGGTGACTATTTTGTGAAAACGCGCTTAAACATGCAGCAAAAACTTCCTGATGATAGGTCCCAATCTGCCTGTTATCGGATTCAATCTCCCAACTAGGCTTTTGAGAAGATTTTCTGCATGACACACTAGAATAACTGTACGATATTAACTAAATTGATTCAATGACTATTATAATTCTTTGGAAATCTTTCTGTATATTTGAAACTTCAAAACAGTAAGGGCATTTTTCATTGAAACCTATTCAGATGTTTTGAAACTATTGGAATTGAAAGGACTTTTAGGAAATAGGAATTCATTCACCATGCTGTAAGTTAATTAATTCTGTCACTCTTATATTGTTGCATAGTTTACGTCCGTGGAGTCATAATATAGGATTGATGGTAAAAGTAAAGGATCAAAGAGCAGAATTAACATATATTACCTCACATGGAATTATGTTTTATGACACTCCTTCTTCAAAATATCACAGACAGTTATCACAGTTATAAATATCACAGTTATAAATATCACAGTTATAAATATCACAGTTACAAATATCACAGTTATAAATATCACAGTTATAAATATCACAGTTACAAATATCACAGTTATAAATATCACAGTTATAAATATCACAGTTACAAATATCACAGTTACAAATATCACAGTTATAAATATCACAGTTACAAATATCACAGAACATGTGCTTTAACTTTATATCATATCTCAGCCACAGATGCCCAAGTTTCCAGATGTCGAGAAATGTTTGAGTACTTTTTGACCCATTAATCATGATCTGGTGTTGCAATTGAAGCATTACTACCATCACTACATGTACATGATGTTAGACGGTCAGGTTTAACATCAGGTTCAGTGACTGTATTGTCTGATGAATTTGCACTAAATCAAAAATGCTGTAAATTTTGTTAGCTTACTCTTAGGATAAGACAATGAACATGCAATATCGGACTTACATTTACCCATGATGCACTGTTGAAAGTAAATAATTATGATTTAGATTTTTTCATTTGCTTTGTATTTATACACAACAATCGGTACTTCCAAATGAATCAGTATTCTCTGAAGTTTCAGCAAAACTATTTTATTGGTACATTTTAAAAAAATCAACAGAAGTATTAACCATCGTTCAATTAATTTTAGCTGTTTTTATTTGTGTCTTCAGAGGTTGGTTGATTGTAGGTATATATAGAATCTATGTTGGGGTTTGGACCGAGACAATGAAATCCCAGCCTAGGGGTTATATTATTTGTCTCCCCACGAGGTTTGTCCGAGTGGGGGGACATATAATGTAACCCAGCCGCTTGGATTTCATTGTCTCGGTCTAAACCCAAACGTAGATTATTTTTCTCACCCAATATTATCCTTTAAAGTAAAAAGAACTCTTTAAAAGTGTGCACGTCGCAATGTTTACATGTGGTGCATGAATATAAATAAGCAAATGAGGACTGAGTGTGACTGTTGCATCCGAAGTACACAGTTTATACGCGTGAGCAAAGAAAAATAACAACATAAAACGTCGCATAGTAATGAGGTATTATCACATTTAATATATGGATGTTATATGAAATTAACAATAAATAGTAATAATTTATTTGAAAGAAACCGTTTCCTTTCATCATTTCCAATTCTGAGTACCCCACACTCCCGTATAAAAGACCCTCGTCACCCTCCAAATATGCAGACCCCAGAGGATAACAATGTGCTAAACTTTCAAGTTCACGGATTTTTTGAAAATTTATATTTCTGTCATGGAAATATGGCAAGTGATGCAGTGAAATTTGCTTATGGATTAGTGCGTTGAGGGATAAATGATTCCTTCTGGCTGGTAAGTGTATTATTTGTCAATAAATATTGCAGGTATATACAGCTGGAGCACAACGGAGATGCTTGACAAAATTATTATAGAGCATGTTTGACATAACACATTTCTGGCTGTTGCTAAGTTATCCGTTGTTGTTTAGAGAGTTGGGATGCTATGAAGTGTATAGGTATATAGTCTTATGTGCATGGCTCAGTGTTTTCCGACATAGTTAATTTAAAAAACCATTGAGAATTTTATCCTATCTGTAGCACAGAAACTTTTCAGGTCAGCTTCATTAAATGTAGCTAACAGTAAATACGTTTCACGCGAAGTGTTTACAACAAATTCAGTTGCTTTAGCTACATTTAATGATCTGAAAATGTACTGAGCTAGTCCTGCATATAGGATAAACTTGACCATGCTAGTTTGAATGAACTAACATAATATCAAAACCTCGAAATAGAATGCATGTGTGTATTTGTCTCTATCAAAATATTTTTCTTTCGCTGTGTTTTTAAGACAGATTGGCCTTAAGTAACTATGTTTTGGTTATATATCATTTGTTGTTGTTGTTGCTGTTGTTATTTTATTTGAGAACAACTATGGCACAGCAGAAGACAAGAAGGGTTTCTGTTGTTAAAAGTAGTTCTCAGCGCGTGGACACCATGACTGAGACGATTGGTCTGAGATGACTAGACTGAGATAAGAAAAGTAAGGTTAGCAAAACAGCTAGATTTCTCTGTCGCTTGGGTGAGAAAGTTCGGTAGCATGACTGAGTGTATCACAGCATACTTTATTCAAGCCAGATGTCAACATAAGCAGATTGTGATGTAACAAAGCACTGTAAAGATGGGTTTGTCAATACGAACAAAGGATTTGTTTATCTAACATAAAATCCAGTGCATTGTGTATCCATGTTTGTGGCTTCCTTTCATGGTCCCTTTGAATGTCTCCACTCCAAATCCACGATTGTATGTACAAGATAAACAGCCAAAAAGGATGTTGCCGAAAAATTGCCAAACAGTATATTTTGACGGCAATATAAAAAAGCCGCAAATTCGAAGTCCAGTTCAATCTCTGCTGGTCGTATGTCGGGTGAACTCAATTTCGTTGATCAATTGAACAGTTAAAAATAATTTTGTTTATATAACATAACTACATTAAATGAACCGACTCATTCAAGGCAACCAAGATCAACAAATACTTCGCAAAATAAAGAGCTTGATTTCACAGATACGAACTATAGTGGGCAAGCTAGTTTCAGAGAATTCTTGAACTAAAAGATACCCTCAACGATAATAAGATGTTTCACTATTACTTCCCATTAAATCACAACATCGATATTGTACTAATTGAACAATACAAAATCTGAGTTTGAATGTAGACAATTTTCTCACAAAATAAATGTCACTTTTTTTTAAATGAAAAAAAAAAGGAATCTTGTTGCCAAACAATGACTGTTAGTTGTCTAAGTTAGCTGGGCATATATACTTGTTTGTCACTTGCATGTACATATGTCAAAACAATTCTAATCTCATCTTTAACACATTCAGCACCAATCCCGCCTGTTGGTATGACTGCAAAAAACTCCAGCTTTCACCCTTTATATGTGTCAGCCAAATAGGCAATGAAATACAAATTTCTAGCACAACTAGGCATCAGTCTAATCGCAGAACTCTTGGAAGCGGAGGTACATGTATTTGGATATATTCAAAATTACACTAAAAAATGCATTTCCTACCCCCATTTTAGGAGAAAATGACAAAAGACTATGGGGCCAAATGAGTTAAGATACAGGTCTATGTTTAATATGGTAAAATAACATTATGTTATTATCCACACTTGACACTCCTACAGCTGGAACTGTACATGTAACATTTTCCTCCAAAAACAGCCTTTTGATTGCTTACATTTTCACACATCCTCAGTTTTCAAATTCTTTAGAAAGATAAGCAAAATAATTTAAATTAAAATCATATGTTATAATACAAAAATCACTATTCTTCATAAAACATTAGAATTTGTTCAATTTATAACTAATTCAAATATGTCTGCACAAATCTGATATAATCGGAACAAACTAGGTTTAACTTACTAGTCTGCAGGATACAGATATTTAAAAAGAATACTCATATCTGACCTGCATGACTAATGACTAGAGATGCACTCTCAATATCCTCTGTAATTGAGGGTTTGAAGTCATAGTGCTCGACTGTAAAGTTGTCTAGCTCTTCCAGCTGATCTAGTTCTTTCTGAATCTTCCCAGCTCCTGTCTGTATAACAAGTCTGTTATAGCCAAGATCTTGAAAGGCCTGAAACATCACAAACAAAAGAATGAAGTCTTGTGTTAGAAAATTTTCCAGAATTATCTACTGTATATACTTGCTTATAAAAATTAGTCCAACTGCAAACTGCACAGACCCAGATCTGCCATTGCATAATTGACCAGCAAACCTGGGTCTCTGCAGTTTGTTAGGTGTAATCAGGAAAACAAACACCACAGACCACAGACCATGGTATACAGTTGCATTTTGTCTTATCAGGATCTTTGTTTGTAGATTGACTGAACTTATATGAGAGTCTATACGTAAGCTATGTATGGAGGCTTGCCAAAATTTCAAAATACCATTGTGCGCTTTCATAGTAACATAATGATGCTGATTCATGATCATGACTCAGTTGCAAAATTCCTAAATGGTTTGTGTGTGTGATTAGGATTTTTAATAAAGCTTTAAAAAAAATTCTGTCATAACAAAACGATGTCTGCAGTGTGGCAGTTTATAGTGATGTCTAGCACTGAGGCATCATGCTGCAGATATGTACTAAAACAAGCTGCCTGACACCAGGTCGACCAGTACAGTGGGACCCTGCCATAACATGGTAGTTGGGAGCCATAGAATCTGACCGTGTTATGAACCGAACCGTGTTTTAAGCAACCATGTACATAAGACTGGTGCGAAAATGCATGGCACAATTACCATTTTTGATCAATATATATTAAATGAGAAAAACATTTGCTTTGGTAACAGAAATTGCAAATATAATATATTACTTTATTCAGAGAACCATGCATTGGTACATACACGTGTCTAATTTATACATACATGTATAATCTATTGCATGAAAAGAAGTATCAACACTGTGTACTCACCAGCAAATCTTGTAACATACATTGAATCCATAATACAAACATTTCCATCGAAAATATCCACACACAGATGTAAAATATTCAATAATTTTGTCACAGATCATTATGTGACTGAATTCAATGAAAAGAAAATAACAAAAATTACGTAACGGGTGTACTTAAAAAGATTATTTTTGGGGGGGTTTTGAGAAAAATACCTGTAAAAGATTATTTTTGGGGGGTTTTGAGAAAAATACCTGTAATAAATTACCTGAAATTTCGGGAGCCATGCCACAACCACGTTATATCCGAAGTCGTGTTATAATGGGGCGTGTTATAGCAGGGTCACAATGTACTAACACTAACCACTTAATGCTGAGTGCCTAGTGGGACAGATGCCACGACCGTGTTATATCCGAATTCGTGTTATAATTGGCCGCGTTATAGTGGGGTGACACTGTACTAACACTAACCACTTAATGCTGAGTGCCTAGTGGGGCAGATGTTAATACCATTTTTGAAAGTCTTTGGTATGACCCGGCGGGGGTTCAAAACCACGACCTCTAGCTTCCAAGATGGATACTCTAACCACTAGGCCACCAGAGTGGTCCCTGAACAGTTAATCCAAAAATATTCCTGAAAGAGTTATATTAAAATCCCAAAAATGAAAAGTTCCTTATAAACTTCAGAACCTGAAATGTACTGATCGGCTAAGAAACGTGATGTCAAAATGGTGTTGTGCCGAACTCCTTTCAATAATTTACAATAGTTCCAGGTTAATATTAGTTTTATAAATGAGTACTAAATATTTCCATTGAACAGTCCAAACAAATTGTTTTTTTCTCTCAAAAAATATAGTACAACATAAAACACATCTACAGACTTGCTGTTTCAACAGGAACACAACAAGAATTGCTCCAAAACAGGAATGAAGTTTGAGAGCTTAAGAGTCTGTTTTGACTATATGTCACACTGTGACTATATGTGACTATATGTCACACCTGTGACTATATGTGACTATATGTCACACCTGTGACTATATGTGAATATATCTCACACGTGACAGATCCATTTCAAGATACCTATTCATGAGACCAATTAGACTCATCCAATTAGAATTAAGTTAATGCTTCTAAGAAGAAAGAAGATACATGTACCATATGGTTGATCTGTCCAATGGGAAAAGGCCAAATGTCATAAATATGTTTACTAATGATTCTATTATTAGTAACTGTCAAGACATATGAAAACATCTATTTGTAGATTCAATGCAAATTTGCATTTTTTAGTATCTTAGAAGAGACTCTTGGCACTATAATCTAGCCATGAATAAAAATATAAAAAAATGATATAAAATCATGAACCAGGAAAACAAAAATATAGATACACATAACAACATTACTAAAGGTATCTCTGATGATTAGCTCACACATAGCCATGTTTTAACAGATGTATTCAACTGGTTCCCTTGTTATATGTGAGAATATAACAGTAACCCATATGGAACAGAAGGCAAAAGTGATCCCCTTATATAAGTTTCTAAAGTTTCTATGTTAAAAAAAACTTTGTGGTTGTTTTAAACTGATTTTCAACCAAACAGCATGTGATCCAATGTTGACATGTCATTGTGCATATTAGGCTGACATGGTTGTACATGTCAGTGTTATTAAGAATGTGGAAATTAAACCAACAACAGTTCTTCTAATCTGCAAAGTTCAATATTTTCTGGGAGGGGACTGCAACTTTTGCTGGTTGGACTTCTATTTTTACCAACATGGAAGTCCTGGTCACCTAGTTTTAAAATCCTAGCGAGACCTCTGTTTGAGACCTGAGTGGAAGCAGCAATTATCATCATTAACAAAATCTCAAAGAAAACATTAAAAGCAGTTTGTGAGTTGTATACAACTAGTGGAGTGCAAATACTTTCACTCAAAATGGAAATGTTAACTTGCACCTATATTGCAGACACAAATGTAACCTGGATCATTTAAATTAGATATAGGACTGTCAGGGGGCATAACTGTTTCTGGCTTCCTGTTTTCTGTGGCCACTTTGGCTTTTACAGCATAATTTGAGATAAATTTGGAATATTTGAATGTAAAACCCAACAGAATAAATATCCAGATACATTTTTATAGTACTAAGCACACTGTGGAAGGAAAAGTTAGTATTCTTGCGAAGCATTTAATTTTTTTTCCATACATTAAGAGGAGGTAATAATCATAAACATAGTAGGTCTGAAGCTGCCAACAATTATGAATATATCCATGTATATTTCATATTTATGAGTAACCTCTATTTATCAAATGAAGCCTCAATTCAGGAGTCCTATCAGGTCGTTTCAGCCATATCTGCAATGACCGGTGCATAGGCAAAGTTATCCCTCAAATATTTAGTGCATTAACCCCATTGTTGATCGGTAGTGTGCAAAACTTGATTTAATTAATAGAGATTATTTCATATGAATTGATTTCATTCAGATAAGCAAAATAATGTTTGTTTCTTCTCTCAAAATGTATGTGTTCATTATTCAAATGAACGGTGACAGTGACTATGCCATGTCAAGATTATACCTATATGAATTTAGTCCAAGAAAGATCTATTCAAAATGGACATACATCAGAATTCATTTTACTATACGTTCTCTACATATATTTCTCAGTACTGACTTTCCCACTGTGTGACAATCAATAGAAATCATATGTTAATCTAAAATACCTCCAAAGATGACTGTATGGTAAAGTTCTTGTGAAAGGTTCACCTGCATTTTTATTACCGGCTGCACTGTAAACAGAGCAGCATGTAAACAGAACACAGATTTCACTTTCAGATCATCACCAAGGCCTTATTACTCACTGTGCACTGTTGCCGAAATACACACAGACGACAACTCTCTGAACTCATGTTCTCAAGAAAAAACAATTACCCTTAAATCCCAACCAAAATTGCATCAATATAACTCATCCATCACGACCAAAATTAGAAGAAAAAATGTTCTAAAATGGGTTCTGATCTGGAAATACTAACTTTGATGCAATTCCAAATGTTGTTCATAGGAAAAGACCCAATGAGGTATATCCCCCTTATTATTGCCCCTTTACAAATATTTACAAGTTTAGTATTTATTAAGCATGGCTATATTCCATTGAAATAATTTATACAAACATGAAACAGTTGTAATGAAGGTCCAACAATTGTGTTAGATTTCATGAAATAAATATGGGGTCGGGAAAAGGGTACACACATTCCTCAGCAGGCTGATGATACATGTGATTTGGTATAGCTTTCATTGTTTGTCCTAATTAAAACTGAATTTTAAATTTTAAATTTTATAAATTTGTTTTCAGGCTCTATGAAGAGTTATAGACTTTGTTAATTTTCATGAAATTAAGTGGGACCAAGTTTTTCTGAAAATTGCGAGAAAAAAAATGCATTTTGAGAATTGCCCACCCCCACTCATTTCATGTCATGAAATCATGCCAATCTGCATCACAGAGACAGTTTAAACTTAATTTTTATCTTTCTTGGATGCATCTCCATTAAAAAAATTGCTCGATTTACTTGCAAAAACTGGTATTTCAATTGTCATGTCCTATGTATATTTAAATGTTGTGGAACTATTCAAAAAGACAATCGTGTATGCTGTTAAGAAAACATGAAACTTGAGTGAAAATCGATGACTACAAAAGCAACATAGTTCCATATGATGAAACTCAAAATAAATTAAAATAATGGAGGATTGTCCAGTACATGAAGACAATGTAATGTAACTTCCACATTTTCAACCAATATATATTATTCGTAAATCTGAGAAGTTTTGTTAACTTCCGATAATTAAGTGTACACCTTGCCTTTAGAAACAGTCGGGTCTTTGACCAGCAAGTTGTTGTCCGGCTTTTTTTTCCTGATATGACTGGTGGCTGTTACCACTCATGTGTGGGGCCAGGACTAAAATGTCGGAGAACAACTTGGTGTAGGTGGGTGGCCATATCAATATGGCCTTTTCCAAGAATATGATTCCGGCCATACCTTAATTGCAGAATAATGAGTAACAGTATTAATTAAACTGTCAAACTTGGTGGTTCCAACTGTCACAAATACAGACATTCCACGTAAAATTGGCACAACAGCAAACGTGTTACTTTCCTTATTCGTCCTTGGACAAATTTAAGGGATATTTCTAGAGAATATCCGAATTCGTGGTCGATAATAATTGTTGTTAGGAAAAGCACACAAGGAAATATCTCAGCATACCGAAAAATGATACATGTTCAGAAAATTATATTTTGTAATTTACCTTGCCGAAAATCCACCCACATACCAATCACTATTACTAAAGAATTGTTAGCAATGGTGGCTGATAAAACATAATTAACTACACAAAATGTAGACAGGTGTGTGTCTTTGTGCGTGCGTGCGTGTGTGTGTGTGTGTGTGTGTGTGTGTGAGAGAGACATGCATTCAAGTTTAGCAAATACGTTTTTGCAATCTGCAAATGACTTTGGTAAATGACAAAACTAGACACAACAATACAGAACAAGGATAAAATGTAAATGAGACTACGTGTAATACATTGTTTACTCTGTAAAGCCTTCTATTTTGTTGATTTTATTGACTACTATCTGACTTTGAAATGTACTATTACTATTGATAAAACTGTTACAATATTGTTGTAAAGGCTGATACGACGTGTTCGAGATACACATATAAAAGTATTTACAACTATTATTAAATATAAGGTTAAAAAGTCTTAAATAAACGTGGAATGCTACCTGAAGTGTAGGATTATGTGATATCACCCCCTAACCCGAATATCAATATCAGCACGGGAAGGGGCTGATGCATTGCCCTATCCGAAGAGTTGCTATGCAGACTGTATTTTTCTTGCGTATAAGTATAGCGGTGGTCCTTGAAATTCAAATTCAAACGAAACACTACCCTTACTTGTTTTGACAAATATTTAACTGCAACTAAATAACCAATCATTACCTCAAAGATACTAGTATATCAAGTCAAGAGCAAGCTCATGTCCAAAAAGTCTATCGTTGATCATATTTGAACTGAAAATTTCGAAATGAGTTATCTTTGTATAAAAACAACAAATTATATCAAGCATTGCATTACTACGAAAGGGGTTTGGCTCCGTGGATTGAATTTTCCTCTGGCAAAAGCAATCATCAGTCAAAAACATTGACGCAGATAGGATTGTTGCTAAGTATTTAAAGATGGGTATATTTTTGCGTTTCACTTTATTTTAAGAGTTATAGTGAATATGTGCCAAGTAAAAAAATATATAATTAAATATAAGATAATCTTTTTCTGTTTAATGTGTCCAATTTACACAGAACAGAAATTACTGTACAATTTCGATAAAAGTGTAAGCAAGCTTTAGAACCCACGACAAAACTCATATAATTCGGATTTGCAAAACGAAGAAAGTACATTTTGAGGAAATTCAAGATGCAGAAATGTAGGTATATTTTTGCCATTTTTATTATGGAGAACAAAAGGAGTATATAATAGAATAGCTAAAATATAAACCAGCATCCACATATTTTGTGGCAATGAAAGTTTCTTGGGCCATTGTCAATAGGACATCAATGATATTAGGGCTTATAGCAGCGGGTAATACCATCGGGATAAACACAGACCCTGGGACTGGTATTGGTTGCATGTCTTTTCCAGCCTAGTAAAATTATACATGGCTATAGGATGTTCTCTCAATACTTTCCAATGTATTTTTAGATACATTTAAGCACATTTAAGCCACCAGGTAGTGACTCGGGAGGGGATACTAATCGAGTCAACGGTCACACATAAATTCCTTGGCAATTAGGGTTATACGATGTGGATTTAGACTAAATGTACAATCACCCTCATTTTCTGGTCCTACTCAGCTAGGTGGACTTTAATTTTGCAGTTTATGTGCACATATACAGACCGCTCAGTCATATCTCTAGGTTCCAAATCTTTCTCTCGAGTTTCATACGAGGAATAGCGTGACATGAAGCTAACACTGAAATTAAACTGATTGTGGTACAGCGAAATTTAGACCCATCGAAATATCACCTAGCGTATTTTTGGAGGCAATGGGGTCTTCAGTTTTGCAATGACGTCTTTCTTCAACATCGAGATTTGTATTTAACAAAAAAGAGTTATCTGAGCAATTACTCTTTAAGTCTTAAAAATATATTTCGAAATTTAAGGTCAGAAAATATAAATTGGATCACCGTCTTTACTGTTACGGTCATATTTCAGAGATCTCCGCAAATACGTTCTGTACTTTCTACAGTCTTTTTTGTCATTTATATTTTTGCAACGATGCCTGGCCTATATCTCTAATGACTTTCAAATTACGCAATGACTTTTTTGCATAATGATGTTCGGATTGTTTCATTTACGGTAGAGAAACACGTAAGTTGACACATACATATACTGAATAACACACACACACACACACACACACACACACACACACACACATGACCAATACGCATACCAATATACACAATGTCATAAAATGAACAACACGAATACGAATATGCACACACCGCGGTACACAAGGATCAACACGCATACACATATTGTCAGATATCAAGGCAAGAAATAAGTCGGTTACGCCTTAGAACAATTCGACCATTTCTCGTTGTATACGCGTACAACGTTACCTGGGGGGGGGGGGGGGGGGGAAATTGTTTTTCTAGTTACCGGTAAGCAACTGAGCCAGTATGTATCTTGTCGCAGATAGCTTCCGGCGAGAGACACGAAAAGCACAGTATACACGGGTATTTCACCCGGATTAATACTCATTCTCCGGTGGATTTAATGAAATTATTGTGTTTAACAGACACTCTGGTCTTTGAATCCTATCAAGAGTGAACGCTCTCCATTTTTGTTCTCCAGCCATAGGGGTAAGTGTGACATTTGTAGGGCATAACCGATTAGCATTTTTCTACCGATTTCCGATTCCGGATTTTGGGCATGAAATTTTTCCGATTCCGGATACGATTCAATTAATTGGAAATGCTAAATCCGTATTTTTTTTCTAAAAAATTTCATCTTCCGTTTCCGGGTTTCTGGTATCTGGTTTTGCCGTGTCTAGCATGTTACTTAGTACTTTACCATATCCGGCTTCATTTCCGGTTTTCACTCGTCCGCTCAAATAGATTGTCTCACAGCGTGGTTGTGTTGACCATATTGAACTTTTCTGACTTCTTATTTAACTTTATTAACGCACTATCGAATGACACGCAGTGTTAGACACGGTGCTATAGAAATTCAACTTTATTATTTTTATTATCCGAATCGGTCGTTCCTGTCTTGTCCGACTCCGATTAATCGGAAGTTCATACTATCCGGTGGAATCCGATTTCCGGATCAAAAGTCGGTTATGCCCTAGACATTTGTATTCTATTTGATATGTGAAGCATATTCAGGTTTAAGTGTCGTATCGTGATTAGGTCGCTAAGTTTGTCTCTGCAGTTGAAACAGGTGAGTCTTAAGAGCACTCTTAAAAGGGACCACTGTGTCTTTGTATCTAATTTCAATGGGCAATTCGTTCTGCTTCGCCGGGCCCTGGTGTGAAAACGAACATGGTCCATATGACTTTGTTTTCACCTTGGGAACAATGAGTATACGATTATCAGAAGATGAGCATAAGGATCTAGCTGGTGTATACACATGGGTGAGGCTCAATAGGTATGTTGGACTGGAGTCTGTCATTGAAACATAGCACAGAGAACAAATTTTGTGTTTGATTCTGTATCGAATTGATAGCCAATGTAGGGTACAGAGCAGTGGTGAGGTGTGCTGTGATTGAGGTCTCTAAAGATGATCCGTGCAGCTGTGTTTTAAAGTTTCTGGGGTAAATATTGTGACGAACCAGACAGAATTGAGTTACAATAGTCCAGTCTTGAAAGTACTAATGAACTCACAAGTGTTTTAGTGGCATCAACTGAAATATATTTACGAATGGAACTGATGCGTCTCAGTTCAAGATATGCAGCCTTGCATATGTTCATGACATGTTGGTGCAATGTGAGAGTACTGTCTAGAGTAACGCCTATGTTCCATACTGACTGAGAATTTAATGTTGGTGTTGCCGATATTTATTGTTTGAGGTAAAGGATGTGAGTGAGAAAGTCTTTGTGTTGTGATCAGAATAGCTTCAGTCTTATCATCATTCATCTGCAGCTTGTTACATGTCATCCTTGATTACATATCAGAAATGCACTTCTCTACTCCAAGGATGGTATCATCAACTTCAGTTGGGTGGCTAGACTTGTATATTTGGGTGTCAGCAGTATACAATTGGTGCGACACTGGGTGATGATCTATAACACTTGAGAGTGGCTGAGTATGCAGAATGAAGAGAATTGGTCCAAGAACAGATCCGTGTGGAACAAAACAACATACGTCAACTGGGCTGGAGTGTATTCCATTTGCAGATATAATTTGTGTCCTGTTAACTAAGGACTTGAACCACTGTAAAGCTATATTCTGAATGCCAAATACATGCTGCAGACGGTGAAGTAATATATCATGGTCTATTGTGTCAAATGCTGCAGATAAATCCAGGAGAGTGAGGACTGTAATCTTTCCACTATCCAAAGCAAAAAGAATGTCACTAAATACTTTCAGAAGAGTAGTTTCCGTATTGTGGCAAGGGCGATATGCAGACTGTACATTGCTAAAAAGACTGTTTGAATTCAAATGATATACAAGTTGAGTTAGAACAACCTTTTCTAAGATTTTTTTTATATAAATGGGAGATTAGAAACTGGGCGGTAGTTCTTTAAATCGTTATGGTCCAGTGTTGGTTTCTTCAGCAGCGGCTTTATGATGGCAGTTTTGAAAAATGATGGGAATTCCCTTGATGAGAGAGAGAGATATTAATAACATCAGTTAGTGATGGCAAAATTGGGTCTAAGCACTCAAGCAGCAGTGATGTCGGAATTGGATCAAGTTCACAAGACTTTGGTGCACTTTTCATCACGATTGTCCGTACTAAATCAATAGAAACAAGTTCAGATGCTCCTAACGGTTGTCGCTGAAATTCTGCATCATAATTGTATGGTGACGAATCAGTTGAAATTGTGCTGTCAAACGAATCTCTGATGGTTTGTACTTTGTCATCAAAGAAATTTACAAACTGGCTTGGTAGGTCTAGTGAAGAAAAGGTTGTTTGAAGTGGTGTACATTTGTTCCTTGACATTAGTTTGTTAGTTATCTCGAAGAGCTCTTTGCAGCTGGAACTCTCCGTGATCATAGTACTGTAGTGGGATGATTTGGCTAAATGGACTATGTTTGTGACGTTCTTCTTAGCGGCTTCGTAGATTTGTTTATGAATAGTGAGTCTGGTGAAAAGCCAAAGCCTCTCTGCTTTTCGGCGATGTCTTTTAGCAGTGCGAAACTGGTCCCTAACACTGCTATACCATGGAGAACACTTTTTTTTAAATTGATACTCCGCATTTGGTGGCTGGGGCATGTTTTTCAAGCAATGTTGACCGTTCTTAAAGAAGTACACCTTTTCAATTTGGATGATAAACTCCATTGGTGCATGCAAATATTAGTACCTTATATTACGACTCGAGGCCTCAAAATATGTAGCAGTAAGTAGTGAAAGCAACAATATTAGCAAAGTAATCAAGTTATTTATTTCTTTAGAATACAAGGTGAAAATTGAAGAGGCAGTTTTGTTAATTAAATTTCAAAATAATTCTAACTGTCGTATCATACTCCAAAAATATAGACTGTTCCGAATGTATTTCATCGGTCTTTAATGTCCTGTTGTAACAAAAATGATGCAATCCAGAATATCTTCGAATGAATTCATATAAATCCAAAGCAATGCATTAGTCCAAACGTCAATGAGCACTTTAGTAATTCCAATGAACATATTTAAAAAATAGTTCCTCTCAATTAATATCGTATATCAACGATACAGGTGCTGCCTCTGATTATGAATTCCCACAGTTTGATATAGAACAGGATTTAATTATTTGTTCTTAAAATAACTATTTATAAACATTTTTATTTGACGTAGGTTGGAATATTCCGTTGGAACGATTCACATCTAGCTATAAACAGGACTAAGCCTAGAATATTCGAAACGCAGATGCTATGTAAACGTTCTTGTGCACAATTTACAATTAAGAACAACATTTAAGTGGTCAGTTAAATATACATAACACTTCCAGAAATACAAACGGAGGAAAAGTTTTATTTTGCTAAGATGATATTTTTTTTAAGAAAAAGAAAACTATACATAAATCAAAGAAAATTTTAAGCCAAAATAAAAATAAAAATAACAATAATAACAGAAATAAAATCTCAAAACAATACATGGTCATACTTAATAAGGGCGCTTGCTTTGAACTAATATCTAGGGTTCATAAAGCTTGCACTTTCAATTAAAATGACAAAATTAGACACTACAGAAAAGGAGCGGATTAAGAAGATGGTGGTTAAAGAAAGAAGAAAATAAAGCTAAATAAAATACAGACTGACAGCTATACAGACAAATATAAAAAAGCAAAATGCACAAGAAAGAAAGCTAGTTATCTAAACCTAAAGTTACAAGAAAGTAAAGTTAAAATAACGTGGACGGCAAAAGTAATAGACGATTTTATTTTCGGTATATGTTGTATTTTCTTTATCTGAATATTTAATACGTTACTTAGCTGCATATAATTTTCTTTTTACTTTATTTTCACGGCGCTTTTTTTTTACAATAAGAATAACGATTTCATGTTAAAGTACATTTAGGGAACTATTTTACAAAAAAGGAATTTAAAGAAAACTTTACGTAACTTTTTACATATTAAAAAAAATCTCCATTCTCGGGCTATTACCTTTTTGAAATGTACAGATACCCGTAGTCCTCTTTTAATTCATTTACTTTATCGAAACATTCCATTTCTTGCTTTTCTGTGAAATATGTCACCATCGACGCGTGTCTCACTTGAAATATGCCTTATTGGAATGAAATGTTTAGCAAATATCAGTGCTACTATGCAAAAAAGAAGCAAAATGAACTCAATACAATCATGACATAAACATAACTCTAAGCAGTATAGTGTTCCATCACATAACCTAGACAGGTAGTGACCGTAGATACACCTAATGACGACGAATACACACACCATTGGTTACACATAAAACACGCTTTCTAAAAGTAAACCAAAAAGAGAAAATATTCAGAAGACAAAAAGTATATAGTAAAGTGGAAGATTAATAAAAACATACAGTAAAATTTCTCCTATCCAGTATAATGAACATGTTATAGAGCCACCCGCTTTGGTCCATTGCCAAATTACAGACCGACGTCATGAGATAAGAATCGTAAATAGCCTCAACTGTAACTGTTAAGAATCAAACAAAGGAATATTATTGCAGGTATTTTCAACTTCAAAGGCAACCAAGAGCCAGTACCATTCAAGACAAAAATGGAAAATGTCTCACAGAAACGAGTGACATTGCAGAAAGATGGATTGAGTATTGCAAATCAGCTAATCAAACTGGACGAGGTACAAGCTGTAGAGCTAGCTGTTCATAGAAGTTGACAATAACAACTGTAAAGCGGAACCATATCATCAACGGTAAAGCTGAGTGAACAGTGTGCTGCTGGTCGATTAGCTGGATGATCCGGCATTGCTAACCGAATTGGTGGGCGCTGATGGCTTGATTGACGAAATAATTAAATGGTAGTCGGTGACTATCTGAACTACTGACGACTTGATTGACCAGTGTAAATAGTAACGGAGTGTTTGTGATATACCGTGCATGTTATTTCTTAGCCGTGGGCTAATGTTGAGGTTTGTTATATCTAGTGTTTTGGGACTAAAACGATTTTGTATGATATATCTGTCCCTTTGTTGTTATCATTTTACTATTTGAGTAAAAATATCTCATTTTTCACTATTTGAGTGAAAGCATTTTACTATACGAGTACATGTACATCATTTTGGTTTACTATTTGAGTAAAACACATCATTATTTTCGTCGTGGAACATTACTGTTAATTATTCACCGTTGTCCTTGTACTGTGTAACGTCGTTTGTCTTTTTATTTGTTGCATTAATAGGTTCGTGCGGATTGTGTTAATTTGTCCAATTTTTGGGATCTTGTACACGCACGTATTAATCAAAATTATTTTCTCATTCAAGTCATTATCATTAAACATTGTAACACCATCAAACTTGTTCTGTTATAATTTAGAAACCCAACCCTGTTATCTTGTTACACTAGGATTATGAACCCTTCAAAATTTTTTGGATTTGAGATATTTTAGATGAAATCATAGTTATAATTTTATTCGTGACACTTATATTACAATTATATGTTCACCTGGAGTGATAGCGCTCTTACTGCTGCATAAGAAAGTATTTTTCCAGAGGAGACTGGCTTTAATTTGCACATGGCTTTTCTTTTACGTTTCTTATCTTCTTCTCAGAATTGTTTTCCGGTATCACCTTCTCCTTCTTCTCCATCACTGCCAGCTTAAGATGATTTTGAAAAACACACAGATGTGATCAAGACGCTTTACAACGCCAGAAGGAAGAAGAACAAATATTTGTTCAAAAGCAAGAGAAATAAAGAAGAAAACGATAAGAATACATTAAAATTTGAACAGCTAGAATAAGGAAGAGAGTGAGAAGAAAGGTCAGGGTGTTACAGAACAATTTTACTAAGCTAAAACAGTTGAGAAAGAAAATCTCAAATTTCTCTGGCGAAACCTAACAGAAAGGGACCTCCACAACCCAAGGATTTCAAAGCTTCCATCCTACATCGATAACTACCATTGAGATACCAGCAACAGCAGTCACTACTACCATTACGCTATTATCAGTAGTAGCAGAAGCAGTTGGACTTGCATGTGGAAAACGTTAAATACAGTTATGGCTGGTGTTGTCAAATCCATTCTTTTCTAGAACCCAACGTCCCTTTCCAGGGAGCACTGAAATCTCTTAGGAAAGAGATACCACTTAAATGATAGACAAGTTAAAAAAAGTCCCTCTATTATAAAATGTGTATCTACTTGTCTTATCAATACTTAAAACAAATTTAGACATTGATGCACTTGCGTTGTTTTCGATTTTTATAATCAGTTGAATTAGAATCACGATAAAAGGTGAAAACACAAAACATATAATATTCTTTACTTGTACTGTTTTTCTTTTTCTTTTTCTTTTTTTTCTTTCTCAGAATTCCTTACTGGAATATGTTTCTCTTCTTCATCTTCGTTTTCCTGTCGTAACTTTTTGACTTTTTTCACAGGAGTGGGTTTATCATCAGTTTCATCTTCTGCTTCTGCAAGTTCCTCTTGTTTTCTCTTTCTTGGGATAGTTTAAAAGACGTATATTAGTTTTCTTAATAACATGTCTCTTTTTGGTATTGCTTTCTTTGTCTTGGAGATTCATTTTACTTGACGGTGTAGGCGTTTTGTAGCTCAATGTCCTTTCTAATGACAGATACAACGGGCATCTTCACTTTGTCTCCAGAGGAGTGGTCAGAAGACTTGAATGTACATTTTTAAACGACTGCGTGTAAATCTAATTATCTCATGAGGCTCTTCCATCATTAGTATTCTTTTACGTAGTAGCATGCTCTGTTAATACGGAGAGAGTGTTGTTGTAGTGTTTAACACCATTTCTCAGCATACGATATTGGGATATACATGGCGGCCATTATTAATGGTGGAGGACGAACCCCAAGAAAGAACCACCGACCCACGAGAAGCTATTGGCAAGCTTTCTCACATACCACATTGGCCGAATCTGAGACTCGAACCCACGCAGACAGAGGTGAGATGGCAGTGATCCGTAACGGAGAGCGCTTTGGACCACTCAGCCACACGAGGGCCCCTCCGGAGAGTGTACTCTAGTCAAATCAATTTTAAATCATCTACAGTCAGGAAATATGTTTAACGGAAAAGCATAAGCCATTCGATAATATTATGGGTCTCCCAATTCTCCACATTTTGACAGTTCAACCTAGTGACTTTGAAGAAAACAAAATTTATCCAACACCATCCACATCCCCCTCAAAACCGAGAGGGTCAAGATTAATTAAAAAACTCGTTCGGTGGTCCCTGATGATTTATTCCCCATATTAGTAGGTTTAACAATATTTCAGTCGCATCGCTACCATGGCTGTATTATGGCAGTGAGATCCAGCACTGGAGCACAATGCCAGAGACATGCAGCATCATGTACCATCCAATCACATTATCCTGACACCAGGCCGACCAGTCCTAAAACTAACCTCTTAACGATGAGCGCCAAGCGTGACACTTGTTAGTAAATATTTTATTAGTCTTTGATATGACTCTGTCGGGAGTCGAACTCGCAACATCCGGCATCCTAGGCGGACATTCTAACCACTTAAGCCACCGGAGCCGCCTATTTCTAAAGGTTACTCGAGAAGCCCCTTCATGTGGCTGAAATAAAAAAAATAAAATAAACTTTTTCAAAATGATTTTATTTAAATTATTTTCATGACGTACCTTTCAAATAGTAATACATTATATCAGAAACCGATATAGTATACACCAATGTCAATTCTGGCACTTTCACACTCAAACAAAAACAAAAGTTTTACTCTTCACTTAGGAATGGGAAATGTTAATGCCCTGAGAAAGTCGATAAAAATATAGAAACGGAAAAAACAACACATCACGCAGTTATACGCAAAGACACCCCCATCTCTCCTAAATAGACACAACACGAAAGACAACTTGATGATAAGGAAAGATAATTATGTATCACCAAAAAATAAAAAGGAAAGAAAAAGAAAGAAACTATAATATAAAATGACTGTTAGAAAAGTCGATTATGATGGTCACAGACAAATACATAGAGTATAATGACGAGTACATTCATAATAAAACTACCAAATAATACCAAATAATTATACTACCAAATGTGCACATAAATTGAAGGGGAAAAAATGGCATCTTCTCACTTGCAGATCTGCATTGTGAATATCGAAACAGTACATGAGGTAAGTTTCTAATTTAAATTTTAATCAAATGCAATAACATCAGCTACAGAGAAACAGTGAGATATATAACGAATAACATTCTCTTTCGAACAAGTTTTACAACAGCAGATTGGTTTTATTATGTAGATCAAAGCAGCACCAAACAACTCTGTAACAGGATGATCCGGGTTGGGATTTAATTATTGCGAAAATACTTAAAACAAATTTGTGATTAAGATGTTCATTTATAATAAGGGATTTAACAAAATGATGTGCGCCGAGTTAAGCACCTGATGTAAGGTAAAGATATTGTTCCTAACTGGAACTAATCAAGAAATGTAAATTGAACGAGTAATCAACAATAATAAACGGATAAACTTATTTTAAAAAAAGTTGTGAACAAATAGGATTGATATATGTGTCATGGCATTGTATAAACTCTTTTATTTATTAAATACATGTACTCAGGGTTTTTTTGTGGCGTACAACGATACCCAAGGATGATTAGTGTATATTGTGTTGTATTTCAAAATAGTGAGTTCGGTTCATCCTATGCCGTTCGTGAGAATCGCTTTTGATAGGAAGAACCGAATGCTTCCAGTGCAAAGACGATAGTTGTGTATAAATACCTCACCGTAGGTAAAGCTCCATATACTACGGAGTCTTGTTCGTCAGCGGTCTACTTTAAGGCCTTGCACATCTTCAGCTGTAGAGGTATGTAAGTTTATGTAAGTTTATTAATTTCTTGTATATAAGATATAACTATTGTACTACCACGTCTATTTTGTATGTTTGTATTTTGCTATGGTTTACGCCGTATAATGTACATATTTCTATTCTTGTTTACGACTTAGCAAGAAACTTCTATTAATAAAGGGCTACATTTTTAAGAAAGGTTTATTACAGTAAGATTCCTATGGACACACGGTACTAATTATAGAGCTGTGAACCAGTCTAAAAATGGGTGAAGAAATAATAGAGTATATACGGCTTTGGTGGTCCATAATTGGTTAATAATGAAAATTAAAATTTTAGTAAAAATATTTTTGAGAGCTTATCCTATCTGTAATTTAAAAAAAATAGACAAAATTCTATTGATGCAATTGAAGTAAATTTAGAGGCTTCACCTATTAGTACTCAATAATGAAAGTAGCACCTGATTCATTAGGTGCAGAATCAATAACATGTGCTTCCTGCCAATTTATGTCAACAACATGCCGCGGGTCCTATGTTTTTCTACATTTAAAAACTTACATCAAGGTTAGTTGTGCATGGAAAAATATAGGTCTGATCATCAGCACCCAGAAATGTTAAGTTATTGAATTTTGAATATGACAGTGTTTCCATATGTTTACCATTGGAGTTGAATTAGTACCGTGTGTCCTTATGGAGCAGGGTTAGGTTTACTTCTTAACTTGTTTTGTAAATACTGTGCCGGTAATGTAGTCTGTATAACTGATAGTATATAACGTTATCACGTTTTTATGCCCGTGTTACGTTTAGTACACGGTATTAGATATGTATGTTATCAGCTGTCCGGATTTTATAGAGCTGTTTAGAGCCGTCGTGAGGGTTTGGAGTGTCTAGAGTGACCAGTGTGACCTGAGCGTTCCAAGTTATCGGAGTGATCGAGGTCGACGTGGTGCAAGCTGTAAAGCCAACCACATGAATTAACCGTAGCAGCTGTGAAGCTGAACTGATACAGCTGTGGAGCTGAAATAAAGTGTGCTGATGACGAATCGTATCTCCTTACATATAATCTATTAGCCGTCGGCTAATTTTGGAGTTCGTAAAATTCATTAAATCTTTCGGGACTCTAAAGATTTGTATATCTGTCCCATTTTGTTCGCATAACTTCACTGAGTGAATCCATTTTTACTACACGAGTAAACTTCCACATTGTTTACTAGCTGAGTAAACTATATCCATCTTTCAATTGTGTAATCACTGTGAATCATTCACCCGTTGTGTTTGTATTTTTAATTTATTTGTATTTTTTATTACAGTGTGCGTTCTTATGTTAATTAATTCAATATTGGGATTACATATACACGCACGTATTCATAATTAATTGCACATTCAAATCGTTCATCATTAAACATTGTATTTATATCATATTCGAGTGTTCTGTTGTAAATCCGAAAATTCCACTTGGTTATCTTGTTACAATTTGGATCTACCACAATCGATAATCAATGTTTCGAATTTCAACAAAAATGAACACTGATCTACCACGAAGAGCATCAACGTATAGGAATGACAATTATATTCAAGGCATGATTATGTCACTAAGAGTGATCTTATCATGGAATTTGTACAAAAATACGAATAATGTTTCATCCACAGGTAGGGTATATTTATGTAGATATATATTTGATCTTCACTAATATAGTCATACTGGATATATTGATTTCATTGTCGCTCAAAGTGATACTGAATAATTATTTTTCAACGGAACGTAACTCTTAGAGTTCAGTTGGCGATAACGATGTATTTTTGGTTCAACAACTGTCCTTAGATGGTTAAGAAGCCACCACACATGATCCACCCATCTATATCTGCCCAAAGATCCATGAAGAGCCTCCTTATTTGCTACAGACCTGCTGGTCTCAAAGCTTTGGTCTCTCACCGCCAGAAAATCACTATCATCCTTTGGGTCAACGTCATCACCGACATCAGCACACAAGTTATACGAAACCCCAACGAATCCTACGTCTCCTCATCCAAAATATCAACTAAAATATTATTTGAGCCGTGTAGCCAAATACAAATCAAGATTTATACGGTACACATATGCGCACTTGAAATTACTTGTTACGGACTAAATCATTTCATTAAAACTACTGTACCAAATTATTACTATAATAACTAGGCTTTAAATGAATCTGTATCCATCCAGGATAATTTCACAGAATTATCAGAAGAATATTTTCTCATCCTTAATACATGCAACATATAAATGAGTTTAATTCGTCTGATAGTTATAAAATGGCTAACATTACAATACATTTTAGTCTAAATGCATGAAGTTGTTTAAAGTGGTTCTGACTATATAAAGTTTATATTAAATATTGGAAAATCCAGTATATCAAACAATAATATCTCACAATACGGATAGCGAAAGAAAACGGAGCAATTTTATGTTTCACCCGCTTCTACAGCTGAAGATTGCTCCAAATATGTGGACAGCCTCCTGAAAAAATCTTTTTGTATTGTGATAATACATCCTGAAGTTGTAGTGCAATCCACGGCCAGTGAGCTTGCGGTAATCAGTCCTCTCATTGCAATCACTTTGCTCGTGCGTGAAGCATTGGGTGAACTGAACTCAATCTTCAGAAATAACTTAAGGATAAATATTTCATTGGTTAACGCTCTACGCGGAAATTAAACCTGAGCACATTTAAAGTTAACTATAATGAATAAACATTTAACAAATTCCGTGACAAACTGCAGAACTCTTGCCATCCTTTTACAAAGCTCGATCCTTCTGCATCACTACACAGATGCAAGGGCATGAACAAAAATTGAAATTCAATGAATATAATTTTTTTTGTTGCTAATGTTGGTCTTGTTGTGTATCGTGTTGCATCTATGTTCCTCGATTCCTTCAAGGAATAAAGGAGGCCAACATGAAATAAGAAATAAATAGAAAAAAGAACCTCCACAGGGAGTTCGTTCCAATGTACCCTGTGTAATCTATTATCTTTAATCCTTTATGATATCTTTGAGACATTACTTTTATTACAGAGACGATACTTTTCCATGTAACTCTTTAAGTATAGAGACATCATTTAACTCTGGATTCATCTATCTTATACAGGGATTTCATTTCTTGAGTTGCGTTGTACATTGTGTCATCATCGACGTTAAACTCAGTTGAAATGTGTCTAAATGGAACTAGAGCTCTGGCAAATATTAGAGTTACTATAATTACGAACAAGTAAAATGTACTCAGTCCAATCATAACATAAACAAAGCTGATTCCATTATAATTTTCCATTAAATAACCAAGATATATGGGCACTGTAGCCATACCCGTGGACGACGATAGCAGGAAAAGGGAAGTAATTCTACTAGACACAGGAAGAAGTCGTTCTTCTGTCCAGGAAAACACAGAAGCAAATATAGGGGAGAACGCGAAGCCAACAATTATGATGAAAATTAACACTACTGACCGTAGATGGTACAGACTTCCAAGAAGAAGGCCGATGAAAGAAAAACTTATCAAAACTGAAAATGTTAACATAATCGTAGTAGACTGAAACAAACGCGTTAGGAAAATTCCAAGAAATCTCCCAACACATAATCCTAACCAGCATAATGAACTCGCTAAGGAGCCATCAACTTTGCTCCATTTTAAATGGCGGAGGCAGAACGTCATGAGGTAATTGAAATATGAGCTCTCTA
This sequence comes from Unio pictorum, assembly GCA_030141615.1. NCBI lineage: Eukaryota > Metazoa > Mollusca > Bivalvia > Unionida > Unionidae > Unio > Unio pictorum. Next base: position 4,120,475 of record JARLTB010000143.1, on the reverse strand, counting down.
TTCCAACATAACAGTGAAAAATTATGCTAATGAATATTAATACGGGTATTTTAAACCTAAGAGGTATATTTTCAGCATCCTCTTTTTTCGTAATTTTGCCTTTAATTGTTGAACCAGACAATTTTGATGTCTGTTTGAAAAAGCTTACTAGCAATGGGATAGAACATAACACTACTAAGGATGATGTTATGAGGTAGCCATGTTGAACGTACGTTACCTGCCCATCCAAACTTGATTTGATGCAATCACTTTTAGTTCCATTATAACAGTCAATATTACCTAAAGATTTATTCAGTGTTAAATAGCTATTATTGTCAGTATGATTAACATTGAATTGATCGAGTTTATCTGTTAAATTTTCTAATTTAATCGGTGCCAGGAAAGGTTCAATAATCTGTGGAGAAATAATGCCACCGAGAGCAAATGCAAAATGGATCGCTTGAATGTAAGGGGCGCAATCTTCCTTCCACATGGTCATTACCTGTGTACTGCCGGCTGCAAGAAAATAGAACCTGGATTTAGCTGGATCCATCAAACGAGAGAGAGAGAGAGAGAGAGAGAGAGAGAGAGAGAGAGAGAGAGAGAGGGAATCGGGTAGCAGGATATAATATATTTATAACAGAATTTCTGCATCGTTAAAAGAAAAAACGGTGAGAACGTGTTCTTTCCAATACGACCATGTCTTGTAGCATACATGATCTCTCGTTATTTTACAATGTGGTTTCATGCTGGACATGATAACTTCAGACAACGTATACAATTAGACTATGTACTTGATAACTTCAGACAACGTATACAATTAGACTATGTACTTGTATGTACTTGATAACTTCAGACAACGTATACAATTAGACTATGTATCTATACAGTTAGACTATGTACTTGATAACTTCAGACAACGTATACAATTAGACTATGTATCTATACAATTAAACTATGTACTTGATAACTTCAGACAACGTATACAATTAGACTATGTATCTATACAATTAAACTATGTATCTATATAATTAGACTATGTATCTATACAATTAGACTATGCATCTATACAATTAGACTATGAACTTGACTGTGCATAACAGGTTTTGCAACGGTATATTACAATATATATGCAACAGGTCGCACATGATACATATGTTTAAAATGATCCGTACCTACTACTTGTCCACAAGCGAAAAAACAAGACAGAGCCCTCATGACGACCATCGCCGGAAAGGCTGAACACCAAGGCATGGCACCATTTGTAATGGCCTCCAACAGGGTGGAAAGAAATGTAACAAGAAGTCGATCAAAACGGTCAGGGATGACTCCCCAGATAAGACTTCCAACTGTGAAGCCTACAGCGCAAGCTGTGTTAAGCCAAGATATCGTTGCAAGATCTTTGTTCACGATTAGCTGTAGATCTGGTATAGAAGGGCCAATCTGACCGGATATTAAGCCCTTGGCAATGGAAAAATATTTTGTAAACAAATAATGAGTGAACAGATCCTGAATATATTTCCCCATAAAAAAATGTATTTATATCACAAATAATCAGATTTATGTTTATCTTACATTTCCTGCCTTTCGCAGTATATTCTATTGAACGTGCCGAATGAAGTTGCTTCATTACAAGACACCTATATTGCATTGAAGGGCGATTGTATTTCATTGTAGGGATGAATATAGATCACTGTAGGACGACTGCATTTTGTAGGACTACTATATTGCACCGTAGGACGACTATAATGCATTGTAGAACGACTGTATAGTATTGTAGGACGACTACAGTGGATTTTATAGGACGACTATATTGCATTGTAGGACGACTATATTACACTGTTGGACTATATTGCAGGACGAATATACTGCTTTGTACGACTACTATATTTATTGTTGGACGAATATATTGCATTGTAGGATGATTATGTTTTATTATAAGGTGTATACATTGCATTGTAGGACGACTATATTACATTGTAGGATGATTGTGTTTTCTTATAAGGCGTATACATTGCATTATAGGATGATTATGTTTTATTATAAGGCGTATGCATTGCATTGTAGGACGACTATATTACATTGTAGGATGATTATGTTTTATTATAAGGCGTATACATTGCATTGTAGGACGACTATATTACATTGTAGGATGATTATGTTTTATTATAAGGCGTATATATTGCATTGTAGGACGACTATATTGCATTGTAGGATGATTATGTTTTATCATAAGGCGTATATATTGTATTTAAGGACAACTATATTACATTGTAGGATGATTATGTTTTATTATAAGGCGTATACATTGCATTTTAAGACGACTATATTACTTTGTAGGGTGATTATGTTCTATTATAAGGCGTATACATTGCACTGTAGGACGACTATATTACTTTGTAGGATGATTATATCTTATTATAAGGCGTATATTTTGCATTGTAGGACGACTATATTGCATTGTAGGATGATCATGTTTTATTTTAAGGCGTATACATTGTATTTAAGGACGACTATATTACAGTGTAGAATGATTATGTTTTATTATAAGGCGTATATATTGTATTTAAGGACGACTATATTACATTGTAGGATGATTATGTTTTATTATAAGGCGTATACATTGCATTGTAGGACGATTATATTACATTGTAGGATGATTATGTTTTATTATAAGGCGTATATATTGCATTGTAGGACGACTATATTGCATTGTAGGATGATTATGTTTTATTATAAGGCGTATATATTGTATTTAAGGACAACTATATTACATTGTAGGATGATTATGTTTTATTATAAGGCGTATACATTACATTGTAGGACGACTATATTACTTTGTAGAATGATTATGTTTTATTATAAGGCGTATACATTACATTGTAGGACGACTATATTACATTGTAGGATGATTATGTTTCATTATAAGGCGTATACATTACATTGTAGGACGACTATATTACATTGTAGGATGATTATGTTTATTATAAGGCGTATACATTGCATTTTAGGACGACTATATTACATTGTAGGATGATTATGTTTTATTATAAGGCTTATACATTGCATTGTAGGACGACTTTATTACATTGTAGGATGATTATGTTTTATTATAAGGCGTATACATTGCATTGTAGGACGACTATATTACATTGTAGGATGATTATGTTTTATTATAAGGCGTATACATTGCATTGTAGGACGACTATATTACATTGTAAGATGATTATGTTTTATTATAAGGCGTATACATTGCATTGTAGGACGACTATATTACATTGTAGGATGATTATGTTTTATTATAAGGCGTATATATTGCATTGTAGGACGACTATATTACATTGTAGGATGATTATGTTTTATTATAAGGCGTATACATTGCATTGTAGGACGACTATATTACAGTGTAGGATGATTGTGTTTTATTATAAGGCGTATACATTGCATTGTAGGACGACTATATTACATTGTAGGATGATTATGTTTTATTTTAAGGCGTATATGTTGCATTGTAGGACGACTATATTACTTTGTAGGATGATTATGTTTTATTATAAGGCGTATACATTGCATTGTAGGACAACTATATTACATTGTAAGATGATTGTATTATTATAAGGCGTATACATTGCATTGTAGGACAACTATATTACTTTGTAGAATGATTATGTTTTATTATAAGGCGTATATATTGTATTTAAGGACGACTATATTACATTGTAGGATGATTATGTTTTATTATCAGGCGTATACATTGCATTGTAGGACAACTATATTACTTTGTAGAATGATTATATTTTATTATAAGGCGTATACATTACATTGTAGGACGACTATATTACATTGTAAGATGATTATGTTTTATTATAAGGCGTATATGTTGCATTGTAGGACGACTATATTACTTTGTAGAATGATTATGTTTTATTATAAGGCGTATATGTTGCATTGTAGGACTACTATATTACTTTGTAGGATGATTATGTTTTATTATAAGGCGTATACATTGCATTGTAGGACAACTATATTACATTGTAGGATGATTATGTTTTATTTTAAGGCGTATATGTTGCATTGTAGGACGACTATATTACTTTGTAGGATGATTATGTTTTATTATAAGGCGTATACATTGCACTGTAGGACAACTATATTACATTGTAGGATGGTTATGTTTTATTATAAGGCGTATATATTGTATTTTAGGACGACTATATTACATTGTCGGATGATTATGTTTTATTATAAGGCTTATACATTGCATTGTAGGACGACTATATTACATTTTAGGATGATTATGTTTTATTTTAAGGCGTATATGTTGCATTGTGGGACGACTCTATTACTTTGTAGGATGATTATGTTTTATTATAAGGCGTATACATTGCATTGTAGGACAACTATATTACATTGTAGGATGGTTATGTTTTATTATAAGGCGTATATATTGTATTTTAGGACGACTATATTACATTGTAGGATGATTTTGTTTTATTTTAAGGCGTATATGTTGCATTGTAGGACGACTATATTACTTTGTAGGATGATTATGTTTTATTTTAAAGCGTATACGTTGCATTGTAGGACAACTATATTACATTGTAGGATGGTTATGTTTTATTATAAGGCGTATATATTGTATTTTAGGACGACTATATTACATTGTAGGATGATTATGTTTTATTATAAGGCGTATATATTGTATTTAAGGACGACTATATTACATTGTAGGATGATTATGTTTTATTATCAGGCGTATACATTGCATTGTAGGACGACTATATTACTTTGTAGAATGATTATGTTTTATTATAAGGCGTATACATTGCATTTTAGGACGACTATATTACATTGTAGGATGATTATGTTTTATTTTAAGGCGTATATGTTGCATTGTAGGACGACTATATTACTTTGTAGGATGATTATGTTTTATTATAAGGCATATACATTGCATTGTAGGACAACTATATTACTTTGTAGAATGATTATGTTTTATTATAAGGCGTATACATTGCATTGTAGGACAACTATATTACATTGTAGGATGGTTATGTTTTATTATAAGGCGTATATATTGTATTTTAGGACGACTATATTACATTGTAGGATGATTATGTTTTATTATAAGGCTTATACATTGCATTGTATGACGACTATATTACATTGTAGGATGATTATGTTTTATTTTAAGGCGTATATGTTGCATTGTAGGACGACTATATTACTTTGTAGGATGATTATGTTTTATTATAAGGCGTATACATTGCATTGTAGGACAACTATATTACATTGTAGGATGGTTATGTTTTATTATAAGGCGTATATATTGTATTTTAGGACGACTATATTACATTGTAGGATGATTATGTTTTATTTTAAGGCGTATATGTTGCATTGTAGGACGACTATATTACTTTGTAGGATGATTATGTTTTATTATAAAGCGTATACATTGCATTGTAGGACAACTATATTACATTGTAGGATGGTTATGTTTTATTATAAGGCGTATATATTGTATTTTAGGACGACTATATTACTTTGTAGGATGATTATGTTTTATTATAAGGCGTATATATTGTATTTAAGGACGACTATATTACATTGTAGGATGATTATGTTTTATTATCAGGCGTATACATTGCATTGTAGGACGACTATATTACTTTGTAGAATGATTATGTTTTATTATAAGGCGTATACATTGCATTTTAGGACGACTATATTACATTGTAGGATGATTATGTTTTATTTTAAGGCGTATATGTTGCGTTGTAGGACGACTATATTACTTTGTAGGATGATTATGTTTTATTATAAGGCGTATACATTGCATTGTAGGACAACTATATTACATTGTAGGATGGTTATGTTTTATTATAAGGCGTATATATTGTATTTTAGGACGACTATATTACATTGTAGGATGATTATGTTTTATTATAAGGCTTATACATTGCATTGTAGGACAACTATATTACATTGTAGGATGATTATGTTTTATTTTAAGGCGTATATGTTGCATTGTAGGACGACTATATTACTTTGTAGGATGATTATGTTTTATTATAAGGCGTATACATTGCATTGTAGGACAACTATATTACATTGTAGGATGGTTATGTTTTATTATAAGGCGTATATATTGTATTTTAGGACGACTATATTACATTGTAGGATGATTATGTTTTATTATAAGGCGTATACATTGCATTGTAGGACGACTATATTACATTGTAAGATGATTATGTTTTATTATAAGGCGTATACATTGCATTGTAGGTCGACTATATTACATTGTAAGATGATTATGTTTTATTATAAGGCGTATATGTTGCATTGTAGGACGACTATATTACATTGTAGGATGATTATGTTTTATTATAAGGCGTACATATTGTATTTTAGGACGACTATATTACTTTGTAGGATAATTATGTTTTATTATAAGGCGTATATATTGTATTTAAGGACGACTATATTACATTGTAGGATGATTATGTTTTATTATCAGCCGTATACATTGCATTGTAGGACGACTATATTACTTTGTAGAATGATTATGTTTTATTATAAGGCGTATACATTGCATTAAAGGACGACTATATTACATTGTAGGATGATTATGTTTTATTTTAAGGCGTATATGTTGCATTGTAGGACGACTATATTGCATTGTAGGATGATTGTTTTATTATAAGGCGTATACATTGCATTGTAGGACAACTATATTACATTGCAGGATGGTTATGTTTTATTATAAGGCGTATATATTGTATTTTAGGACGACTATATTACATTGTAGGATGATTATGTTTTATTATAAGGCTTATACATTGCATTGTAGGACAACTATATTACATTGTAGGATGATTATGTTTTATTTTAAGGCGTATATGTTGCATTGTAGGACGACTATATTACTTTGTAGGATGATTATGTTTTATTATAAGGCGTATACATTGCATTGTAGGACAACTATATTACATTGTAGGATGGTTATGTTTTATTATAAGGCGTATATATTGTATTTTAGGACGACTATATTACTTTGTGGGATGATTATGTTTTATTATAAGGCGTATATATTGTATTTAAGGACGACTATATTACATTGTAGGATGATTATGTTTTATTATCAGGCGTATACATTGCATTGTAGGACGACTATATTACTTTGTAGAATGATTATGTTTTATTATAAGGCGTATACATTGCATTGTAGGACGACTATATTACATTGTAGGATGATTATGTTTAATTATAAGGCGTATATATTGCATTGTAGGACGACTATATTGCATTGTAGGATGATTATGTTTTATCATAAGGCGTATATATTGTATTTAAGGACAACTATATTACATTGTAGGATGATTATGTTTTATTATAAGGCGTATACATTGCATTTTAAGACGACTATATTACTTTGTAGGGTGATTATGTTTTATTATAAGGCGTATACATTGCACTGTAGGACGACTATATTACTTTGTAGGATGATTATATCTTATTATAAGGCGTATATTTTGCATTGTAGGACGACTATATTGCATTGTAGGATGATTATGTTTTATTTTAAGGCGTATTGATTGTATTTAAGGACGACTATATTACAGTGTAGAATGATTATGTTTTATTATAAGGCGTATATATTGTATTTAAGGACGACTATATTACATTGTAGGATGATTATGTTTTATTATAAGGCGTATACATTGCATTGTAGGACGATTATATTACATTGTAGGATGATTATGTTTTATTATAAGGCGTATATATTGCATTGTAGGACGACTATATTGCATTGTATGATGATTATGTTTTATTATAAGGCGTATATATTGTATTTAAGGACAACTATATTACATTGTAGGATGATTATGTTTTATTATAAGGCGTATACATTACATTGTAGGACGACTATATTACTTTGTAGAATGATTATGTTTTATTATCAGGCGTATACATTACATTGTAGGACGACTATATTACATTGCAGGATGATTACGTTTTATTATAAGGCGTATACATTGCATTTTAGGACGACTATATTACATTGTAGGATGATTATGTTTTATTATAAGGCGTATACATTGCATTGTAGGACGACTATATTACATTGTAGGATGATTATGTTTTATTATAAGGCTTATACATTGCATTGTAGGACGATTATATTACTTTGTAGAATGATTATGTTTCATTATAAGGCGTATACATTACATTGTAGGACGACTATATTACATTGTAGGATGATTATGTTTATTATAAGGCGTATACATTGCATTTTAGGACGACTATATTACATTGTAGGATGATTATGTTTTATTATAAGGCTTATACATTGCATTGTAGGACGACTTTATTACATTGTAGGATGATTATGTTTTATTATAAGGCGTATACATTGCATTGTAGGACGACTATATTACATTGTAGGATGATTATGTTTTATTATAAGGCGTATACATTGCATTGTAGGACAACTATATTACATTGTAGGATGGTTATGTTTTATTATAAGGCGTATATATTGTATTTTAGGACGACTATATTACATTGTAGGATGATTATGTTTTATTATAAGGCTTATACATTGCATTGTATGACGACTATATTACATTGTAGGATGATTATGTTTTATTTTAAGGCGTATATGTTGCATTGTAGGACGACTATATTACATTGCAGGATGATTATGTTTCATTATAAGGCGTATACATTGCATTTTAGGACGACTATATTACATTGTAGGATGATTATGTTTTATTATAAGGCGTATAAATTGCATTGTAGGACGACTATATTACATTGCAGGATGATTATGTTTTATTATAAGGCTTATACATTGCATTTTAGGACGACTATATTACTTTGTAGGATGATTATGTTTTATTATAAGGCGTATACATTACATTGTAGGACGACTATATTACATTGTAGGATGATTATGTTTATTATAAGGCGTATACATTGCATTTTAGGACGACTATATTACATTGTAGGATGATTATGTTTTATTTTAAGGCGTATATGTTGCATTGTAGGACGACTATATTACTTTGTAGGATGATTATGTTTTATTATAAGGCATATACATTGCATTGTAGGACAACTATATTACTTTGTAGAATGATTATGTTTTATTATAAGGCGTATACATTGCATTGTAGGACAACTATATTACATTGTAGGATGGTTATGTTTTATTATAAGGCGTATATATTGTATTTTAGGACGACTATATTACATTGTAGGATGATTATGTTTTATTATAAGGCTTATACATTGCATTGTATGACGACTATATTACATTGTAGGATGATTATGTTTTATTTTAAGGCGTATATGTTGCATTGTAGGACGACTATATTACTTTGTAGGATGATTATGTTTTATTATAAGGCGTATACATTGCATTGTAGGACAACTATATTACATTGTAGGATGGTTATGTTTTATTATAAGGCGTATATATTGTATTTTAGGACGACTATATTACATTGTAGGATGATTATGTTTTATTTTAAGGCGTATATGTTGCATTGTAGGACGACTATATTACTTTGTAGGATGATTATGTTTTATTATAAAGCGTATACATTGCATTGTAGGACAACTATATTACATTGTTGGATGGTTATGTTTTATTATAAGGCGTATATATTGTATTTTAGGACGACTATATTACTTTGTAGGATGATTATGTTTTATTATAAGGCGTATATATTGTATTTAAGGACGACTATATTACATTGTAGGATGATTATGTTTTATTATGAGGCGTATACATTGCATTGTAGGACGACTATATTACTTTGTAGAATGATTATGTTTTATTATAAGGCGTATACATTGCATTTTAGGACGACAATATTACATTGTAGGATGATTATGTTTTATTTTAAGGCGTATATGTTGCGTTGTAGGACGACTATATTACTTTGTAGGATGATTATGTTTTATTATAAGGCGTATACATTGCATTGTAGGACAACTATATTACATTGTAGGATGGTTATGTTTTATTATAAGGCGTATATATTGTATTTTAGGACGACTATATTACATTGTAAGATGATTATGTTTTATTATAAGGCGTATATGTTGCATTGTAGGACAACTATATTACATTGTAGGATGATTATGTTTTATTTTAAGGCGTAAATGTTGCATTGTAGGACGACTATATTACTTTGTAGGATGATTATGTTTTATTATAAGGCGTATACATTGCATTGTAGGACAACTATATTACATTGTAGGATGGTTATGTTTTATTATAAGGCGTATTTATTGTATTTTAGGACGACTATATTACTTTGTAGGATGATTATGTTTTATTATAAGGCGTATATATTGTATTTAAGGACGACTATATTACATTGTAGGATGATTATGTTTTATTATCAGGCGTATACATTGCATTGTAGGACGACTATATTACTTTGTAGAATGATTATGTTTTATTATAAGGCGTATACATTGCATTGTAGGACGACTATATTACATTGTAGGATGATTATGTTTTATTATAAGGCGTATACATTGCATTGTAGGACGACTATATTACATTGTAAGATGATTATGTTTTATTATAAGGCGTATACATTGCATTGTAGGACGACTATATTACATTGTAAGATGATTATGTTTTATTATAAGGCGTATATGTTGCATTGTAGGACGACTATATTACATTGTAGGATGATTATGTTTTATTATAAGGCGTACATATTGTATTTTAGGACGACTATATTACTTTGTAGGATGATTATGTTTTATTATAAGGCGTATATATTGTATTTAAGGACGACTATATTACATTGTAGGATGATTATGTTTTATTATCAGGCGTATACATTGCATTGTAGGACGACTATATTACTTTGTAGAATGATTATGTTTTATTATAAGGCGTATACATTGCATTATAGGACGACTATATTACATTGTAGGATGATTATGTTTTATTTTAAGGCGTATATATTGCATTGTAGGACGACTATATTGCATTGTAGGATGATTGTTTTATTATAAGGCGTATACATTGCATTGTAGGACAACTATATTACATTGCAGGATGGTTATGTTTTATTATAAGGCGTATATATTGTATTTTAGGACGACTATATTACATTGTAGGATGATTATGTTTTATTATAAGGCTTATACATTGCATTGTAGGACAACTATATTACATTGTAGGATGATTATGTTTTATTTTAAGGCGTATATGTTGCATTGTAGGACGACTATATTACTTTGTAGGATGATTATGTTTTATTATAAGGCGTATACATTGCATTGTAGGACAACTATATTACATTGTAGGATGGTTATGTTTTATTATAAGGCGTATATATTGTATTTTAGGACGACTATATTACTTTGTGGGATGATTATGTTTTATTATAAGGCGTATATATTGTATTTAAGGACGACTATATTACATTGTAGGATGATTATGTTTTATTATCAGGCGTATACATTGCATTGTAGGACGACTATATTACTTTGTAGAATGATTATGTTTTATTATAAGGCGTATACATTGCATTGTAGGACGACTATATTACATTGTAGGATGATTATGTTTTATTATAAGGCGTATACATTGCATTGTAGGACGACTATATTACATTGTAAGATGATTATGTTTTATTATCAGGCGTATACATTGCATTGTAGGACGACTATATTACTTTGTAGAATGATTATGTTTTATTATAAGGCGTATACATTGCATTGTAGGACGACTATATTACATTGTTGGATGATTATGTTTTATTATAAGGCGTATACATTGCATTGTAGGACGACTATATTACATTGTAAGATGATTATGTTTTATTATAAGGCGTATACATTGCATTGTAGGACGACTATATTACATTGTAAAATGATTATGTTTTATTATAAGGCGTATATGTTGCATTGTAGGACGACTATATTACATTGTAGGATGATTATGTTTTATTATAAGGCGTATATATTGTATTTTAGGACGACTATATTACTTTGTAGGATGATTATGTTTTATTATAAGGCGTATATATTGTATTTAAGGACGACTATATTACATTGTAGGATGATTATGTTTTATTATCAGGCGTATACATTGCATTGTAGGACGACTATATTACTTTGTAGAATGATTGTGTTTTATTATAAGGCGTATACAGTGCATTTTAGGACGACTATATTACATTGTAGGATGATTATGTTTTATTTTAAGGCGTATATGTTGCATTGTAGGACGACTATATTGCATTGTAGGATGATTATGTTTTATTATAAGGCGTATACATTGCATTGTAGGACAACTATATTACATTGTAGGATGGTTATGTTTTATTATAAGGCGTATATATTGTATTTTAGGACGACTATATTACATTGTAGGATGATTATGTTTTATTATAAGGCGTATATATTGTATTTAAGGACGACTATATTACATTGTAGGATGATTATGTTTTATTATCAGGCGTATACATTGCATTGTAGGACGACTATATTACTTTGTAGAATGATTATGTTTTATTATATGGCGTATACATTGCATTGTAGGACGACTATATTACATTGTAGGATGATTATGTTTTATTATAAGGCGTATACATTGCATTGTAGGACGACTATATTACATTGTAAGATGATTATGTTTTATTATAAGGCGTATACATTGCATTGTAGGACGACTATATTACATTGTAGGATGATTATGTTTTATTATAAGGCGTATATATTGTATTTAAGGACAACTATATTACATTGTAGGATGATTATGTTTTATTATAAGGCGTATACATTACATTGTAGGACGACTATATTACTTTGTAGAATGATTATGTTTTATTATAAGGCGTATACATTACATTGTAGGACGACTATATTACATTGCAGGATGATTATGTTTTATTATAAGGCGTATACATTGCATTTTAGGACGACTATATTACATTGTAGGATGATTATGTTTTATTATAAGGCGTATACATTGCATTGTAGGACGACTATATTACATTGTAGGATGATTATGTTTTATTATAAGGCTTATACATTGCATTGTAGGACGATTATATTACTTTGTAGGATGATTATGTTTTATTATAAGGCGTATACATTGCATTGTAGGACGACTATATTACATTGTAGGATGATTATGTTTTATTATAAGGCGTATACATTGCATTTTAGGACGACTATATTACTTTGTAGAATGATTATGTTTCATTATAAGGCGTATACATTACATTGTAGGACGACTATATTACATTGTAGGATGATTATGTTTATTATAAGGCGTATACATTGCATTTTAGGACGACTATATTACATTGTAGGATGATTATGTTTTATTATAAGGCTTATACATTGCATTGTAGGACGACTTTATTACATTGTAGGATGATTATGTTTTATTATAAGGCGTATACATTGCATTGTAGGACGACTATATTACATTGTAGGATGATTATGTTTTATTATAAGGCGTATACATTGCATTGTAGAACGACTATATTACATTGTAGGATGATTATGTTTTGTTATAAGGCGTATACATTGCATTGTAGGACGACTATATTACAGAGTAGGATGATTGTGTTTTATTATAAGGCGTATACATTGCATTGTAGGACGACTATATTACTTTGTAGGATGATTATGTTTTATTATAAGGCGTATACATTGCATTGTAGGACAACTATATTACATTGTAAGATGATTGTTTTATTATAAGGCGTATACATTGCATTGTAGGACAACTATATTACTTTGTAGGATGATTATGTTTTATTATAAGGCGTATATATTGTATTTAAGGACGACTATATTACATTGTAGGATGATTATGTTTTATTATCAGGCGTATACATTGCATTGTAGGACAACTATATTACTTTGTAGAATGATTATATTTTATTATAAGGCGTATACATTACATTGTAGGACGACTATATTACATTGTAAGATGATTATGTTTTATTATAAGGCGTATATGTTGCATTGTAGGACGACTATATTACTTTGTAGAATGATTATGTTTTATTATAAGGCGTATATGTTGCATTGTAGGACTACTATATTACATTGTAGGATGGTTATGTTTTATTATAAGGCGTATATATTGTATTTTAGGACGACTATATTACATTGTAGGATGATTATGTTTTATTATAAGGCTTATACATTGCATTGTAGTACGACTATATTACATTGTAGGATGATTATGTTTTATTTTAAGGCGTATATGTTGCATTGTGGGACGACTATATTACTTTGTAGGATGATTATGTTTTATTATAAGGCGTATACATTGCATTGTAGGACAACTATATTACATTGTAGGATGGTTATGTTTTATTATAAGGCGTATATATTGTATTTTAGGACGACTATATTACATTGTAGGATGATTATGTTTTATTTTAAGGCGTATATGTTGCATTGTAGGACGACTATATTACTTTGTAGGATGATTATGTTTTATTATAAAGCGTATACATTGCATTGTAGGACAACTATATTACATTGTAGGATGGTTATGTTTTATTATAAGGCGTATATATTGTATTTTAGGACGACTATATTACATTGTAGGATGATTATGTTTTATTATAAGGCGTATATATTGTATTTAAGGACGACTATATTACATTGTAGGATGATTATGTTTTATTATCAGGCGTATACATTGCATTGTAGGACGACTATATTACTTTGTAGAATGATTATGTTTTATTATAAGGCGTATACATTGCATTTTAGGACGACTATATTACATTGTAGGATGATTATGTTTTATTTTAAGGCGTATATGTTGCATTGTAGGACGGCTATATTACTTTGTAGGATGATTATGTTTTATTATAAGGCATATACATTGCATTGTAGGACAACTATATTACTTTGTAGAATGATTATGTTTTATTATAAGGCGTATACATTGCATTGTAGGACAACTATATTACATTGTAGGATGGTTATGTTTTATTATAAGGCGTATATATTGTATTTTAGGACGACTATATTACATTGTAGGATGATTATGTTTTATTATAAGGCTTATACATTGCATTGTATGACGACTATATTACATTGTAGGATGATTATGTTTTATTTTAAGGCGTATATGTTGCATTGTAGGACGACTATATTACTTTGTAGGATGATTATGTTTTATTATAAGGCGTATACATTGCATTGTAGGACAACTATATTACATTGTTGGATGGTTATGTTTTATTATAAGGCGTATATATTGTATTTTAGGACGACTATATTACATTGTAGGATGATTATTTTTTATTTTAAGGCGTATATGTTGCATTGTAGGACGACTATATTACTTTGTAGGATGATTATGTTTTATTATAAAGCGTATACATTGCATTGTAGGACAACTATATTACATTGTAGGATGGTTATGTTTTATTATAAGGCGTATATATTGCATTTTAGGACGACTATATTACTTTGTAGGATGATTATGTTTTATTATAAGGCGTATATATTGTATTTAAGGACGACTATATTACATTGTAGGATGATTATGTTTTATTATCAGGCGTATACATTGCATTGTAGGACGACTATATTACTTTGTAGAATGATTATGTTTTATTATAAGGCGTATACATTGCATTTTAGGACGACTATATTACATTGTAGGATGATTATGTTTTATTTTAAGGCGTATATGTTGCGTTGTAGGACGACTATATTACTTTGTAGGATGATTATGTTTTATTATAAGGCGTATACATTGCATTGTAAGACAACTATATTACATTGTAGGATGGTTATGTTTTATTATAAGGCGTATATATTGTATTTTAGGACGACTATATTACATTGTAGGATGATTATGTTTTATTATAAGGCTTATACATTGCATTGTAGGACAACTATATTACATTGTAGGATGATTATGTTTTATTTTAAGGCGTATATATTGTATTTAAGGACGACTATATTACATTGTAGGATGATTATGTTTTATTATCAGGCGTATACATTGCATTGTAGGACGACTATATTACTTTGTAGAATGATTATGTTTTATTATAAGGCGTATACATTGCATTGTAGGACGACTATATTACATTGTTGGATGATTATGTTTTATTATAAGGCGTATACATTGCATTGTAGGACGACTATATTACATTGTAAGATGATTATGTTTTATTATAAGGCGTATACATTGCATTGTAGGACGACTATATTACATTGTAAAATGATTATGTTTTATTATAAGGCGTATATGTTGCATTGTAGGACGACTATATTACATTGTAGGATGATTATGTTTTATTATAAGGCGTATATATTGTATTTTAGGACGACTATATTACTTTGTAGGATGATTATGTTTTATTATAAGGCGTATATATTGTATTTAAGGACGACTATATTACATTGTAGGATGATTATGTTTTATTATCAGGCGTATACATTGCATTGTAGGACGACTATATTACTTTGTAGAATGATTGTGTTTTATTATAAGGCGTATACAGTGCATTTTAGGACGACTATATTACATTGTAGGATGATTATGTTTTATTTTAAGGCGTATATGTTGCATTGTAGGACGACTATATTGCATTGTAGGATGATTATGTTTTATTATAAGGCGTATACATTGCATTGTAGGACAACTATATTACATTGTAGGATGGTTATGTTTTATTATAAGGCGTATATATTGTATTTTAGGACGACTATATTACATTGTAGGATGATTATGTTTTATTATAAGGCGTATATATTGTATTTAAGGACGACTATATTACATTGTAGGATGATTATGTTTTATTATCAGGCGTATACATTGCATTGTAGGACGACTATATTACTTTGTAGAATGATTATGTTTTATTATATGGCGTATACATTGCATTGTAGGACGACTATATTACATTGTAGGATGATTATGTTTTATTATAAGGCGTATACATTGCATTGTAGGACGACTATATTACATTGTAAGATGATTATGTTTTATTATAAGGCGTATACATTGCATTGTAGGACGACTATATTACATTGTAGGATGATTATGTTTTATTATAAGGCGTATACATTGAATTGTAGGACGACTATATTACATTGTAAGATGATTATGTTTTATTATAAGGCGTATATGTTGCATTGTAGGACGACTATATTACATTGTAGGATGATTATGTTTTATTATAAGGCGTATATATTGTATTTTAGGACGACTATATTACTTTGTAGGATGATTATGTTTTATTATAAGGCGTATATATTGTATTTAAGGACGACTATATTACATTGTAGGATGATTATGTTTTATTATCAGGCGTATACATTGCATTGTAGGACGACTATATTACTTTGTAGAATGATTATGTTTTATTATAAGGCGTATACATTGCATTTTAGGACGACTATATTACATTGTAGGATGATTATGTTTTATTTTAAGGCGTATATGTTGCATTGTAGGACGACTATATTGCATTGTAGGATGATTATGTTTTATTATAAGGCGTATACATTGCATTGTAGGACAACTATATTACATTGTAGGATGGTTATGTTTTATTATAAGGCGTATATATTGTATTTTAGGACGACTATATTACATTGTAGGATGATTATGTTTTATTATAAGGCTTATACATTGCATTGTAGGACAACTATATTACATTGTAGGATGATTATGTTTTATTTTAAGGCGTATATGTTGCATTGTAGGACGACTATATTACTTTGTAGGATGATTATGTTTTATTATAAGGCGTATACATTGCATTGTAGGACAACTATATTACATTGTAGGATGGTTATGTTTTATTATAAGGCGTATATATTGTATTTTAGGACGACTATATTACTTTGTAGGATGATTATGTTTTATTATAAGGCGTATACATTGCATTGTAGGACGACTATATTACTTTGTAGAATGATTATGTTTTATTATAAGGCGTATACATTGCATTGTAGGACGACTATATTACATTGTAGGATGATTATGTTTTATTATAAGGCGTATACATTGCATTGTAGGACGACTATATTACATTGTAAGATGATTATGTTTTATTATAAGGCGTATACATTGCATTGTAGGACGACTATATTACATTGTAAGATGATTATGTTTTATTATAAGGCGTATATGTTGCATTGTAGGACGACTATATTACATTGTAGGATGATTATGTTTTATTATAAGGCGTATACATTGCATTGTAGGACAACTATATTACATTGTAGGATGGTTATGTTTTATTATAAGGCGTATATATTGTATTTTAGGACGACTATATTATTTTGTAGGATGATTATGTTTTATTATAAGGCGTATATATTGTATTTAAGGACGACTATATTACATTGTAGGATGATTATATTTTATTTGTAAAAGGCGTATATATTGCATTTAAGGACGATTATAATGCATTGTACCACGATTATCGTAGGACGCCTATATAACACACACGTTTAGTTGCCCAAACTGCAGATATTTCAACTCCTTTTTACTGTTTTTAACAACACTAGTTCACATTCATGTTATCTCTAGATGTCAAATATGTAAACATTAAAAAGTATTCGTGCTACCATTATCCAAAAAGGTTGTTGCCAGTATCAATAAGGAAATAAACAGAAAATATTTGATGACAAATCGGAAGTTACTTGGTAGAATAAACAATAGTACAATATACAGATGAGGTCATTAGAGTTTAGTGTTGAAAATGTCGATCGCAGAAAAATGGGGAAATCGGCAGCTGTGTTTTTGTATGAGGCGCGGTACGGTTTATTCAGAGAAGTTGGGAGAGAAAAAAGGACGACAAAGACTTACATTTCCAAAGAATGCGAGAGAGATCCATACAGTTATAAGAAACTTCCATCGGAACGCTGCGTCTGTTTTCAGACGTCGATATATTGGCTGCCGTTCAGTGCCAGATCTATGTCCATTATCGACGTCAGATTTGCTAACCTTTTCTTCTTCCTCTTCTGTTCCTGTCTGTAGGTCGTGCAAAAAGACATTAATCTCTGTGTTGCTATCGTTCGACAAATCTTCATTTCTCTCTGTCATGTTTAAACTCCTTTTTAACATATATATATACTTCTATCAGCGTTCATCTTTCGTCTATCTCATTTCTATATGTACTTCCACTAGTGTTCATCTCTGTAACATTAATGAAAACAAACAGAACACCGTGAAGAGAACAGATTATATATATATATATATATATATATATATATATATATATATATATATATATATATATATATATATATATATATATATATATATATGATATTATGACTTTATAACTTTTAATAAGCTTTATATCTGACATGGCTCAGACAACCATTGTTTTCTTCATACAGAATGAACTATTCTTTCCCAATTATTCTTTAGTCACAAAATAAGTTCCTTTGTGAATATTTCACAATGAAGGCATGCCAAAACAAAATCTGTAAAGTCTGACATGAGGTAGTTGGGTACTGACTTTCACAATCGTCTAAGCCATGAGCCATTCGGGGATAAATTATTTGCATAAAAGCGTGGCTGCTATTTCAGAACACGGTATAATTTGGGGTAGGGGTGAATATATGGTGAACGGTAGATGATGTTTAGACGATATTCTGCCCATTTTACTTGGACGATGGGTAACATGGCTGTTTATCCTATACCAGAATGTCAATAAGTACCATTTATAACAGGGCAAGCTGAAGCAAAATCAACTTATAAATTACAAATATAGATTTTTAAAAAAACAGAAAGCCTGATTTCGTTCTGTTTATGTGTGTAATGTTTGAAACAGTATCTTGACATGCAATGAATTTATTTCGACTTCTCAACACCATATAAACTCAACGGTAAATTTGCCTTAAATATGGCTGCTTATGACATAATTTGGTAATTATCTATCAGGTATAACGTACCAATTGTACAATCTCAGGTGCGCGGAGTTTAAGGTGAGGGAACATTTATTCAGAAACAAACAACACTATATGTGATTGATGCATTATGTAAAAGTTGTACTTTTTGTTAGGTTTAAAAACGTTAAGCCTCTTGACAACATGTGAGATTATTAATTCATATGTAGGTCATATTGTGTATTTTTTTTAATTATCTTTTTAAAATGTGGTACACGTGTCTGTAAAAGTGTTTGTTGTGACCAGATAACTCTTACTTCTAGTTCCAGCAGAGTTATCTCTCTTAAATGCAATAGCGTACCTGGTTATGTCCATGTCGAATTGACAATCTAACATTATTCTCTATGGCAGTGTGTTATCCATGCTGAGGTAGTATAGAAAGTATATTTACTTCACAAAACATTAGCGTCGATGTCTGGAAAAACAATTGGCACCGTGATACGAACGATCAGCGTATGCAAGACCATACATATCAGAGATTGACACCTTGCCAAAATCTCGATGACATCACTCATGTGGCGGTGCATGATTAGGAGAGGGTACAATCGCTGTAACAAAGATGTTTAACTATTTAACAATAGTGCTTAAAACTTATGATTTTGCAAATTTTATTATTCTTTGAATACTCTAGAATATATTTTCGATATTTATTAGGGAAATAATATTGTCCTTTTATCGTTTATTTTATTTATATGTATTGTCATTCGAAGATAAATAATTGTTTCTGTAGACTGAACATATTTGTACAAATGTATAAATTAAAATAGTAATTAGGGTGTAAGCACGATCAAAAGTGTTATTCTACAAATAACCCAATCCAAATATATATATATATATATAACTACTTAATTGTATATATATATATATATATATATATATATATATATATATATATATATATATATATATATATATATGTATATATATATATATATATGTATATATATATATATATATATATATATATATATATATATATATATATATATACAATTAAGTAGTGTCCAAAACCATTTGGAAAACGAAAAGCAAATTTCGAGTAAATGGGTAGTAGCTATATTCAATCATAAGCTGCTCGATTTCTTTGTTTTAGCTATAGATGTATTTACTAATTACTTTTAGCTATAAATTTTTTTTTTATCATTACTGTCGTCTTTTTCTGGAACACTAGCATTAAGTAAACCGTACACATCACCACCCAAACATTGAAGCAGATGACCACTTAATTACTGCCAACCAGCACCACAGTGGCTTTTATCAGTTTGTCAAGTTATCGGCAGGTATGTAATTTCAATTTTGTTAAGGGAGGGGGGGGGACTTGACGGGATTATTAATTTTCGTATAAAGACTACATCAATTTTACAGCACATGCACATGCCCACCCCCACCCCGCCCGCACTAACGTCCCTGGTTATCGGTTGACAAGGTTCTTCGTCGGCATCCAACTCGTTTTAAATGTCATGCTGCGATAAAGTGTTAATTAGACCAAAGTCATGTTCTGTTGTATATATATCTTAGTCGAAGGATTGAACCAGTCTGAATGGTCTGGAACTCTTTCTGCTTTGTGACCATAACTACGCCTATCGTGTTTTATTTGTTTACACAATGCATCATTATTAGTAAAGCATAACACTATGTTTTATTCAAATACAGGAAACGCCATCGCACACGCTGGCAAACGTATCGCTTTACTTTTTGTTATATTGACTTGCCACCGCTCAAGCATAGCCATGCATTTATCAATACACTCTTATTGTCAATACCCTCTGTTTAATACAAAATGACAGCTAAGCACTTTGACAAAGAGTGCGGCCTAGCTGTGAATCTCTAAATAGGTTTCTTAAGACTGTTGTCATAGTTATTATGTACGCATTACAAGAGAAACTAACAAAGTTATAACATACTTACTCGTGCAAGTCCTATGAAAGAGGAAGCCAATATTCGTGCGAAAATTTCCCACAAATCGTCACTACGTAACACGATATTGTATTCAGAAATAAGCACAGAGCTAGCTGTGATTGGTGAATTATCTACGAGTCAGACTAGTTTATGTCATGCATATGACTCTTGGAAACATGTGAACTTGTGTTAATTCATATCAAGATGATATTTTGTGAATGATTTTAATTTTTTTATATATAAAAGAATATGTAACACAGATCATTAAAAATGAATATGTTGTGATCGGATAACTCTTACCAATGTTTAGTTCCAGCAGAGTTGTCTCTCTTAAATGAATTGGTGTAACTGCATTGTCATTTTGGCGATCTAGCATTTACCTCTGTATCTGTGCAGGCAATGGCGTCGCTAGGGGGGTGCGGACCGCACCGGGTGACACCATCTCAGAAGGGTGACACCAAAATGAAAAATTGCAAATTTTACTGAGCACACACTGCTCGGTAAAGTAAGTTTAATGTTAAAATAACTATAACTTAACGTTGTTACAGTTCTTAAATACTTTTACCTTCTGACCTTCAATTAATTTGTTTTTGTTCTTGTCATTTTTATTCTGTGGACTTATTTTAAGAAGAAGAAATCCATCACTGGGTAACACCAACCCTAGCGACGCCGCTGTGTGCAGGGCCGGATTTTATAATCTGCAGAGGCCCTATTAAGTAAATATTTTAACAGAGAATAATGACGTGCAACTATTGAACTCGGCAATTTATTTTGCTAATTATTACAATGTAAATTATGTAATTTATATAAAATATATTGCAAAGATAATGCTGCAGAACATATTATGCAAAAAATCACGTGTTAAATTACTTTAATACAAATCATACTAAAACAGTAACAAATTTAAAAAATATCAATTTTTTAGAGCCCCTTTTAGACTGTGAGGCCCTTAGCTGTAACATGTTTAGCTTATGTCCGAATTCGGCTGAAATCGGATATAATGCATATTTTCACCAAACGTTAGCAATGAGGCCAATGGAGAAAACAATTGGTACGGTGATACTATTAGTGTGTGTCAATCTGGTCATGCAAACGCATTTATTTAAAGTAAATTAAATATTAATTGCTGTTAGTACTGAGGCCAATTGAAGAAGAAAGAGAAAAACAATTGGTACCATGATACCATTAGTGTGTATGTCAATGTGATCATGTAAGCGCATTTATTAAAAAAAAACCAACCAACATATTTTCTTGTTCTGAACTTAAATACTAAAATTGTTTAAACAAAGCATATTCATTATCGATTATTGAATACTCTACACATTAAATGTCATCAAAAACTTACAAGAGGAAAATTATTGATCGGTATGGTAACTAATAATGATAACTAAACTGATTCCAAGAAAAGATGACGCAAGGTTGATCAGTATGACGTCATTGACCAGATTTTCAATCTGATTGTTTTTTGTTTTCTTTAAAAAAATACCGAATCACACCTTTAAGTTGTTCTTGCTGAAAAATGTCCGAGTAACTTAACATTGATCTTGCCGTATGCACTGCTCTGGGCGTGGCCTTCCAAATGATTATATATGTAGGAGGATCTAATTGCTAATTAAAGGTAAGTGTCATCAAGGTCTAAAAAAAGTTTGGTGGAAGTATAACTCGGAAGGACCCCAAGACGAACTACCGATCCATTGGAAGTTTCTGGCAAGTTTACTAACATTTACACGTTGGTCGAGCTGAAACTCGAACTCACTTGAACAGAAGTGGGATGGGAGTGATCTGTTAGCGCCTAAGACCACTCGATATCAGAACATAAGCAGTAAACAATTACATCTTCAGCATAGCACATGACATCGACTTCTTTGAATTCGGTTTAAACTGATGTTTTACAATATAATGGTAAGCCACATTGTGTCAGTCTACAGAGTATCAACGTTATATTCAGTACTCCAAGTATTGCAGCACTAGGTCATCTGATATTCCCATGTAAACCTCAGACAAAAGAAAAACATTTTAGGAGATCTGGTTGCTGCGAAAAAAAAATTTTTTCTCAACAAAATAACTATATTCATCCAATATCTAAATCGGTCCGTGGTAGGCACGTTATGTCACAGAACGCACGTTATGTCACAGAACGAACATTATGCCGAAAATCTAGATCTCTTCCCACCTCAACCTGTACTAAGACTGATGGGCGAAATTTCGGATTGATCTTACATATTGATTAAATCGTTCAATTTGGTGCATACAAAATTGTACATATCAGCGTAAAGTTCAGACGTTAACCGGTATTTCTCGCGGCTTTAAGATACGGTCGGTTGAATGATTCTGGAAATTAATAGTTTGATTTAATGACATCATTACATTTTTAAGATATACATATGAATAATGAATTGTATTCCTACCCTATCTGAACATGATAATAATGTATTTATTTGCATCTAGAAACCCTGTCAATACTTTATTCAATAGCAACAATTATCGAAAGTTTTGACAACGATCTACTAGTTTAAATTTAAATTTTTTTCTTCAAAATAAATATAACGAACGTTTTACGTATAATTTCGATTAATATTACCAACACGTAAGTAGTTTTGCGTTTAATTTCGATTAACATTACCAACACGTAAGTAGTTTTGCGTATTATTTCGATTAACATTACCAACACGTAAGTAGTTTTGCGTATTATTTCGATTAACATTACCAACACGTAAGTAGTTTTGCGTATAATTTCGATTAACATTACCAACACGTAAGTAGTTTTGCGTATAATTTCGATTAACATTACCAACACGTAAGTAGTTTTGCGTTTAATTTCGATTAACATTACCAACACGTAAGTAGTTTTGCGTATTATTTCGATTAACATTACCAACACGTAAGTAGTTTTGCGTATTATTTCGATTAACATTACCAACACGTAAGTAGTTTTGCGTATAATTTCGATTAACATTACCAACACGTAAGTAGTTTTGCGTATAATTTCGATTAACATTACCAACACGTAAGTAGTTTTGCGTATAATTTCGATTAACATTACCAACACTTAAGTAGTTTTGCGTATAATTTCAATTAACATTACCAACACGTAAGTAGTTTTGCGTATAATTTCGATTAACATTACCAACACGTAAGTAGTTTTGCGTATAATTTCGATTAACATTACCAACACGTAAGTAGTTTTGCGTATTATTTCGATTAACATTACCAACACGTAAGTAGTTTTGCGTATAATTTCGAGTAACATTACCAACACGTAAGTAGTTTTGCGTATTATTTCGATTAACATTACCAACACGTAAGTAGTTTTGCGTATAATTTCGATTAACATTACCAACACGTAAGTAGTTTTGCGTATAATTTCGATTAACATTACCAACACGTAAGTAGTTTTGCGTATTATTTCGATTAACATTACCAACACGTAAGTAGTTTTGCGTATTATTTCGATTAACATTACCAACACGTAAGTAGTTTTGCGTATAATTTCGATTAACATTACCAACACGTAAGTAGTTTTGCGTATAATTTCGATTAACATTACCAACACGTAAGTAGTTTTGCGTATAATTTCGATTAACATTACCAACACGTAAGTAGTTTTGCGTATTATTTCGATTAACATTACCAACACTTAAGTAGTTTTGCGTATTATTTCGATTAACATTACCAACACGTAAGTAGTTTTGCGTATAATTTCGATTAACATTACCAACACGTAAGTAGTTTTGCGTATTATTTCGATTAACATTACCAACACGTAAGTAGTTTTGCGTATAATTTCGATTAACATTACCAACACGTAAGTAGTTTTGCGTATTATTTCGATTAACATTACCAACACGTAAGTAGTTTTGCGTATAATTTCGATTAACATTACCAACACGTAAGTAGTTTTGCGTATAATTTCGATTAACATTACCAACACGTAAGTAGTTTTGCGTATTATTTCGATTAACATTACCAACACGTAAGTAGTTTTGCGTATTATTTCGATTAACATTACCAACACGTAAGTAGTTTTGCGTATAATTTCGAGTAACATTACCAACACGTAAGTAGTTTTGCGAATAATTTCGATTATCATTACCATCACGTAAGTAGTTTTGCGTATAATTTCGATTAACATTACCAACACGTAAGTAGTTTTGCGTATAATTTCGATTAACATTACCAACACGTAAGTAGTTTTGCGTATAATTTCGATTAACATTACCAACACGTAAGTAGTTTTGCGGGTGATATGTGATGTGTGACAGGCGATGAAAATCCATGGAATAAAAAATTTAGGATTGATGGAAATTTAGCCGTATGTATAATCTTATTAGAATCTACGTGAATTTAATAATAAATATGACCATATACTTTCTGTGGAACACGTTATGTAAGAAAGTCCAAAGGTAAGTAAATAAAATGACTATATGCACCTTATTTGGATTTAGCATCGTGGAACTCCATGGCGATACGGATCACAATCATTTTTCTTATATAGTCTCCTCAGTTTTCCTCGGTACATAATTTCCACTGTATCCAAATCCTAATAAATCATACGCTCATCTAAATTACCTCTAAAGATGAACTCATGAAGAGGTTCTCGACATAAGTTATCCGGCATTTGTTTGAGAGTCTGCACTGTAATCAAAGCACAGTGGAATGGGCCAAAGATTGATTGAACTTCTGGGTCCGCATTAGTGCCTTATTATTCACCACATATGATGATCATCCTATAAAAAATAAACATTTTACCAATGCTTAAATATAACCCTTTTCTCACCACCATAATGAGCGATGGGATAAAATGGCTCTAAAAGTGGACTGGAAGAATAACATATTGAATAAGAAGTAATAATGTTTACCTAATTCCAAGGGTTAACACCTACCTTGACTACGTATCATGCTAATCAACACCTACACCTACAATATATAAAATGTCAAACAGAAGTGTAAGGGGATAGAGATTTAAATTAGGATGTATAGTTATAGAGCGTATCACTAACCATGCTCATCCAAAACTTCAATAACTAATACGCACCGATTACAAAAAAAGAAAAAGGAGGGAATGTATAGGGATACGTACTGCTGACTGATATACTATTTCACGCCAATCACAAGGAAGTAGTTTATATCACCTATTTTCTGCGTCACTCCGATATGCCACGAAAAAGCCCCACTATATATAAATTGGATATGTACAACATATCCACAATCCATTTTATATTTCATTTTTAAATGTTAACACTCTATCCAACGAGACAAACCTAATTTTAAATAAACTAACACCATAACCATCTACGATACTGTTTATTTCTCTTCTTCTTTTCTTAGATAAGTCTTTTAATAATTCATGTTTTTTTCTTCTTCTGTTTTCATAAGCTTAGTGCTGATCACAGTAGGCCAGCTGTTTATTCTACCCTTAAACATATTTTGTCTGTGCTGAAATCACCTTCATAAGCGATTTGTCCAAATCAGGTGCTCTTACAAGCATATTCGGCAAGAAAAGATTTAATACACCTTTGTTCTACAGTGTTGTGTTTGCCTAATTATTTTGTCAACGACGCTTAAGGTAGCCTTGCTTGAAGGCCGGTCCTGTCATGAAATATAGGAGGCACACCATACTTTGTTTACATCTTTACATTAAAAGTAACCAATTAAATTTTCATCTGACCGCTCTTGACGCTTAAGTGGATATAGCGCCTGCCTCGGATGTATGCGGTCACGGTTTTGAACCCTGGGCGAATCATACTAAAGACTTAAAACAATAGTACTGGTAGCTGCATTACTTGACACTCATAACTGAAAGACTGGCGTTAGGACTGGTATTGAAAGGTGGAGTGTAATTACATTACATAATTGAAAGACTGGCGTTAGGTATTGTGACTCGTTTGGATATCATGCTATATGGTGTGCCTCCTATATTTCATGATAGGACCGGCCTTCAAGCAAGGCTGCCTAGCACTGGGGTATCATGTCGCTGACATATAGCATGATGTCCAAACTGGTATTGAAAGGTGGAGTGTAATTACATTACATAACTGAAAGACCGGCGTTAGGACTGGTATTGAAGGGTGGAGTGTAATTACATTTCAACACTGAAAGACTGGCGTTAGGACTGGTATTGAAAGGTGGAGTGTAATTACATTTCAACACTGAATAGCCGCTATGAATTTCCTGTTATTGACTTGTCAGAAGCTCTTTAGTTTCGTACTTTTATGTAGGTGCATGATTTGGATTTTTAACGTAGCTTTAACACTTTGTCAGTCGTGTCGCTACAATGTCTGCATAATGGCACATTATAAGGCTGCCTAGCACTGGGGTATCATGTCGCTGACATATAGCATGATGTCCAAACGAGTCACATTATCTGACACCATGCCGACCAGTCATAACACTAATTACCTCTTAATGCTGAGCGCCAAGTGAGGCATCTGTTAGTACCATTTTTCTAAGTCTTTGGTATGACTCGTCCAGAGATCGAACCCACTACTCCCCGCATCCGAGGTGGTTGCTCTAACCACTACTCTTTTAAAACCGGCCGTGTGAATGGAGAGAAATTTCGGATCAGTCGGCATGAAGCTGACTTGACGTGAAGAATCATTATGATATAGATAAATATTTCGTCTTATAATTTGTTTAATTTTACATTGTGGAGGCACTGCTTGAACTCTTTGTATCTTCTGATCTTAACATTATTCCAGCCAAGAACATACCTTCAGACCCCATAACAGGCACATGTCTCCCACAAACTATGAACCCGTTTATCGAAGTGTAGGTCTTGACACTGCGCAACATTTATATGGAATTATGGAAGAAACTGTCCAGGAGACATTGATCCCCATTCAAGTTAAAATTAGCGACGAGGAAGTTAAAACTATACAGATTCTGAAGCAAGGAAGTAAGAAGTTAATATAGTTAGTGAATACTATATCACGTGCAACAATAGGGGTAGACTGTGTTACGGATTGGTTTACTGTACATGGAGTTTTTGCATGTGACATACAGACTTGGGAGGGACAGGTAACTTGATTGCTGTAAGTATATATTGTTTATGTTTACGAGTCAAAATAACAGAAGTAAATATTTTCCAGAAATCTTGTGTCTATTATGCCACCAGCATCATATATTTTGCACACTGCACATCGAACTATCAGTATTCTTTGTGTAACCATCAGGGACAAGAAATATACACACCATTGGATCCTCTAATGGATTTTCTTGTAGAAAGGACTTGTAAAGAATCCCGAGGAATGTGTCCAATAAATAAAGAGAAATGCCTACTGACCATTTTGGCCTAAATATTGACCAAATTAAGACTGTCATCTGTTACCTTATACTAATTTTGACGTAAAAAGCTGTCATGGAATCCATTCCAAATTGAATTATTTAAATGAATCAATTGGAAATATACAATATTTGACAAAATATCGTAACATTAATTGTCTCATAGTGGTAGTTTGATCCTAATGATTGGCAGGATTTATGTTATCACGTACAATGATAGGAACATCCATGTACAATTGATTAAAAAAAATCGATTTTAATTGGAGTATTTTTTAAAGATGGCTCAATCTGAATTGGGAAATATGTGCAAAACAATCCTTAATATTGCCTTCTTGTAGAAGATGGTTGGTTTTTTAGTTTTATTCTTTAACAAAATAACGGCTGTCATATACCATTTTCGACGTAAATTTTGGCAAGGAATCCATCGGAGAAGGAGCGTTTGAGATGGCACTGTCGAAAATGTGAATAATTTTGTTTAAAAAATCTTTTTTTTTAAATAATCTTTTCGTCATCATCTTCAAGTAGTGAAACTATTTGAGAATTTCATTAAATGACAAACATACTAGCCGTAACACGAGATAACGACTGATATAGTCAAACCGAAACATTGGTATAATCCGCACTGTGTCACTAAAAATATTTAATGAAAGAAATAAACTTTGCCGAATTTTGTTCATGAGAGGCCAACTTTGTTTTTTCATATGACAATATGGCAATCGCCTGTCGTCGTATAACGGAGTGCAGCGCAAGGAGAATACAAGGCAGGAAACCAGACTACATGGTGCAAGGCATACAAAATTCCTTCACACCGATGAAAATCTCTAAAGATGCGTTCAGATTAAGTTTTGACTTTAAAACACGCCAAAAATCTCACCGTGCAATATTTCTCGAAAGAACGTAATCATGTGGGATTCCAAGCTGTTGATGCAATGTTTCGAGAAAAGGCTTATTACCGGTTGTAACTTCACATAGCCACGAACTATGAAATGGCAAGTTTATGTTTTTCTATGTGGATTTGCAAATAGTCAAACATTGGATTTGATCCGGAAATATTATATACATACAGTATCGCCAAACGACCCTTGACCCAGGCCCAGCCCTAGGACAAGGCGAACGAGGCAACCGTCCTATGCCTCACGCTTTCAGGAAATCAACCCCGCAATGCATTTTTGTTGTTGCTTGGGACCCCGCTCATCGCTTGGTGCCTTAGAAGCCCGCTTGTTGCTCTGGGTCCCTATGGTCGGGACTGCTTGAACCGACAGTTAGTCAAGGGTGTTAAGGAAATAACGTTGTATAAAATTTACACTAATGAATATAGACAAGAATGTCTGCACCACATTGTAAATTAATAGGTGAGATCAGGTTCCAAATCGTCCATCAGTATCATCACATGTGTGTTTGGGTGGGGGTGGGGTGGGGGTATGACCTAAGTTGGATAGGATGAAGATAGAAATGTACATTTTTTCATTTTCCACATTTCAAGAGTTATAAACGAGAGAGTAAATAAACTTATCACTAAAGAACTTGTTTAAATATTTTTCCAGTTGTGGCAGTACTTTTGACCAGAACTTGAATAAATGAATTCTCTAGCTTATATTGAAAATAAGGACACTGCTTTTCCCCCATCGTAATTTAAAGCAAGAAACATCGATAAGAGAGATTATTGAAGTATATATATATATAAGAAATAATTTTGTAGGGAATATAATTTTTTAATAGGTGAGATTATCCTCCAAGCTCGTCCGTCAATATCAGCATAGGTTT
This sequence comes from Unio pictorum, assembly GCA_030141615.1. Lineage (NCBI taxonomy): Eukaryota > Metazoa > Mollusca > Bivalvia > Unionida > Unionidae > Unio > Unio pictorum. Next base: position 4,089,611 of record JARLTB010000143.1, on the reverse strand, counting down.
GGGAGGAAGATGATTTATTTTTCGGTCAAAGATGCATTCCACGACATGGGAAATAAGATGCCACGATTAATACGGACTGAATGCTGTATTGATGAATATTTCAATATTGTGGACCACTCTATTTTCAAATAAATAATAATTAAGAATGAATTCAAAGAAGTGGATATCAGGGTAAATCTGCTTGATTTTCTATTGTTCATTGATTATGCTCCGATTCATCTAGGGGTCCGAGTTGTCCAAAGTGCTTGCTTTACAGATCCTTCAGGTCTCGCGAGAAATCCGGCTGAATTCTCAGCTCGACCAACATGGGCAAGGGATAAAGCTTGACAGTTATTTCCCGTGTTTCCGGTGCCTTTTCTCTTCCTCTGCCAAAATATACTGGTCACCATGTATGGCTTAACATGCGCTGAGAATGGCGTTAACCCCCCCCCCTCCTCTGATAAAAGCAAACAAGAAGCAAACTGATTCGCGTACCCGAGTATCAATGAGATGATTAGAACTAAATATAGGAATAAAACTTTCCTCAGATTTACTTTTTAATGTTCAAGAAACATGGCTGGATACTGATTGTATCATTGCATCAGCTTAAATTTCTCCTATCTCCTCGCTCTTCCACCTCCCCTTTCCTCTCAACCTCTCCTCGGAGAAATCCCACCCTCTCGACCGTGACCCATGGATCAGAGCTTTAATCACACACACACACACACACACACACACACACACACACACACATAGGTTGATGAGTTGGGCTACGTGTTAGCGTGCCAGACTCAAGACCGATAGGGAGTGGGTTCAAATCGTACCGTCAACGAATCTGTCACAGCCTGGGCAAGGCTTTTCATTCCAATTGCCTGTATAATAACATACTTTGACGTACTGTAAAGCACTAAACCAAACTAAATCTGGTATGACTGCTTGTGTGAAATACGCTCTAATAATATACAAAGATGGAGCTGCAAGTGTGTGTGTGTGTGTGTGTGTGTGTGTGTGTGTGTGTGACCTTTGAACCCCTCCCAGGGAACCAAATGGAGAGGCTGTTGATTATCATATAGTAGCGTATGTACTGAAGTTACGGACAGACGGGAGGACAGACAGACAGAGGGTATCATACCTAAATTGTGGGGAAAATTAGCCGTTGTGGCTATACATATATAATGCACACAAGATAGAAGTTGTATGGTATTTTTATGCAGTGAGTGCCGGTTTTAATTGGTCCATTTTTCGTTCAAAAAAGCCGTGTCATGCTGAATAATTTAAAAACTAATTACCTTTACGAATCTGGTTAAGTTCTAAGAGTTTACATTCACGGGTCAAATGTTTCAATGTGCCCATTTAATTAAATACATTTTGAACAGTGGATAGACAAATGTCAATGGAACATATAAAACCGGACAGTGTATCGAATAAATTCATTAAGACCTGGACAGAATCCTAGCATGCATACAGCCAGGCAATTAAATTTGTTGACAGACATAGAGGTAGAAAAGAAATACAATGGCAAATATCCGTGTTATTCTTTCTTTAGTAATAATGTGTAATCAGCATGTATTGCCGCCAGGTTCGTTTAAATAAACCCGAATAAAATATGTATGTGTGCATACATGTATGTACGCATTTAGCAAAGCCTTTGTTCATATGTTATGTGTTATTGATTTTCTAAAGCAGAACTCGGTGTAATGACAGCTTTGCGTTTGTGTTGTCAAGATGATGACCTGCAAGCGGTGTGCCGATCTGGTTTAATCTGGTTTTTAAATAAACAGAAAGTTTAAAGGGTCTCTTAAAACTCTAGTTAATAACGAAGATAGCGAGTTACGATTTATTTTTAGTCATTGTTGGTTATAGAGAGTTACGATTCATTTTTCGTCATTGTTGGTATTGCACATTGAATTAGTGCTTCATGATTGACACAGTGTCACAGCGCTACAACAGTGGGTAGCAAAAGATACAGCTGTTATAGAGGGCATTCATGAAATCAACTTAAACATTAAAAAAATTATCAACTCTTCATATATCTTTGATTATAATAAATATGAAAATGTCATCTTTATATCAAATCATTGGAGGATCCCAAAAGGGATTAGTTTTCATAAATCTGAGCAATAACAACTGTCTACACGATGCTATGTATTCACGCCACTAACGGTTGGATTCGACCGACGGGTCACATGAGCCCGTTACGCATTATTTGAATGGGCCAATGTGTGACGAAATTCACATGGATCTTGGGTCAGTTTGTTATGTAAGCTATATGATTGGTGTGCTAGTTTGTCCTGTAATGCGAAGTTAAAATTGTAAGTCTTAGAGAAGTATTTAGCACAGATATTTGTAACTTAGTAACCTCCTTTTGTTTTAGCGCCTAACCGCCATGTCATGAAAATGAGGATATTGACAATGAAAATATGCAGGTAAGTGCATGTCTACGCTTGTGTGGTGGCACTGGAGTCGAGCACCTGTCTACTATGATTAGTTCGCTTACATTTTTCTTTTTCACACGTCATATTTAAAAAAGAAAACATGGAGTTTGTAGTTTATCGCATATCAAGTATTTAAGACAATGTGCACTTTAATAACTAATAATAAGGGTTTGGCACAAGTACCACTACCAAGCGGTAAAGTTTTCAGATCGTTTAGATTTTTGTTACTTTTTCCTGGCGTTGACACGCACAGTACTTATGTATCAAACGATAATCTGGGAAACTGTGGACAGCTATCACAGAGAGAGAGAGAGAGAGAGAGAGAGAGAGAGAGAGAGAGAGATCAGTTTAAATAAAATGCTACTTTGCTCCAGTTTTGGTGGTAGTGGGTGGGGTTTGCTAAATGTTGTTTAACCAGAATATGACAGCAAAATAAAGCTTTACTTTTAAAGATAATTGAATCTTTGACTAATTAACTGGGATGGTAAATCTGTTTGTGTAAATGTTTTGTTTATTCGATAATGTTTGAAATTGATGAATTAGGTTCTTTAATAGTTTAAAAAAAATTGCAAAAAATTCATTAAGATCTCATAAAGATCTAATTAATATCGATGCATGAACGACAGAGATTCATGGGGGGGGGGTACCCTGAATTTGCATGTGCTGTAAAAGTGATGTAATCTATGTACGAAAATTAACCAGCCAGTAAAGTTACCCCACCCCAACACCGAAAAAAGTTAAAATGACGTCCCTCATAAACGGTGAAAATTTGCCCGAGTCAGAAGAATGAGAATATTTGGAAGCTAAGGTAAGATAATAAAGTTCAATATATTTTCTTCGAAAAAGCATTTTATTGTTATGCTTGACGTTGAAAATTGCCCTTAAATTCGAAATTTGTTTTCTACAAAGGTTACGTAATCAAAAATATTTTCTCAGCTTTTAAATGACGCTAAAAACGACTTAATTGCAGAAAATACAAAAATTGAAAAAATGCAGAGCATCTCATAGTGAATGATTCCTGTGTTATGGCCGTCTCATCCCCAAATGTCTAGCACTGGGGCATCATGCCGCAGACACATAGCATGATGTCCCACACATTCACATTATTCTGACACTGGGCCGACAAGTCCTAACACTAACCTCTTAATGCTGAGTGCCAAGTGAAGCAAATGCATGTAACATTTTTATGTCATGGACTTGGCTGGGTTTTAAATCTGCGTCCTCCCGCATTCAAGGCGCGTGCGCGCGTGTGTGTTTCACAAGTTTGAAGAGGTGGTGGAGAGTCGAAATTGCCTTTAATGATTCATTTATGTGTTAATTTATTCTCGCGTCGCAAAGGGACAGGTTTTAAGCCGCTCAATGTGTATGAACAGACATATATTGTTGCCGTCATATTAAAGCTTAACATTTCCCACCAATTTATTATATAAATATTGATTATCATTAAGACAAGAGGCATGGTTATATAGTTTTAGTTTAAAGGGATTTAAGCGGTCAGATATGGTAATATTCGAAACAAATAGTACCTAGTTCACATCTGATACTGATAAAGATTCTGACCCATATGAGTTGGAGTTTGTTATCGCTGTTGTTTTGATAAACTATTGCCCTGGTGTGTATAAACCTCCAATTTATTCTCTGTAAATGGCAGTCGTCTTGAGCCCTACCTTGGGTTTACATTAAAATTGGCTGGGAATCTATTTTGCGTTGGATGTTATTGTTTGCAACTTTTGTACCATGCAACAATTTTGGTGGCAGCGGTGGGATATCAAAGTTGTTGGAAATTTGACAGTAACATTGACATAGCCCAAGTAATAAGGTTTTGTCTGAGTAGTATCTCTGCAAATTGCTATTGGATATACTCTGTAACTTTGTGTGAGATTCCTGTTAAACAAAATAAGGACTGAAATGGCGACCCAAGGAATTGTTATAGACGAGGTAGTATGAACGATTGTTGAAGAGCGCAGCATTGCAAGGGATATAACCAAAAGGAAACAACAAACAAATTTGATGCAATTTACAGATGTTAGAAGAGACTTCAGTGGTGAAGAAGCAGATAACATGGACATAGAGGAAGAGCATTCTCTAAGAAAACTAAAGAAAACACAGAGCAAACTAAAAACATCTAAGGACACCAACAAGCAAACTGAACGTGACCAGTTGCAGTTAGACAGGGAATGCGCAATTGAAAGACAAAACATTAGACCTTGAAAGGGAGAAGTTACGAATGGAGCACAATCTTAGACTTAAACTGGAGTTATAGATAGAAAGATTAAAACACCAGAATGACGATAAAAAGAACGACAGCCTCCTAATCAAAGTCAAACTTCAAACTTACAATTATAAAGCGAATGAAGATATTCTTACATTTCTCTTATAATCTGAGGCCGTGTCTAATCATGCAAAATGGGGGCGAAAAAATAAAACCCTGCAACCGAGAACGCTGCTAACAGGAGAGGCCAGAGAGGTAGCCCAGCAAACAAGCAAGACCTATGTTGAGCTAAGAAAGACCGTGATAAATAAGTTTGGGAAAAGGTCTCACGAATGTTTTAGCCAGTTAGCATAAGAAGGGATGCAAAAGAAACATACAAAGATATAATGGCATGTATAGAACAGTATATAACACGGTTCATTGATAGTCGTGATTCACATAATTGTTTAGCAGATTAATACTTTTTAAAGGCTCTCCCTACCAGTGCAGGCCCAGTGAATAAGGCGTAATATGAGCAATGTGTCTATTGTCGATGCTGAGGATTACGTTATACCCATCAATGACATCAAGTTCGACCCAAAGCACAGCCGACAACAAGCAAATAACGAAGCATCAAGTTCACCTCAGTCCAAGAAAACTGGTTTGATAGAAAGATCCCATGGAAACACAAAGTGCTATAAATGTCACCAAAAGGGTCGTGTTTTGCGTGATTATCCCAGCGGAAATAAACAAATTCAAGCAGCCTATTTTGTCCAGAATACCATTGGTGAAGGGTTAATAAATGTACCGGGAACTGTGAACAACAATTAAGTATTGTTTGTGAACGATACAGGTGCAGAAATGACCTTTATACATGAGAACCTTGTCGACAAGTCATGTATCCTTGAAGGTGACAAACAGACACTCTAAACAGCCACTGGACAACCTTTCGAGGCAAAATTAGCCATAGTAGAATCAGACACGCCATACTAAAAGGGTCATGTCCAGGTTGGATTGGTATCTGACTTGGCAGCACAAGGGCTGATGCGTATGGGCGTTCTATGTAGGAATAAAGGGACTATGGTAGTAACAAGGATGCAGGCAAGGGCGCAGAAAGAGGAAGCGGACGAAAGTGAAAGAAACTACAAGAATATGGGCTCCGGTTCCATGAACTGGATGATGTGCATTTGGATCGTCTATTTTCGGACGAAGAAAGTGATCATGATGAGGACGAGGCATCCATCGCGAAGATAAGGCTGATGTCAAGAACATGTCGCTTGATCAACTACACAATGTTAATGCGGAATTGATTTCTCAGTATCAGAAAAATGACAGCTCACTGACTGATGTTAGAGAAAAGGCCTACATTTGTTTGGGAGTGTGGAATTTTAAAACGGAAGTGGAAGTTGTTAGATGGAGCAAAATATGGAATCCAATTAGTTTTGCCAAAGCAGTTACGTCCAGCAGTGGTGGAATTGTCACATGCTAGACCGATTGCTGGTCTTCTAGGAAGGGAGAAAACGAAGGCAAGAATAACAACTGCATTTTAGAAGCCAGGAATGTTTGGGGATATTCAGAGGCACTGTCAGGCCTGTGACATCTGCTGAAAGACAGCAAGGAGAAATGGGAAGGAGAAAGCTCCAACGGTGTGTCCAACAATTGTGTCTGACCCAATTATTAAAATTGCGATATATATCGTTGGCTCACTACAGCGCACAAAGGCTGGGCACAAATATATACTAACCATCGTAGATGAAGCCACCCGGTATCCGGAAGCAATTCCTTTGAAGAACATCGAAGCCAAGGGAGTGGCCAATGCTTTAATTGGTCTGTTTAGTCGAGTTGGTATACCGAAGATTATCCTTACAGACCAAGGGACCAACTTCACACGTACTCTTCTAAAAAAAGACTCTACAACATCTTGAACATTAAGGGGATAACATGCCACGATCCAATGGAACGGTCGAAAGATTAAATGTCACACTCAAAGCTGTCTTGAAGAAACTGACCGATATGGAGAGTTTGGACAAAATCAGTCTGAATGGCAGATTGACGAAAGAACAGCGAGGATAGGTGCGACAATTATGCTCTGAGTTTGAGGACGTGATAACGTCCAAACGATACAAAACGAACTGGATCACTCACAACATTCCAATAAAAACACATGTTCCGAGCACGCATAAATCTTATCGTATCCCACATGCAAAAACGGGCGGAGGTCAGAGCTATAGCAGACGAAATATTACAGCAAAAATGATAAGACCGTCTTCATGCCCATGGTGTTCACCAATTGTGCTTGTTCCAAAGAAAGATGAAACTCTGCGACTCTGTGTTGATTACAGAAAATTGAAGAACATCACACTCTTTGATACCTATTCTACACCAAGGATAGACGAAGCTTTTTAGAAGGTGGGAAATGCAAAGTATATTAGCAAACTCGACATGACTAAAGGTTATTGTCTTTGTCTAAAGAAGCGCTGGAGAAATATACTTTTGTGACACTCTTTGGACTTTTTAAATTTACTGTTACGAGTTTCGGGATGAAAACTTCACCTGCTACATTTTCGCGCATGATGGACTTTTTGTTGTCCAAATTTTTTGATATTGCATCTTACTTTGATGGCATCGTTATTTATAGTGAGACCTGGAATGACCACCTTCAGGATCTATGAGCAGTCTTGAAGAGATTGCGAGAAAACAATCTGACAGTTAAACCTTCCAAGTGTGATATTGGAAAGGATACCATTGTTTGCATTGGTCACATTGCTGGTGGAGGACAAATTAAAACAGACGACGCCAAAGTCACAGCTATGACTGACTTCCCACTCCCTACAACAAAGAAAAAGGTTCGACTTTCTTGGAATGGCGGTCTGTTATAAAAAATGCATCAAGAATTTCTCTCAGCTCTCAGTTCCGCTTTGTATTTTGACAAGAAGGGACAGCCAAATCGTGTTACATGAGATGATACAGCTGTTAATTCATTCAGTGACCTGAAGAATGCACTGGTAAAGGCACATATCTTGATCAACCCTGTTTTTGAACGCCCATTTGTACTGAAAACGGATACAAGTGATGTGAGCATTGGGGCTGTTTTGAGTCAGTACAGTGACAATACGGACGAACATTCTAAAAACGTATCTTAGCCGCAAACTATTGCCGAGAGAGCAGACTTATTCTACAATTGAGATGGAATGCCTTGCGATAGTATGAGCAATATAGTCTCTTCACTACTATTTGCGTGGTGCTCCATTCAGTGTCGAAACTGACCATAACCCGCTAATCAGGCTAAGCCAAAACAAAGGAGGAAAACAAAAACAACAACACAAGATCTTCTGAGATGGTCGCTTTGTCTGCATCCATACGAGTTCACAATAAAACATCGTCGGGGAGCAGAGAGAACGCAGATGCTAATGGATTGTCACGTGCTGGAGTCTAAGACTATGCATTTTAGTGTTCATTTTTATTGGACTTAAGAATCAAGACCCATGTGATGATGTGTTTTATATATTGTGTACCAATTAAGCCCTAGCTTGGGTGTACATTAAAAAGTGGCTGGGAATCTATTTTACGTATATATATATATATATATATATATATATATATATATATATATATATATATATATATATATATATATAGATAGATATATATATATATATATATATATATATATATATATATATACACAACTTGAATACTTGGGCCTATCTTGGTGGTGAAACGTACATTATTCATATTTATTTTCGGATCATCCATGGTAATCTATCCATATACCAATTACATTTGTTTGTAGACTCCTTGCGTTTGATTCTTGTTTGTTATTGTTGTTGTTATATGTTTTAAGGCCATTTTTCAGCACAAGATAGGCTATACATGGCGTTCAGTATTAATGGTGGAGGAAGAATCCGGGAAAATCTCGGAAAGAACCACCGACCCACGAAAAGCTACCGGTAAGCTTTCTCACATAGCTACATTGGCTGAACTTGAGACTCGAACCGACGCAGACAGAGGTAAGATGGCAGTGACCCGTAACGGTGAGCGCTTTAGACCACTCGGTCACTCGGGGCTCCGATTCTTGTTTGATTACGCGATCGAAATTATATACTAGAATTCTCCCCCCCCCCTCTCCAAATCAGGCAATGGCACATTCATAGGGCCAGCCTTTGACAGACTGGAACGATTTTCTGGCCTTGTGTTCACATGGGCCCCGCATATTAGTAAGCTTTGAAACTATAGCAATAGAGAGAAAGTAATTTGAAAGCGAAAATAAACTGTAAGTTGAATATCATAAAATTCTTGGTTGAAAGTGTATTTCCAAATGCCTTGTTTACAGGCGGTCCCGCGCATAAATACGGGGCTGGGGGTCGCCAAAATGATCCAAGTGGAGCTTGCATTTGCTAAGGCAGTTACTTCACATATAAACACTTTGGATAAAATGTCAGTGAGAATTGAAAGTGACTTCCATGGGCAAGGATCTTATTTGGAATCGCATCACAATTATTATTTCCAGAATGTAGTTCTAGTCTATTTTTAGAACATTTTTTCCTCTCTCATTTTGGTGGTGATAGAAGAGTTATATTGATGCATTTTTGGTAGGGATTTAAAGGTAATTGTTTATTCCTGAGAATATGAGCTCAGAGAGTGGTTGTCTGTGTGTATTTTGGCGACAGTGCACATTGAGTAATACGGTCTTGGTGATGATCCGGAAGTGAAATCTGTGTTCTGTTTACACGCTGTTCTGTTTACAGTGCAGCCGCTCAAAAAATGACAATCAACCCTTAACAAGAACTTCACCGTGAAGTCATCTTTGGATGAATTTTAGATTAATATATTATTTGTATTGATTGTCACACAGTTGAAAGGTCAGTACTGAGAAATATATGTAGAGAACATGTAGTAAAATTAATTGTGGTGTATATCCATATAGGTATAAAGCCTACTTGATTAAAATATAGGTATGAAGCCTACTTGATTAAAATATAGGTATGAAGCCTACTTAATTAAAATATAGGTATGAAGCCTACTTGATTAAAATATAGGCATGAAGCCTACTTGATTAAAATATAGGCATGAAGCCTACTTGATTAAAATATAGGCATGAAGCCTACTTGATTAAAATATAGGCATGAAGCCTACTTGATTAAAATATAGGTATGAAGCCTACTTAATTAAAATATAGGCATGAAGCCTACTTGATTAAACTTTATTGGACACATTTAACCAGATAAACAAACACAAAACGATTGCAAAACCGATACACAGATTCAAACTTTAACTTCTAGAACATCGCATGACTCCACGCGCGCATAGTCCTCATACAGTGAAACATATGTACTCGTGTTGATTAGATCGGTATCTGCTATTTCAAGCCAACTCGCATGTACGTATTTAGTATTTTATTACATATCCTTTTTATTCTTACATGGCTGATTTTGACTTTCGATTCAATCTGTAATATCGCACACCCAGAAGTACTTTCACAACTTGAAATATTAAATAATAATCCACAAATAATATATCCGTAATGATTTACTAATATAAATTTTGAATTATTATAGCGTGTGTGTGTGTGTGTGTGTGTGTGTGTGCGTGTCCGCCCGCGCGCGCTTGTGTGTGTGATTTGTTTTATTTATATATTTCTTTAACAATATTTCAGTCATATCGATACGATATCTTCAGTGTGGCAGTTTATAAGTGATTGTCTAGCACTGGGGCATCCTGCCGCAGATGCGTGTTATCATGTCCCATTTAGTCACATTATCTTGACACAAGGCGTACTAGTCATAACACTAATGCTAAGCAACAAGCGAGACAGCTGTTAGTACCATTTTTATAAATAAGTCTTTCGTTTGAACCCGCGATCTCGCGCATTCGAGGCAGATACTCCAACCAATTAGGCCACCGGATCGGTCTGTAAAAGAAATAGTCATATTTTTGTGAAAATGGCCGCTTTTGCTGTTAAGGCTAACGGGAGAGTAATGTAAGTAACGACGGGCAGTTAAGGTATTTTGACATCATTGGGGCCGAGAGGTAAACAATATTATCTTGGACAATGTTTGACAATGAGTTCTCAGATAAACGAGAGAGAGAGAGAGAGAGAGAGAGAGAGAGAGAGAGAGAGAGAGAGAGCACAAAATATAACTAAAATCCATTTCAGCTTCAGTTTTTAAAAATATAATTTGTCTTTTAAAATTACAGAGTAATCAAATTTGTTTAGTAAATCTGACGATAAAACTGACAAACGTTTGCAACTGTTATATATATTTGATCACCCACCGGTTACTCCATTAAGTCGTTCCCCCGCCACTCTCGCGAAGGTGGAATTGCCGTTATGGCAATGAATTCCATGATTAAATGTGTTAAACACAACACAATTTTCAATTTCAGCCACACATCGTTTGAATTACTCCAAACAACACTCACACTAGAACAAAGGTTAGTCCATTTATTCTGCCTCTACTGCCATCTGCCTAATGAAAACAAAAAAAAAAAAAGAACAAGGCTGACTGAATCTCTCTTTTTGTAACAGTTTCCGTATCTCCTGGAGTAAGGAAATTCGATAGTCAATTAACCAACCCACCCATAAGCATTGTCACATTTTATAACGGATTCTTCATAGACCTGATGATAATATTATACGATCCACTCTTGTATCCAACGAGCTTGCATCAGATCACCTCTGCATTATATGCCATCTGGACGTATTAGTCCCTAACCCACCACCTTTATTTGCTACTAAGAGAAACCTCCGTATGATAAATAGAACCAAATTAATGCATGACATCCAAGCAAACCTAACAACTTGCTTACCAACAAGGTGATACCTGCCTGCATTAATTGCTAGAAAAACATACTCCAGACACCAAGTGCAGATTATCGATTCAAAAGTGTTCTTCGTAGTATATCAGTGTTAAGGACCAGCTTATCACTGCTAAAAGAGACCACCGTTAAGCGGAGAGGCATTGTCTTTCCACCAAACCCACTATTCATAAAAAAATATATGAAGCCTTTAAGAAGAACATCACATAGTCCATTTAGCCAAAGTATACCACTACAGTACTAAGATCACGGATAGTTCCAGCTGCAAAGAGCTCTTCGAGATTCATCATCATCATAAGTCTATTGACCTAGTGTGGTCGTTGTTCCCTCCACTTGCCTCGATCATGTGCCAATGCCTGTGTCTCTGCAAAACGTTTCCTGGTCCATTCTGCGATGTTGTCACTCCACTTTTTTCTCTCTCTACCTCTCCTTCTACCACCTTGGACACTACCCTGCAGTACTGTTGTGGATATACTGTTAGCTCTAATGACATGACCATACCATTTCTGCTTTCTCTTTTTGACAGTGGTGAGGAGGTCTTCATAATGGCCTGCTTTGTGCCTGATGGTGTTACGCACTTCTTCATTTATGATGTGGTCCATGTAAGAGATGCCAAGAATGGTTATGTAGCATCTCATTTCAAGTGCCTGAATTCTTCGTTGTAATTCTGCTCTCAGGGTACAGGCCTCACAGAGAAAGATTGAGATGATTAGTGCTCTCAATAGTCTGATTTTAGTTTTCAGACAGATAGTCTTCTCTCTCCAGGTGGGTCTTAGCTTTGACATAGCTGCCGTTGTTTGTGCTGCTAGTGACAACATTTATGCTCTTGATCCCTCTTCGGTGATTATTGAACCAAAATATTTGAATTGACCCACTGTTTACAGTTCCTGTCCTCTGACTTTAATCTTGGTTGAGATTTGTTTGCCACTATTTGTCATCAGCTTTGTCTTCTCGGCACTTATCTCCATGTCAAATCTGGAAGATGTTTCATCCTGGTTCTTCACTAAGGTGGCAAGCTCATCTTCACTGCCTGCCAGCCCATCAACGTCGTCTGCAAAGCGGTGGTTGGTGATGTTACGCCCTCCAATGCTGACTATCCCACAGTGGTTTCCCAGGGCTTCGCTCATGATGCGCGCTAAGTAGATGTTAAAAAGCGTGGGTGACAGGAGACAGCTTTGCCGTACTTACCAAATTCGAGATTACTAAAAAACTAATGTTAAGGAACAAATGTACACCACTTCCAAATGTCTTCTCTCCAGTAGATCTTCCGGACCTATTTGCAAATTTCTTCCGTGACAAGATACAAACCATTAGAGATAAGCTTGACAACACAATTGACTCGTTGTCACCATACAGTTGTTAAACAGAATTTTAGCGGTAACCGTTAGCATCATTTGAATCTGTCTATGGATTTAGTTCGGACAATCGTGATGAAGAGGGTACCAAATTGATGTGAACTTGACGCAAGTCCAACATCACTGCTGCTTGAGTGCTTAGATCCAATATTGCCTTCGCTAACTGATGTTATTAACACCTCTCTCATATCCGGGTAATTCCCATGATTTTTAAAACTGCCATTGTAAAGCCTCTGCTGAAGAAACCAACACTCGACCATAACGATATAAAGAACAACCGCCCAGTTTCTAATCTCCCGTTCATATAACAAAATTTTAGAAAACGTTGTTCTAACCAAACTTGTTTCTCATCTGAATTCAAACAGTCTTTTTAACAATGTACAGTCTGCATATCGCCCTTGCCACAGTACTGAAACTACGTTTGTGAAAGTAGTTAAAGACATTTTCTCTACTTTAGATAGCGGAAAGATTGCAGTCCTAACCTTCCTTGATTTGTCTGCTTAATTTGACACAATAGACCATGTTATATTACTTCACCGTGACCAGCATGTATTTGGCATTGACAATACAGCCTTAATGTGGTTCAAGTTCTACTTAGTCAACAGGACACAAACTCTATATGCAAAAGGAATACACTCCATCCCAGTTGATCTATGTCTTGTTGTTCCACAGAGGTCTCTTCTCGTACCTGTTCACTTCATTCTATAAACTCAGCCGCTCTCAAGTGTCATAGATCATCATCCATTATCTCACCAAATGTACGCTGATGACACCCAAATATACAAATCCAGCTACCCAAATGAAGTTGATGCTACCATCCGAGGAGTAGAGAGGTGCATTCCTGATGTGAAATCATGGATTACATATAACAAGCTGCATATGAATGATGATAAAACCGAGACCATTCTGATCACAACACAGACTTTCTCATTCACATCCTTTACCGCAAACAATAAATATCAGCAATACCAACATTAAATTCACACAGTCAGTACGACACCTTGGTGTTACTCTAGAGTCTAGACAGTACTCTCACATTGCACCAACATGTTATGAACATATGCAAGGCTGCATATGTTGAGCTGAGACGCATCGGATCCATGCGCAAATATCTTTCAGTTGATACCACTAAAAGACTTTTATGTTCATTAGTACTTTCAAGACTTGACTATTATAACTTAATTCTGTCTGGTTCGTCTCAATATCTACTCCAGAAACTTCACAAAATTCAAAACACAGCTGCTCAGTTCATCTTTAGAGTACCACGATCAGAGCACAATTCCCAGCTGCTCTGTACCCTACACTGGCTATCCATTTGATACAGAATCAAATACAAAGTTTGTTCTCTGTGCTACGTTTCACTGACGGACTCCAGTCCAACATACCTTTCTGGCTTTATCCATGTGTACACACCAGCAGAATACTTACGCTTCTCTTCTGACAATCGTATACTCATCATTCCCACTCTAAAAACAAAGTCATATGGACAACGTTATTTTGCATACCACTGCTCAGCAACATGTAATGAATTGCCCATTGAAATTCGACACAAAGACAGTGATCTCTTTCAAGAGTGCTCTTAAAGCTCACCTTTTTCGACTGCAGGAACAAACTTAGAGACCTAGTAATGTTTCGTACCTTAAATATTTTCATCATTTTTATGTTTTCTAATTTCATGGTGTTTTGTTTTTTTGTAGTCGTATCATTATAAATTAGGCACTATATAAAGTCCTCAATATTATTATTATTATTATTATTATTATTATTATTATTATTATTATTTGTATTATTGTTATTATTATTATTAACATAATTATTATTATTATTATTATTATTATTATTATTATTATTATTATTATTAAATTTATATTTGAGTTTTAAGGTTTTTTTGGTTAGTTTTAATATTTTTTCCCCATTGTAATGTAATTTATTTACTGGATATGACATTTTCCAGAAATTCAGTTCAGTTGACTGACTTCTTCGTAAACACTAATAAGATAAACGTTGCATCTGTTGCTGACCTAGTTCCTGACCTTGATTCAGATATCAGTGAGGGCTGAAGTAAACAACTGTTTTTATATCTTTATGAAATGTATCAATTAGCTTTTACCACTGGATTGACCCGCATCCGGGCTTCTGTTTTGCGTCTTACTAAGACTCAATATTGATGTTTTGAGAAAGAATTGTCATTCTGTGCCTTAACACTGGATATGTCCCATCATTGTTTTATGTTGTGACCAGTTTCTTTTGGATAATTATTTTGTTTTCTTCAAATTATTTTGATTCCTACGATTACTTCAGAAGAGTGTGAGACAAGGAGCTTTTTCTGGTCCAAAACCTATTTTCCATTTGAGATGAAAACATTCGACGTGCATGTTACTGCATATTAAATCCATTCTTATCGTTCTACACATTTACAAAAGTTGAATTATGTTAACCATTTTTGCAATTTAGACAGAACGATGACGCAACTCTACAGTAAAGATGTAGGCATAGTCATACATGTGGAGATGCTGTTCAATATTTATTTTTTTAAAAATCCAAATGCCTCTTTAATTTTAAAATAGTATACAGACAACAAATGTAAAGAAAAGAGTGTAAATAAAATGAAGATTTGTATTAAAAACAAAACCACATAAGTGGTTTCTTCTGAGTCTGAGAAAAGAAAAGAACTATTTTGATACAGCGTAGCAACAAACGGCCTCGACATTTCTACGCCGTATCATATTCGTTCTTTCCACCTGCTCGGAACAAATCTCGTGTAAGTTTGTATATGTACCAGTCACAAATGTGCTAACTAAACATATGAACTGAACTAAAATGCATTATTCAAGGGCATTCAGACACTTTTAACTTTAAATGCCTGAATCTCATCATGATTGGTCTTGTTTTGTCGAGATGGCCCAGTATTGATTGATTGGCTGTTAATGGCTTTTATTTTGTCCGAGACAGCCCAGTATTCCTTGATTGGCTTTAATTGTCTCTGAGACGGCCTAGTAGGGCTTGATTGGCTTTTATTGTCTCTGGTACGGCCAAGCATTGCTTGATTGGCTTGTGTTGTCTCTGAGATGGCTCAGTTTTTCTTGATTGTTTTTAATTGTTTCTGAGACGGCCCAGTATTACTCGATTGGCTTTAATTATGTCTGAGACGGCCCAGTATTGATTGATTGGTTTTTATTGTCTCTGAGACGGCCCAGTATTGCTTGATTGGCTTTAATTGTTTCTGACATCGCCCTTTATTGCTTACTCAACTGTCCCTCGACAAGTTGGTAATCTTCTTAGCGAAAACTAATATGGCGCAGCGCTAACATTGTTAAACTTGTGTTTTTATTTGGTACAATGTTAAAATTATGTGGTTAGTTGCTACATTGTTAAACTTATGTGCTTATTTCGTGCATTAATAAACTTATGTGCTTATTTCGCGCATTGTTAAACTTATGTGCTTATTTCGTGCATTGTTAAACTTATGTGCTTATTTCGCGCATTGTTAAACTTATGTGCTTATTTCGTGCATTGTTAAACTTATGTGCTTATTTCGCGCATTGTTAAACTTATGTGCTTATTTCGCGCATTGTTAAACTTATGTGCTTATTTCGCGCATTGTTAAACTTATGTGCTTATTTCGTGCATTAATAAACTTATGTGCTTATTTCGCGCATTGTTAAACTTATGTGCTTATTTCGTGCATTGTTAAACTTATGTGCTTATTTCGCGCATTGTTAAACTTATGTGCTTATTTCGCGCATTGTTAAACTTATGTGCTTATTTCGTGCATTAATAAACTTATGTGCTTATTTCGCGCATTGTTAAACTTATGTGCTTATTTGGTACATTGTTGAACTTATGTGATTATTTGGTGCGTTCTTCAACGGAATGTGGTAATGTATGCGGTTAGTTTGCAACATTACATTCTTAGTTTTGGAATGAAAACAAAAGCGCACAACAGCCATCTCTCTTTTGGCAGCTATTATTCACGAAATAATTAGCGTTATAAGACTTTGCCCAGAGAGTTTAAAAAGACAAGTAATATTATCCTTCGGAAACACAAACCTGGAAAGAAATAACATGATAACTAGCAACACATTTCATGTGGACGAAACGAAATTTTAATTCTCCGCCATAGGTTGTGCTAAACGCTTTAATTTAATTTCACGTAAACAATATATTTCAGAGGAAAGCTATTTCGAAATATTTCATTCTCAGGAGTTGTATTGTTCCCATGCGTTCAACTGAAACGTTGATAGTTGTCCAAACAAAATTTCAAACAATCAATAGAGTTAAAACTGAAACTGAGTTACTGCTTTTCAAAAGATTGTTTGTTGAAATTGTTCCAGAATGGGTCAGACGAGAATAAAATTATCCTAAGTACATAACCAGCTAAGTAGTTCATTTCTAAATTGATTTTGTGTGGCGTACCTTCATTGTAAAAATATTATTTAAAAAAAGGAACTGAATTGTTTACCATATAATAATTGGAAAAATAATTAATTGTATGTTTTGAGATACATTTCACTGTGCTTAGAAGATGTGTGTGTGTGTGTGTGTGTGTGTGTGTAAGTGCTTAGTCATTTTGTGCTGCAAGCTATGTTTTGATAAATCTGGGAAGGATACGGATGATAATTAACAGTACAATGCTAATATATGGGCGAGTGCTGTCAAGTCTTGGTGTGTCCAATATTATATGTAACAGCAGTTATTGTTGTGACGGCCAGCGTTCAGAACATTGGTCAACTGAGCAATCTCCCTCATAGCAGTGCAGTGTTGCATCTAGAACAAAGGGTAATGACTGCTGGATTATCGGTCTTTTGCATCCGTTTACAACCATTTTTATTGTTGAACTCTTAAGTTGCATAAGGATTTAATGCTTTGACAGAGTCATTGTTGTGCTTACTTCATGATGTATCTTGTTAAAGCACCAGAAAATTATATCACTAAATATGTCTGAGCTATATTTATTAAAATGGGACTTCGCCGCGAGTTGGATCTGCTAAACGTTCCTTTTGCCCCATGACACAGAGTGTTTTGCTTGCTCCTTGACATGCAATGGCTTATTTCATATCATCGTCTGTTGTTACAAGCTTAACTAGAACTTCGTTTTCACACACAGCAACAATACATCTGATGAATCGTCGTTTCATGAGCGATTCTGAGAGCTTGTCAGGATAATTGTTCCGTTTCGACCGCAATATATATAGACACTTAATTGTAATGCGCATCACACGTAACACTGACAGGTATGGTATGTGAAGTCACAATCCTTGGTCACGTGACACGCCGGTTTAAGGTTTCTCTGACATGTCCTTAATTACTTCAATTTTAACGTTTGCCACTTTTTTTTACAGTCAGTTGTCAGTCAATTTGAACTGAAGGAAGAACGTCTACTATATGGCAATACGTAATAGTTTGATTCTTGTATTATCTGATGGTGTCTCTTGACGTCTTGCATGATATCCATGGGTGAACGCTGACAGCATATAAAATACCTCGTTAGATACGTTGATATACAACAAGATGATAAGATGATGTGTTAAGCTTTGCAATTAGATTTTTATTGCGCTTGTCCTTAATGTATTGGTAAAATAATTAATTTTGATGGGAATTTATGAAACGAGGTTGGTTTTTGAATCTAAGAGTACGAGTTTAGTATTACATGCAAAGAGAACGAGTTTAATATTACATGCAAAGAGTACGAGTTTAATATTACATGCAAAGAGTACGAGTTTAGTATTACATGCAAAGAGTACGAATTTAATATTGCATACCAAGAGTACAAGTTTAATATCACATGCCAAGAGTACGAGTTTAATATTACATGCAAAGAGTACGAATTTAATATTGCATACCAAGAGTACAAGTTTAATATCACATGCCAAGAGTACGAGTTTAATATTACATGCAAAGAGTACGAATTTAATATTGCATACCAAGAGTACGAGTTTAATAGTACATGCAACGAGTACGAGTTTAATATTACATGCAAGGAGTACGGGTGTAATATTACATGCCAAAAGCTGCTCAAAGCAAGTGGCATTTTATATTAGCCGAAGCGTTTTAAAGTTTCATGTCAAATAAACAGGAGTATATTCAGCTTTCAAATAACGTGAAGAACTTGTCATTAGTCCTTGATGTTTTTATTTGACATCGACATGGTATGCGACGACATGTCCACGGTGTTGCAAATGGTTTATCCGTCAAATACATTATCCGATCACATTAATGATGGGAATTACTTTCTGCTACCTCCGGAATACAGTCTCCCTGTACACTCGAAAACGTCCCATTTTTAATGTATGACATGGACAAAGGGACACAACTTTGATAGATTAACTCCCATTATCCTGCTACCCAGATGTCGTCGTTGGTTTTAACTTTAGATTGTACCGTCAATATGCCTTCTGTGAATCAGTACATCACTAGTTTGACTTGTCACGTGATCATATAAGCGTTGTCAAGTTATATTTGTATACGAGGAAACCCCTTAGGATGTCGAAGCTTGGCCTTCTTTTAATGCGAAGTTCAGCCTTATTTAATTAAACATGAGCTTAATTTCAAACTTTGAATCAAGCAGAGAAAATAAAATCAAAGTTTTGAAAATATATGCAGGAGAGTCATTTTAACAAATTGATGATTAATGAAAAATGAAACTAATATTCATATTTCATGCTTCATTCTTTCTGTTCACTGTATTGTATTTCTTTTCCTTCATTATTTGCAAAGATGAACACTGCAAGAAGAGCATATAGATGTGAGACAGTTGAAATATGAACACTGGAAGAAGTACATATATAAGTGAGATAGACTGGTGTTAAAAATACCATCGTAACTGCAGGCATGACGGAAATCAACGAAGAATTTTCAAACGATAAAAATGGAGAAATACAATTATTTCTTCACCATCTACAGACTGAAACAGATGAAAGAGAAGAACAAGAAAAGGTTAGTGGATCTGAAGCCGACAATGTACAGAGATCTTGCACTGAACGGAACCATATACTTCGACGTTTGAAAAAAGACAGAACATTTCGAAGGAAGTTTCTTCTGACGGTGTGCATATCTTTCGCTTTCCTTGGAAATGTAAGTTTTTCCTCCTATTGCTCCACCAAATACTTCGTGACCTTCTTACAACATTGTCGCTGCCGATTTTCTAAATGTTCTGTATGATGCGTTCTACACCAGAAGCAGATTGTCCCCACCCACCCCCGCAAAAAAACCTGTTCACTAGATTTGATTCAATCTTGTAAAATCCGAGTTATTTTCTTTGTTTTTCTCTATTTATCCAGGCAACAGGTTTAAGGTCCATCCATTTAGTACGAACGCAAATATCTGCCAAAGCTTGACCACCTCCCCTCCTCCCTGTACACGAGCGTACGTTTTTACCCCCACCCCAACCTGCGTGCGTACGCTTGGCGCACCACCACCACCGAATTCTATAGTACGGCCTATATTAATCCACGCATAAACGATCAAGGATTTTTAGTTTTTAACGTGTTTGATAAAACAGATAATCCACTGACATTGAATGTCTGGTCACATCAAAGAAATAAGCTGCGTACCATTAAAACGTTTGTCTAGTGTCCGCTAAAAGTCGAGCAGGTTACGTATTAGACAAATTATTATCGAGGTTTCACCTCCCCCGTTTGCTATGCATACGTACATTATCAGTAGAAACATCCGTACGCAAGCGTATGCATTTGGGTTAACCCCCCCATGCGTACGTAATAAATAGACAGCTACTTGTCATTTTGTCAATGGACGGACCCTTATCATTTTCACACAGTTAGCATTTAAGTTTCATAGTATTTCCCTTTTTGACAGCACGAACACAGTTTTAATGTTTCCATATTTGATAGAGAAAGCATGAACACTTTTTAATGTTTCCATATTTGACAGAGAAAGCACGAACGCTTTTTAATGTTTCCATATTTGACAGAGAAAGTACGAATGCTTTTTAATGTTTCCATATTTGACAGTTCGAGACAGCTCATATGCCTTATAATATTTCCACGCGAGATAATGCCACTGAGAACAATCAACAGAGAGTTAAAATAGCTGTGGGTAGTATAGTTACACTTTGAATCAGTATAGAGTAACATCTTGTCCACAACAAAAAGATCTAGGATTCGTATTTCTTTGTGTAAAGCTAACGGGACTTAAATGTATACATTAAATGATAAGGAAATGTAATTAGGCTGATATTTTAAGGAATGATTTTGTAGGTACACCCCTGATAGCTTATTGATGCATTTTATTTGAACAATTGGTACAAGGTTCATCACTTATGTTCATTGGATGCATGATTATGAAATCTTTGTACAAGGTTGTTAACCAATGCTCATTGATGCATGTAATATGAACTCTGTGCAACGTTGTTAACCAATACTCATTGATGCATGACTATGAACTCTGTGCAAGGATTGATGCTTGTAATATGAACTCTGTGCAAGATGCTTTACTTGTGCTCATTAATGCATGATTATGAACTCTGTGCAAGGATTGATGCATGCAATATGAACTCTGTGCAAGGTTGTTAACCAATGCTCATTGATACATACAGTATGAACTCTTTGTACAAGGTTCATTATCAGTGCTCATTGATGCATGTAATAGCAACTGTTTGTACAAGGTAATCCCCAGTGCTCATTGATGCATGAAGTATGAACTCTTTGTACATGGTTTGTAGCCAGTGCTCATAAATGCGTGTAGCATTAACTGTTTGTACAATGTTGATGCCCAGTGCTCATTGATAAATGAAGCGTGAACTCTTTGCATAAGGTTCATTACCCGTGCTCACTGATGCGTGCCATATGAAATATTTTTAGAAGGTGGTTTACCAATACACAATGATGCATGATTTATGAACTCTTTGTACAATGTTGTTCAGCGGTGCTCATTGATACATGCAGTACGAACTCTTTGTACAAGGTTCATTACCAGTGCTCACTGATGCATGTAACATGAACTCTTTGTACAAGGTTGTTCAATAATAGTCATTAATGTCTGTTGCATGAACTTCTTGTTTATATAATAATACGAACAGTGGTTAAAACAATGGATATAAAATAAACAGAAATCCTTGATTATTTATAACTCTCTCTCTCTCTCTCTCTCTCTCTCTCTCTCTCTCTCTCTCTCTCTCTCTCACCGCTCCGGTAGCCTAGTGGTTAGAGTGTCCGCCCCGGAAGCGGGAGGTCGTGCGTTCGATCCCCGGCCGAGTCATACCAAAGACTTACAAAAATGGTACATACAGCTGCCTCGCTTGGCGCTCAGCATTAAGAGGTTAGTGTCAGGACTGGTCTGCCTGGTGTCAGGATAATGTGACTGGGTGGGACATCATGCTACATGTCTGCGGCATGATGCCCCAGTGCTAGACATCAATATAAACTGCCTCACTGCAGACATCGTAGCGATATGACTGAAAAATTGTTCAAGCTACGTTAGAAACCCTAAGATCTCTCTCTCTCTCTCTCTCTCTCTCTCTCTCTCTCTCTCTCACACACACACACACACACACACACACACACACACACACGCTTTAATTGCCGATTTTGTTCTTTTTTCCATTGCAAAGGGCTTAATATCCGGCCAGGTTGGCCCTTCTATCCCTGATCTACAGCTAATCGTGAACGAGGATCTTGCAACGATATCATGGTTGAACACGGCCTGTGCTGTAGGCTTTGCAACTGGAAGTCTCGTATGGGGAGTCATCTGTGACCGTTTTGACCGAACTTTTATTACGTTCTTTGCCACATTGATGACGGCCATTACAAACGGAGCAGTGCCTTGGTGTTCAGCCTTTCCGCTGATGATCGTCATGAGAGTCTTGTCTTGCTTTTTCCCTTGCGGACTGGTAATAGGTAAGAATTATTACACATACTTTTGTTATATGCATTATATCATCGTACATGTTGCAAAATGCTTTGTGCACGTTTATGTTTACAGTTTAGTTGTGTCCGATTTTGACACGTTTACCTTGTTTTAGCTTTTAATAGTGAATGAATACTAATAACTAATCAATTTTATATTATCTAAATCTATTTATTTGCAGCTGGGAGTACACTAATTATGGATATGTGGCAGACAGAGGGCGCCCCTTACATTCAAGCGATCCATTTTGCATTTGCTCTCGGTGGCATTATTTCTCCACAGATTATTGAACCTTTCCTGGCAGCGCCAACTTTAGAAACTTTAACAGATAAACTCGATCAATTCAATGTTAATCATACTCACAATATTAGCTATTTAACACTGAATAAATCGTTGGGTAATATTGACTGTTATAATGGAACTAAAAGTGATTGCATCAAATTAAATTTGGATGGACAGGTAACGTACGTTCAATATGGCTACCTCATAACATCATCCCTTGTATTATTCTGTTCAATCCCATTGGCAGTAAGCTTTTTCAAACAGACCGCAAAATTGTCTGGTTCAACAATTAAAGGCAAAATTATGAAAAATGTGGATGCTGAAAATATACCTCTTAGGTTCAAAATACCCGTATTAATATTCATTAGTATTATTGTTCACTGTTATATTGGAATGGAGAGTTCATTTGGGAATTACCTCATGACGTTCTGCCTCTACCATTTAAAATGGAGTAAAGAGGAAGGCTCTGCAGCTAGTTCTTTGTACTGGGTAGGGTTTTGTGTTGGCAGATTTCTTGGAATTTTCCTAGCTCGTGTTTTTCAATCTGCTACGATAATGGTAACATTTTCCATTATGATCATTTTATCTTTCATTGGGCTTCTTCTTGGAAGTCTGTTTTATCTACAGCCGGTAGTGTTGGTTTTCAGCACCATTGTTGGTTTCGCTTTCTCTCCTATATTTGCTTCTGTATTTTCCTGGACAGAAGAGCGATTCACTCCTGTGTCTGGCAGAATTACTTCCCTT
Organism: Unio pictorum; assembly: GCA_030141615.1. Taxonomy (NCBI): domain Eukaryota; kingdom Metazoa; phylum Mollusca; class Bivalvia; order Unionida; family Unionidae; genus Unio; species Unio pictorum. Next base: position 4,065,942 of record JARLTB010000143.1, on the reverse strand, counting down.
TTCCTGCTATCGTCGTCTATAGGTGCGGCTACTGTCCCGATATATCTCGGGTATTTAATGGAACATTATACTGCATTAAGTTTTCTGTATGTCATGATTGGATTGAGTATATTTTACTTGTTCATAATTATAGTAGTTCTAATATTTGCCAAAGCTGTAGTTCCAGTAAGGCACGTCTCTACAGAACAGAAGTCGATGGTGGCACAAAATACAACGCAGAGCGAGAAATGTAAACCATGTACGAGAGAAAGTAATGCAGAGTTGGATATGGACGTCGCTTTATATTGACCCTTGTAAGAAAAATGTCTATTTTTTCTTGTTTGTTACGAATGATGTAACAGCTTATAACTCAGGATCCATCGGAACGAAGCTCTCAAGGAAGTTGGTTTTGTTTTCATTCTTAAGCTCACCTCCATGATTAACCGAAATAATCGAAGACACTCGATCTAACAAAGTCAGAAATAAATTTATAAAAACAAATATTTTTGAGAAAATGAGATGATGATTATCTTTTCAGCGACAAAGATTGGTCTTCTTAGAAAAATAACAACATAACAATAAAAACATTCCATACTAATGCTGAATGTACTGATCACATTACTCTGTTAATTCAAAGCGCATGTAAATGTCTATGTTGCGCGCGACAAAAATCTCTTTTCGCAGGATATCGTTTAGTTAGTCTATATATGATAGTAATGCTTTCCAGCTTTAAAATCTGTTTCTCAAGTCAGGAATAAGTGCTCTATTGTAAATTGATTTCAGGTAGAAGATGCATCCATTTATTATCAATGTGTATTTTTATGTCTAAACTAGTCGGTTGGCTATTGGGCATTGATTATGCTTGTCATTATTGCTGGTATCACAAGAAACAATATTATAAAACTAATTTATTGCATGATCACGGCTTTGTTCCAGGGTTTTGTTTCCCCCCCCCCCCCCCCCAGTAGAGGTTACTATTTTTAGTTTCCTTCATACCATACCATATTTATGTTTTTTACATAAATGTTATGTCATCTCTCCAGACAACTGTAGGTAATGATTTGCGACAGTTGTGCGACTTTTTTGGCATTGTTTTGTTACATGCTTTTCGCTTTTTTTATGGCAGAGCTGGAAATGAAGATAATGCATACGCTAAAGTTAGTCGTAATAGAAATGTGTGCTGTATTGAAGGAACATTTTGGAACTGTTGGGCAAGTAAATTTGACGTCAGCCTAGAAGGATCTAACTGCTGAAGACAAATTGCCATTTTTTTAAAATCTGCGTAAGGAAAATTGAGTGGAAAATGCAAAAAATCTAAATGTCCAGGCTAATTTGACCTGGAAATGATACATTGTTTTCTTATCTGTTACATATTTCTTTTGTGAAAAACAAGTTTTGCGGAATTTAGTTTTGGACGATAATGCCAAAAATATGTCAGATGGAGTATATGGACAAAAATACTATGGTGTATTTCTGGAATGCATTTGTGAAGCAGTGATTAAGAATGATGCATTTTTTTTTCTCTCTCTCGCTTCTTTATGCAATTCGATGGTTTCGTTGTTCCTTCAAAGGATAGCGAAAAAAATACAATTTTTAATGTCCGTAATTTCGTTTCTTTTCTCTATTCCGCATTCAAATCTCTCTCTCTCTCTCTCTCTCTCTCTCTCTCTCTCTCTCTCTCTCTCTCTCTCTCTCTCTCTCTCTCTCTCTCTCCGTAATTTACATTTATCCTCGTGTTAATTCAGCCGCTTTCCCTCAGTTTAATATTTTCGTTCGTTGTTCATATATGGAATGACAAGATAAATATGAACATTTGTCGATATGTACCTGTTTTGTTACTCGCTCATTTCTAGAATTCCCTCTCCTTCATTGTAATTGTTATGTATATTTTATCTGCATTGTTTGATAGCTGTTATTCATTATATGCAATGGGTTATGTAAAACGGCATTTTATAGCTGACTTTGTCCAAAATGAAGTTGATTGTCTATCTGAACAGAATCATCGATTCTTTTTTTATTCTGTTAACAGCTAATAAATAGTTTTTATTTCTTTGTGAGAGTAGGTTAAATAATTTTAGGATTATTATTTTGGTCTTAGCCAAGGACATTACATTTACCATGATTTTTTATTATAATTTTAGTAACAGATCTAGTCTAATTATAGCTTAGATTGTTCTTGAAATAAAAGTTTGTCCTACAGCCTCTTATTTTTTGGATTGTTTTTCTAGAAAGTTTTTATTCGTGATGAAAGATCTTTATTAAAAATCATTGTTTTGTGTTAAGTATTTGATATGGGATGGAAGTTATTTATTCACTGGAAATACAAAGTGCTCAATAGTATTCTTTTACAGAGATATTAACGGGGAATTATAGTGAATTCAAACAATGAAGCATTGGCTTATATTGCTGTTATTCAATCAAAGAATGTTGGCAACATCATTACAATTGAGGTCATTGTTGCCTTAGTACATTAGAGAATACAGGCCACTTCAGGCACATCAACACCTTCAGCGTTGGAAATTATTTGGATTTCCTTTAAAGCATGGGTGGCCAACCATTTCAGCAGCCGGGCCAGATTTTAGAAATGAGATTTCCTACCGGGCCGTACAACCAAATTTTTATTATTATTCAAAACAAACAAGAAATATATTCTTTTTTTGAAGAAAATATAACAAAACTGAGAATCAAACATATTTATTAGATTTGAGTTAGGCAATTTAAAGAAAATAATAAAAAATAAACAAAACAATATAAAAATAATACATTTTTAGTGAGACGTCTGATTTTGTTTGGCAGAACTAAGTGCATCAATGTCGATATCGACTGAGGTTGTTGCTACACGCAAACAGTTTTCCAAATGCACATCAATGATTCATGTTCTCACTTGGGATTTGATATGCTTCATCCAACTAAAAAGCTGTTCACACGTGTAAGTGTTTCCAAATAGCGAAATCATCGATCGAGCATGTTTGTAAAGTGCAGGATATTTCTCCTTGTCCAAATATGTTTTGTAAAACTCTTCCAAACCAATCTGATGGATTTTCTCCTTTAACTGTGCATCACAACACATTTCACAATGTTCTATTTGTAAAATTCCTGGCAATAATTTCACGTCTATGGAGAATGGCGTTGCAAATGCAGCAAAAAGCACAGGTTCAAGTCGAATCAACGAAGCGTATTTTTCCGCCGCCCTCTGTGTGATGTCTGGTTGCAATAACAATGTAGGAAAGTGGGAAGATTTTTGTCCGTAACTGTTGTTCCCAAAGCCCAAGTTTCATTTGGAATGCGGAAATAAGATCATACATGTTATTAATTAGTTGATCTTTCCCTTGTAGATGACTATTAACATCATTTAGGTGGCTAACTATATCGACCAGAAACGCAAAGTCGCAAACCCACTCCTTGTCTTCAAACTCTGGGATACTTTTTGACTTGCTTGCGAAGAATGATTGTATTTCTTGCTTCAAATCAAACACTCTTTTCAACATTTTGGCACGGGTCAGCCATCTTACGTCTGCATAAAATGTAACGTCATTATACTCTGAATCCAAAGACTTGAGAAATTCTTGGAACTGACGGTGATTCAACCCTTTCGACTTAATAAAGTTCACTGTTTTGATGACCACCTTCATGACATGGTCTATTTTAAGGGACTTGGAACATACATTCTCCTGATGAATAATGCAATGTAAATTTAGCATCGAAGTATTACCAACTTTGCAGGCCTCATTTTCGATCAATTTTACTAAACCTTCGTGTTTCCCTACCATTGCTGGAGCACCATCTGTTGTTAAACCCGATAGGTTGTTGAATTGTAACGAAAAGCGATTCAATGTCGATGTAACTGCTCCTAACAAATCTCGTGAGCAAGTGTGTCCTTAAGTGGATACAGTGCCGCTAATTCTTCTGTTTTGTTAAAATGGACATCATCACCCTTGATAAAAATTGCGACTTCGGCGGTATCTGTTATATCTGTGCTTTCACACAATGCTAGAGCATGAAATATGAACTCGGATGCTCGATTTTTCAAATTATCTTCAATATGTTTTCCAATGTCGTCCACACGCTTAGTAATAGTTTGACGAGACAGGCTTATTTTTGAGAAAACCTTTTTCTGTTCTGGACACAGAATTTCAATGACACTCTCCAAACATTCCTTAACCATTTCACCATCTGAATATGGCTTCGATTTTTTTGCTAGTATCATGGCTACTGCATAGCTAGTTTTTTACATAGCATGTTGACTCTTGAGCCGCTCTAGTAAATATCTGACATTGAGCAGAACGTTTTCTTTTTAAGTCATTCACTTGGTCTTGTCGAAATTGCCCTTTGTACTTATCAAACTTATTTGCATGTTTAGCCTCGTAATGCCGTTTAATGTTATACTCTTTCAAGACAGAAACAGAATTATTGCATATCAAGTATATGGGATTTGTTTTAAATTCCACGAAAAAATAGTTTATAGTCCATCTGTCTTGAAAACTTCTCAATTCTTATGTGACTCTTCTCTTCTTTGGTCCAACGTCTTTACTACTTGACACCATTGTGGCTCTTCGTTTTTAACTAAACAAATAAATAAAATGCTATCAGTAATACATAACTTTCTGACAAAAGGATCAGGTGCTTGTGGCGCATTGTAAAAATCTGTAATGCCGTAAGTATCTGATTTGGGCTAATTCATTAGTAAAATAAAAATAAAGTATGTAAATAAAGTAAAATACTAAAGAAAGGCCTTGTATTTTTTGTACTAATAAACTTAAAAATAGGTACTCAGACAAAAGCCAGTGCTCAGCACGGTTGGTAATTTGGTTAGATATCCATAATTAAACACATAAAACAAAAAAACAAAAAGAGAAATCTACAAAATTAAAGCCAAGCATCATAGATGACTTCCGGAAAGATGACCGCCATCGCTTAACTGCTCGAGATAGGCTCTTACGATTTTGTGCTATATTTATGATATTTGTGCTTGTTCTCTATCATCGTCTACATTATTGTTTCATCATGCATTGGCTGTTCCGTTCGTATGTGTTAATTCATCTCCTTGTTTTGGAAACGAGAACAATTAGAATTTTTCTCAGCTGTTTTGTCCCAATGTTAAGACGTCATTTGTTTTTTTAATAAACCGCCGTCACGTGACCGCTTACAATACGACGGACCCTCATTAATTGGATTAAATGACCACACATTGGTTCTAGATACTACATTGTGCTCAAGACTAAACGAACTGGCAATACATTCATCATTTCTTAAATGTAAACGGAAGCGAAAAAAGAAACGTTCTTTCAAAGCTGGCCGGCGTAGAACAGGAAGAACAATTCCAGTTATCTCCCTTTCGCCCGTAACAGATAAACTACTTGAAAATTCTGCCGTTAATTGTAATAATCTGGTTCAAATTCCTCTTAAATCGTCAACCGTTGTGTCAACTATCCCAGGGATACCACTACGTATTGCATTATTCAACGCTCAATCAATAGGATCACCGGAAAAGCGCACAGAAATTGTTAATTTTATCAACGACCAGAATATTGACGTCTTCTTCCTGACAGAAACTTGGTTACATTCCGCAGGTGATGAATCTAAGTGTGCGGATTTAACACCTAGCGATTACTCCATCAAGTCGTTCCACCGCAACTCTCGCGGAGGTGGAATTGCTGTAATTACAAAGAATTCCATGATCAAATGCCTTAAGTAGAACACAACCTTCAATTTCTGCCACACATCGTTTGAACTAGTCTAAACAATACTCACACTGGAACAAAAGTCAATCCATTTTATCAGTCTCCGTTCTCCTCCTAGTAGAAAAAAAGCTGATTGAATCTCTCTTTTTGGAGCAGTTTCCAAATCTTCTAGAGTATGGAAATTCGATAGGTGGAAACCTAATTATTTTTGGAGATTTCAGCTTTCACTTTGACTGTCCTGGTAAACCATACATGTCAAAACTCCATGATTCCATTCATGTTTTCAATCTTAAACAGTCAGTTAACCAACCTATCCATAAACTTGTTCACATTTTAGACTGGTTTCGTCATAGACCTGAAGATAATATTCTGCAATCAACCCTTGTATCCCACGAATTTGCATCGGATCACCTCTGCATTGTATGCCATCTCGACGTATCAGTCCCTAACCCTCCTCCTCTATTTGCTACTACGAGAAACCTCCGTATGATAAATATAACCAAATTCATGCATGAAATCCAAGAAAACCTAACAACTTTCTTACATCCAACAGCGGAACAACTTGATAACTGCCTGCGTTCATTGCTTGAAAAAACATGCCCCAGCCACCAAATGCAGAGTATCAATAAAAAAAGTGTTCTCCATGGTATAGCAGTGTTAGGGACCAGCTTCGCACTGCTAAAAGACATCGCCGAAAAGCAGAGAAGCTTTGGCTTTCCATCAGACTCATTATTCATAAACAAATCTACGAAGCCGCTAAGAAGAACCATAACGATTTAAAGAACTACCGCCCAGTTTATAATCTCCCATTCATATAAAAAAAATCTTAGAAAAGGTTGTGCTAACTCAACTTGTATCTCATTTGAATTCAAACATTCTTTTTAGCAATGTACAGTCTGCATATCGCCCTTGCCACAGTACGGAAACTACTCGTCTGAAAGTATTTAGTGACATTCTCTCTGCTTTGGATAGTGGAAAGATTACAGTCCTCACTCTCCAGGATTTATCTGCAGCATTTGACACAATAGACCATGATATATTACTTCAACGTCTCCAGCATGTATTTGGCATTCAGAATATAGTCTTACAGTGGTTCACGTCCTACTTAGTCAACAGGACACAAATTATATCTGCAAATGGAATACACTCCAACCCAGTTGACGTATCTTGTGGTGTTCCACAGGGATCTGTTCTTGGACCTGTTCTCTTCATTTTGTATACTCAGCCGCTCTCAAGTGTCATAGATCATCACCCAATGTCGCACCAATTCTATGCTGATGACACCCAAATATACAAGTCTAACCACCCAACTGAAGTTGATGCTGCCATCCATGGAGTAGGGAAGTGCATTTCCTATATGAAATCATGGATGACATGTAACAAGCTGCAGATGAATGATGATAAAACTGAGGCTATTCTGATCACAACACAAAGACTTTCTCATTCACATCCTTTACCTCAGACAATAAATATCAGCAACACCAACATTAAATTCTCACAGTCAGTTCAAAACCTAGGCGTTACTCTAGACAGTACTCTCACACTGCACCAACATGTCATGAACATATACAAAGCTGCTATCAATTCGATACAGAATCAAACACAAAATTTGTTCTCTGTGCATTGTTTCAATGACAGACTCCATGTCCAACATACCTATCCAGCCTCACCCATGTGTATACACCAGCTAGATCCTTACGCTCTTCTTCTGATAATTGTATACTCATTGTTCCCAAGGTGAAAATAAAGTCATATGGACAACGTTCGTTTTACACACCAGGGCCCGGCGATGGGGAACGAATTGCCCATTGAAATTAGACACAAAGACACAGTGGTCCCTTTTAAGAGTGCTCTTAAGATTCACCTTTTTCGACTGCAGGGACAAACTTAGCGACCTAATCATGTTTTGTATCTTATGTTTTCAGCATGTTTTTGTGTTTTCCAATTTCCATGTTTTTGTCATTTGTTGTTCTGTAGTGTAGTCATATCATTATTGATGGTGTAAAGCGCTTAGAGCTTCGAAAGATTAGGCGCTATACAAAGTCCTTATTATTATTATTATTATTATTATTATTATTATTATTATTATTATTATTATTATTATTATTATTAATTAATTAATTAATTAAAAAAATATAAGCTGGGTTTGCTTACCTTCACTGCACTTAAAAAAGTAGACAGGATACTCAGTATAATAGACAGGATACTCGGTATAGTAGACAGGATACTCGGTATAGTAGACAGGATACTCGGTTATAGCAGCTTGTATTCTTATCAATATGTATTTAAACGTCGATCGCAAAATCTCACGAGGCACGTGGCGATAACGCACACAAGGGAAGCGACCACACACCCGACAGCGTTGCGAGCTTGCCGCAGATTGGCTGGTGCTCAGTGTTGCAACACTGCTAGCGGTCGCACGATGCATCCCGCCCCGCATCCTGCAATGCACATCTACGCTCACGGCTATCAACGCAAGATCGACGGGCTCGCTTTTTAAAATCAGCTTAACGTTGTGATTGTTTCTTAACAGGAAAATAGTAGAAATTGTCACGTTAGTTGAATCAATGTACTGAGATACTTCCATAGATGGGATATGATATGAACTACGCATGATGGAATGTTCTTTTGGTGGTTTTATGAACACTAAAAGAAAATTTTTTGGTGCATATGACACAGCTCCGCGGGCTAAAAGTTGACACCCAGCGGTCCGCGGGTTGGCCACCCATGCTCTAAAGTTTATTCAGAACATTATTCATTAGGACTTGTTTTCGTAGCTATATGATTATCTGGGATTTAATTCACAATACCTTTATGTTATTTTTACATTTTCACTTCGTATTCTAGGAAAATAAAAATTAGGTGTTGCATTTTTACAAAGCTTTTTGCTTCTCGCTCTTTTCTATTGCTTATTTTAAGACCATGAATCATGGTATTAGCTAGATCTATTCGACTTAATAAAGGAGACTGCATCTGACGTTATTATTCAATATTCCACTTCGTTACGCCCATCTGGAACGAATTGCCCATTGAAATTAGACACAAAGACACAGTGGTCCCTTTTAAGGGTGCTCTTAAAATTCACCTGTTTCGACTGCAGGGACAAACGTAGAGACCTAATTGTGTTTTGTATCTTGTATGTTTTCAGCATGTTTTTATGTTTTCCAATTTCATTGTTTTTGTCATTTGTTTTTCTGTAGTGTAGTCATATCATTATTGATGGTGTAAAGCGCTTAGAGCTTCGAAAGATTAGGCGCTATACAAAGTCCTCATTATTATTATTATTATTATTATTATTATTATTATTATTATTATTATTATTATCTGTGGAACATATGTTACTGAAACTCCACGGCATAGCGGTGGATTACCATAATTTATACAGACGAGAAAGGCATCGTCATACAATAAATATTAATATTTGATTATCCAAACTTTTTAAATTGTTGCATAGGTTAAAACCTGCTCGGAGTGTCGGTTCAAATATTTATCAACGAATTTGTAATTCGTGGTACGGGTTCCATTGAAATTATTATTTAGCTTGTTTAATTAAACTCCCTATGGGCATATATTCCAGGGATGTGTCATAATTGACTCGTGAGTCCACTGCATAAGAAAGGTTGCTTCAATGACACTAATTAGAGGTATACATATTAACTTTACTGGTAACTTGTTTACTCAGACCTTGAATAATATATTAAATAAACGGACAGAAAGCTTTCACATGCTTATTTAATCCCACACAAAATTTAGAACAAAAAATAATAAGGTATTTTATTTTACATGGACTTATTTAACCTACAATTAATCAGAGAAAACACTTGTTTTGTACTTTTATCTATTTTACTTCAGCATTTTATTACGTGATAAGAAATAATGTCTGGCAAAAACTTTATAAATTTTTTGGGTCTTAGAGGAAATATTTTGGAAATTATTCAATCTGTGTATTATACTTTTAAATCATGGGCGAGGTGTTATGATTGGTAATGGATATCATCTTTCTTATTGTCACTGTTTGTAAATGTTCTAGAAAAGAAACTTAAATTTCGTGGTATATTAGGAATTTCTGGGATTAATGCCTTTCATGTTAATGTATACTGACGATATTACAATAAGACTTGCAGTAGATAATGGCTGTTTATTTTTTAGAGATACAATCACAGCTATTCTAACAACAAGATAAATGGTTAGAATTACCCATCAGTGTTTAATATGGAACTAATAATTTATTTATGGCAGACGTATGTGTAAATTATGAGAATGAGAATAAGAAGGAAATCAACCTAAGTTAGAATATAGTGGTAGAAATTACAGAATAAATAAAATAAATGTGCGTTACAGTACAAAAATGCAATCTGCAATGAATTATCTGAATCATACTACAAATAAAAGATGTATATGGAAAATAATGTGCTACTGATGGTTATGGGAAAAACGTCAACTGAAAGTCTATTAAAATATGTTTGAGGAAAATAATTATGATACCGGTGCTAATGAAAAAATAGATTTTAAAGAAGTCAACCGAATGAAACTTAGCATGATATTTTGATATACATTTAATTATAGAGTCGTACGGTAACCATATTTAGGTGTGTTTATGTTTCTTTTATTACAAAGTGATACAGTTTGTGCTTATATTATATATTTAATAATGTTTGTCATCATAACAACTAAATGCAACATTATTAAACCTAATATTACATAATTATTGATATCTAGATCTAAATATATTCATATCTTGGTACAACCCTTGATACATATATCTAAATATATTCATATCATGGTACAACCCTTGATACATAGATCTAATTAAATTCATTGCTTTGGTACAACTCCTGATGCCAAGATCTAATTAAATATATCTCTTGCTAATTTACAGTTTAGTTATATGAACCTTCCTTGTAATTCTTTTTTAGATCATGCCATTCTTGCACAGGCACGCTACATAATTCATCTCTTGAAAATTCCTGGTACCTTTGTAAAAGTTATACATGTATTTTATTAACAACATCCCGCTATCGCTATACTGGTTTGAGTTTGCTGTTGTTTTTCTTTATGGTTTAACGCCATTTTTCAGCATGGTGGCCAGTATTAATGGTGGAGGAAGAACCCGGAAACCCCCCGGAAAGAACCACCGAACCACGAGAAACTACTGGCAAGCTTTCTCACATACCCACTTTGGCCGAATTTTAGACTCGAACCCACGCAGAGAGAGGTGAAATAACAGTATCCGTAACGGACAGCGCTTTAGACCACTTGGCCACTCGGGGCCCCTTTAGTTTGCTGTAGTAAAAATCATAAATCAGACACTTATTTTATTCTGACACTGCAAAGCCACCGTCATTATGATGTCAGGATAATGTGACTGGGTTGGACATAATGCTACATGTCTGCGGCATGATGGTCCAGTGCTAGACATCACTATAAACTGCCACACTGCTGCATACATCGTAGCGATATGGCTGACAACTTGTTAAAGCTACATTAAAAATCCAAATTACACATAGATCACAGACAAATGTCTTCCGAAATGTGGACCATCTTCCTGGATTCATGACCATCCTTGAAACGATGAAACCACCGCGTAATTGTTGGATATGACAGAGAATTACACAAGTATGCTTAGTCCAAATTGATACGATGTTCTTTGCATTGCAAAAGAGTTGTTGTACGTTTCCGATATGTTAGGTCTTTGTAATTTACCAAGGTTACGCCCACATGCATATATCTGCCGATGTCTGGTGTAATGTACTTGAAAAGGCAGATCGTATTATAGACCCCAGTGACGTCTAATACTAATGTTTGTTTCTCTCTCTCTCTCTCTCTCTCTCTCTCTCTCTCTCTCTCTTACACACATACACACACATACACACACCCTTCTCTTGGTGTGAATATCAAATAGTAATGTTAACCCAGATTTGATTCTCGTCAGGGTCATGTTAGGAATACGTGATATAAACGATCCCCTGACTCCTTTTCTCCCGCCTCCCCCCCCCCCCCCATGTGATTTGCAATTTGGAGACTTTTTGTAACCGATTATTTGGACGATGTTTTGCTGAAAGATGGCCGCTATCGCTTAACCGGCTTGAAGCAGCAGTCAATACGAAACCTAGGTGTTACTCTGGACAGTACTCTTACACTGTACCAACATGTCATGAACATATGCGAGGCTGCATATCTTGAGCTGAGACGCGTCAGTTGATGCCACTAAAACACTTGTGTGTTCATTAGTATTTTCAAGACTGGACTACTCTAACTGAATTCTGTCTGGTTCGTCTCAATATTTACTCCAGAAACTTTAAAAAGTTAAAAACACATCTGCTTGGATCATCCTTAGATTACCACGATCAGAGCACACCGCCCCGCTGCTATGTACCCTACACTGGCTATCCATTCGATCCAGAATCAAACACAACATTTGCTATCTGTGCTACGTTTCACTGACGGACTCCAGTAAACATACCTATTTGGCCTTACCCATGTGTACACACCAACAAGATATGTACGCTCCTCTTCTGACAATCGTATACTCATTATTTCCACTATGAAAACGATGTCATATGGACGTTATTTTGCATAATAGGGCCCAGAAACGTGGAATGAATTGCCCAATGAAAGTAGATACGAAGACACAATGATCCCTTTTAAGAGTGCTCTTAAAGCTCCCCTTTTTTGACTGAAAGAACAAACTTAGAGACCTAATAATGTTTCCTACCTTAAATATTTGCAGCATTGCTTATGTTTTCTAATTTCATGGTGTTTGTTGTTTGTTTTGTGTGGTTATGTCATTATAAATGTTGTAAGGTGCCTAAAATTAGGCGCTATACAAGTCCTCCTCCTCCTCCTCATTATTATTATTATTATTATTATTATTATTATTATTATTATTATTATTACGATATAACCTTTGTTTTAGAGGAATATTCTCAGTTCTTGGCTTCTGGAAGTGACGCTAATACATTTTCTTTTGTTTTAGCCACGTTTTTGAATCCATGTTAACAATTCTTCAGTTGAGTATGGATTTTACAGGATTAATTCGTATTGCTGGAGATATTTGATGGGTTTATACGTAATTCTTGAAGAAATACAGTTTATCAGAATATTATTCAGATTTCCATCACCAGAGTGTTCAATCGTGTGATTCTACAAGGTACTATAGATTAAAAGCAAAACAGACTTCAGCATACGTCATGGTCTTCCATCTTGGATTTTCCGACAAGACTTGAACTACGTCATCCTTTTCCATCTTGGAATTTTCAATAGGACTCGAACTTGAATCTGTTATAACATTTCCTTACTTGGACGTTTGTAATTTAATTCGTGGAGTTTTCTTGGATTATATTTGGAATTGTCTTAAAACTGTAAATTCTTTTTCCACTTTTACAATCTTTTTCCAGGAAATAAATTATTTGTTAAGTTTTACAAAGCTTGTTGTTCATTCTTTCTTTGTTATCACTTGTTAGAGCCTAAACTCGTAGGAAATAATTGGGGGCTGGTCCGGGATTTGTCTACAAAACAATGTTTTTTTTTTTAAAAAATTAAATTCCCACAGTTATTAACAATTTTCTCAAGTGAGATTGAGAATGTTTTATTTACAAATATCATCAAAACGAGAAATCTTTCTTTCAAATCCTACCCAGGAACAATTAGATGTTTTATAAAAAGATGAGTTAATTCAACTTGTCAGAAAATACGATCTTTCCTATGTGAAAGCTTGATAAACAAAACAAGAAATAAGAAATATTTTGGTTCGGTATAATGGTAGATTATAATGTTTTGGTTTCGTTCATTAAGTCTGTATCAGACTGTTCTAAAATTGGAGTTAAGGAAGCTCGAACTTCAGGAAAGAAAGAAAGAAAAAGAAATGCAGTTAGTTAAGGAACAAAATAAAGACAAATACAAATGTAGTTAGATAAGGAAGAAAAAGAAAGATAACTGCATTTACAGGAAAATCAAATACAAATGCAGTTGGATAAGGTAGAAAAAGAAATGAAATTTGGGAAAGAGGAGACAGAAAGACAGATGCAAATCCAAAGAGAGAAGGAAGCTAGGGAATATCAATGTAGAATGAAAGAAATAGAGCTGGCAAGTGAAAAGCATATTCATACTTCAAATCCAAATTTAAGTTTTGATCTTGCAACAAACATTAGGTTAATGCCCCCTTTCAGACGAAGAGCAGTAGACAACTATTTCACTCGTTTTGAAAACGTTGCTGACAATTTGAAATGGTCAAGGGAGCATTGGACTCAATCATTACAATGTGTACTCGCTGGTAAGGCTAGTGACATTTACCATTCACGGTCAGTTCATCAAAGTGGTGATTATTATGTGGTCAAAGAGTACATCTTAAAGGGTTATGAGTTAGTCCTTGAAGCTTATCGGCAAATTATCAGAAACAGTAGAAAAGAAGCTGGACAAACTCATGTTGAATTTGCTAGAGAAAAATAGCAGTTATTTGATAGATGGTGATTAGCCAAGAACGTTGTAAACGACTATTTAAGTCTTAAACAACGGGTATTATCACTTGAAGAGTTTACAAACGTAGTGACATAAAGATTTATCTTGACAAGCATAAGATTGAACCTTTCCGCTGATGAGTACTCTTTAACTCAGAAAGTTCCTTTCGTAAATAACACTTCTACTCAAGTCTTTTGGCAGAAACATATTTGAGCCTAATACAAGCCTTTCTAAAACTCAGACTGGTACACAATTTAAAATCAAACACAAGAGAATTCTGATTCTAGATCCTTGTCTATTCTTACGGATAAATATTGCAGTAAAACGGACACATTATGGGGTCGTCCATTTAGTACGTACGCATGGAGGGGGGTAACCCAAATGCGTACGCTTGCTTGCGTATGGGGGGGGGGGTCTACTGACAATGTACTTGCACAGCGGCTAGCTTTTGGAACCAAAATTCCTTTTAATGCGTCATTTGATCTGCATTGTCCGTCACTTGCACAATCTGAAATTATCAAGCGCACATGTCCTGTGTGCGGCGTGTATCACTCGTCGCAGGCCAGTGTAAGACGACACCAAAGCGTTCACACTACTGAGTCTACCGACACTGAGAACTTGAATCAAAACCTGGATGATGACGTCAGCGAGGCTGTGGATATTGAGACAGCGGCCCAGGATAGTGCAGCTAATGCTGTTGTGATTCAGCCTGACGTTAAGCTTGTTGCTGAAATTCCTGTTATACGTAACCTGTTTGACTGGGTTCAGTCGGCGTTTGTCTGACCTTTAGCAGACACTGGCGAACTTTTTAAAGGTTTAATAACATGCAACTTATTTCTTTTATATATACAGCAGCTGAGGACTGTCTGTTTTACTCCGTTTCATTAAACATTTGAATATTATTAATCCTGTGTCATTTCTGCGTGGATGAAATATTGGAAGTTCTATACGAGTGGGTGGGGTGGGGTCATTCATACGTACGTACGCATAGGGGTGTGTGTAAAAAGTATGCATGCGTACAAGGGGGGGGAGGGGTCAAGTTTTGTCTTATTTTTGCGTACGTACTAAATGGACGACCCCTATTTGCGATAGCTACATATTGAAAAATACTCATCAGAATCAAGAAAGACCTGTTCCAAATTCTTCTAGTTTTAAGAGGTCAAGGTCACGGTCATGTATTGAAAGCAATACATTTGTTGGGTCTCATAAACCCCAGTCTGATTTGTTATATATAGAGAATTATGAAACATTCATATCGAAGGCTTCCTTTATCACTCTTGCGTGATTCTCCCAGTCCCACCCCTATTAAAAGTTTAAGGTACACAGGAGCTTCTCAGAGTCTTTTATTATCAGGTACTTTGCCTTTATCTGAGAAGTCTTCTTCTAATGAGAGTGTTCATGTTCAAGGAGTAGAGGGCGGATTTGCTAATGTTCCTCTCCATTGTGTAAATTTGTCATCAGACTTAGTCTCATGACCCGTGACAGTCGGAACAGTCTCTGTGTTACCCGTAGAGGGCATTCATTTATTACCAAGCAACGACATAGCTGGAGACAAGGTTGTGATTAGTCTACTTAGTCTACTTGTAACTGACAATCCCTGTGTGGATCATAAAGTCGATCCAATTGATAAAGAATACCATGATTTATTTCCAGATTGTGTAGTTACCAGAGCTATGGCAAAGAAATATCATATCAATGCTGTTGATACGGGCAGTATGTCTTTAGCTGACACAAATATTGGTCAGTCTTTTGATGAGGTCACTTTCACTCCTTATTTTGATCAATCAAAAGGTACTGATCACAGTCATCCACTTTGAACTACTCATTCTATTAATTCTTATCATGGTGATAAACGAGAATCTTTTGTTGTCGAACAGGAAAAAGATCCCGAGATCTGTTTGTGTCATAGGGTCATTACTGAAACTGAAGCCTCCGAAGTACATGTCTGTTATTTTATTAAAATGGAATTCTTATGGAGACCTTCCGAGGTACCTGCTGGTGATGAGTGGTCAATGAACTGTCAAATAGTAGTTCCAAAACCTTACAGACAGGAAATACTTAATCTTGCCCATGAAACTCCTTTGGCTGGTCATTTAGGGATTAATAAAACTTATCATAAGATCTTGATTCACTTTTAATGGCCAAGAATGAAACGTGATGTTGCCAAATACTGTAAATCTTGTCATACTTGTCAAATGGTAGGAAAACCCAATCAAAAGAGACATAAGGCTCATCTGCAACCTATTCCTGCATTGGATGAACCATTTAGTAGAATTATGGTAGATTGTGTTGGTCCCTTACCTAAGACCAAGTCAGGTAACCAATACCTCTTGACCATTGTGTGTGCGTCGACAAGATTTCTAGAGTCAATTCCTTCTAGGAATTTTAAATCTAAAACATTAGTGAAAGCTTTAATAAAGTTTCTTTTAAAAACTCATATTAGTCTTCCTAAATCTGTCCAATCGGGTCAAAGGTCAACTTTTAAGTCTGGACGTTTTCAGCCTATTGTGCTTGATCAGTGTATGTCAAAAGTTAAATTGTGGTTTGACAGAACTACAATGGAGAGAACGTTTGAGTCTAATAATGGAGTTCTGTCTCTTGCTCATTCTTGAAAATTTTCTTCAGGTTAGATTTTACGGCCCTTTCCAAGTAAAGAAAAAAATGAATTAGTTATAGTATTAGTGCTCCTGGCATCTAAATAAATTATAGGAGTACCAGTATATTGAAACAGATAGCCACGTTAAACATGCAATTAACTGAGTTGTTCCTGTTCCATTTAGTGAAGATTCAAGTTAAGGAATATCACTGGATTCTATTGATATTGGTGTGACAAATCTTCGGAATTTAGAAATTATGAAATATAATTGAGTCCTCGTGGATCTGAGCTTCCCCTAGGTCTGTCATTTTTCCCTAGATTATCCCTCCACCAAATATACTTGCCGTCACTTAGCCCATTATTTGCTGAAAATGCAGTTAAATCCACACACAAAACCATGACAATGCAGTTAAATCCACACACAAAACCATGACAAGAAGAAAACATAGGGTTAAATAATACGACTGCATAAAAAATATTTTCTTAACAAGTACAAAACACTGTGTACCATGTACTTTTGTTCTGCTTTGTTCAAACTCGAACAGAACGTTCAGAAAGAAGTTCCTACCGGTCTATGAAAATAACCACTATACTTTCCAATTCTAAAAGTACCCGCTTAATATAGAATCATGCTTAAGCATTTATTGATGCAGGGGACTTATACGTTTTCCCTTGTAGCCAGGCTGTCCTAGAAAGTTAAACATATTGACATGTTTAACTTTAAGATATATCTTGTCGTCAAATCGTTCCATTATTGTTAAACCTCTGGATATTTTTAAAATTACGTTTTTCCTTGTCGCTTCATAGATTCATAATGGTATACCTATGGATACTTTTGAAATCACGTTTTTCCTTGTAGCTGTATATATGTATAATGTTAAACAACGGATATTTTAACACGGGATTGCTCATATTCAACCCTGCGTGCCCCTGCATTGAATTCCATGGAGAAAAAAGTATGGATATTTGTTAACATTTTTAAAAGCAGGATTCCCATCTTGTACACATATGTCAAGCATTTGGTCAAATGTTTAACCTTGGATTTCCCATTTTATCCCCAGAGTTACACATATTATTGTTGAGGAACGATCATATGTAGTAAACTCCTCCAGGACTGACTGCTGCATGATTCTTTCCAGTTCCTATTTCGCAAACCCGTTAGTTCCTTACACAGAGTCAACTAGAATCATTATTCGAACCAAATTTACTTAAACCACCACTAAATTCATAATCCCGTTAAAACAACCCTGAATAACCAAATGTACTGAAACCACCACTAAATTCATAATCCGGTTAAAACAACCCTAGCAGCAGGAGGGGTTTCCGTTACTTTTCGTCCCCCATTTTGCAACTTTAGTCCTCCATTCATCAAACGGAAACCTAACAAAAAATCGCTAACTCTCCATTCATCAAACGGAAACCTAACAAAAAATCGCTAACTCATATTTATCATTGGACTTAATGATTTTTTACAACCTAGTCCGAACTTAACAAAAAATCGCTAATCTCATTTACCCCCCTTTATACTTCAACCCGCGGAAATTAGGAATATATATTTTATCAAGTCCAACTCGATATCGTGTTAGCGGATCATGTAATGCAATTGTAATAAATCCATGAGGAATTTTTTTAGCTTCATTAAAGAAAATCTTAAATTGATCGAAATCCATATCAGAACACCAAGTTTGCCAAATATTCCTGATTGTATGAGTATCAACTCCGCTAAACACACTTAATAAATTACAGTTATCCCGAATTACTTTAGGAATTTGTGTATATCGTTGAGTTACATAAATTACATCTGCGTTTTTATGTCTCCCACGTGAAAATATTCTTGCAGGTTTTTTTTGTCTATCTAGCATAACATCATCATATACAACAAGATTATTTCTATTTCCATCTAAATCCTCTACAGATGGGGCTTCATCAATATCGGTTATCACTTCAACAACATCTTCTCCAACAGCTTCAGACCAAATATTATTAGAATCTTTTATTATATTATAACAATGTTGGTCATCCACACTTGGTGCAACTAAATACAACTTATCCCATTTTAAATATTTCATTATCAACGTCAATAATAGTTGGGTTTTTCCACATCCTGATGGTCCAATAATAATCATTCTAATAGAATTTGGTAGCATCACATTATGTTTTTGAGGTTGTTTTTTCTTTGTAGCGCTAAAATCAATTACTTCCATTTATTGATATACGTTTATTTACTATAAAAGTTATGGATTTATATTGTGTGAAATGTAAGAAACGTACACCAACAATCAATGAAACAACTGTTACTACAAAAAATAATAGATTAGCAACATCTGGTAACTGTGAAATTTGTGGTATAAAAAAATTTAGATTCATAAAAAAAAAACAGGTAGAGATATTGCCGCCAGTTTAAGTAATCTTCCAGGACTTCCTTGGGCTAAATATCCAGGTGAAAAACATATTCCAGGATATAGTTATTGCGGACCAGGAACTCGATTAGATATCAGACTTAATGAAAATGATCAACCAAATCCAGGTGAAGATCCAATTAATGCTATTGATGAAGCTTGTCGTGTTCATGATATTGCATATCGAAGTAATGATCTCCAACAACGTCATCTCGCAGATATAAAGTTAATTCACGCGATAGATGCAATTCCAGATAAAAAATTAAAAGAAAAGTTAGCTTCAGTATTGATAAAAACCGCTATGAAGGGTAAAATATTATTCGGTAATTGAAAATCTAAAAGTATTTAAAAACATTAATGTTTTATACATGGAATCTATTTATTACTCACCTACTGGCTACTGGAAAGGTTACGCAGCAATTAAAAAACTAGCCGCCGCCGCATCAGTGAAATATAAAACCGCGAAAGATTGGTTATCCAAACAGGCGTTATGGCAAATTTATCTTCCGGGTCCTAAAAAAATTAATTATTCTCATTTTGATGTTTTTGTACCAAATGAAGTTCATCAAGCCGATATATTATTTCTTCCTCGTGATAACGGTTACAAATATGCATTAACTGTGGTTGATATCGCTAGTAGATATAAACAAGCAATACCATTAAAAACAAAGTCGTCAAAAGAAGTCTCTGATGCATTTGAAAAGATTTATCGTAAAGGTCCACTACGTTGGCCAAATCTATTACAAGTTGATCCGGGTAAGGAATTTCAAGGTGTTGTTACATCTACGATGAAAACTCATAATGTCACCATCAGACGAGGACATACTGCGCTACATCGCGATCAGGCAATTGTAGAGAGATTTAATAGAACTCTCGCTGAGCGGTTATTTGGATATCAATACGCAAAAGAATTCATCCAAGAAAAAAGATCCCGTGAATGGGTTAAAAGATTACCAGCTGTGATTACTGCGATAAATAATGAGATTACTAGAACAATTAACATGAAACCTATCAACGCGATTAAGAAAACATCTATAAATAAAATTCCACAAAAAGATAATGTTTTCCAACCAATTCTTGGTAGTAATGTCACTGTTAGGTACTTATACGAACCAGGAGAGCTTGAGGGTGGTAAAAAAAGAGCTACTGATCCTATTTGGAGTGTCACCACGCATAATATATCTGGTATAACACGATCTACGGGTAGACCTCCAATCTATAGACTGGATTCAACTGCTCCTCAGCGGGGTTTTACACGTGAACAATTACAAGTGATTCCTAAGGATACTCAATTACCATCACGAAAAATTAGTTAGTGTGACGTATCTTTAATGATAACCCTTCTCAATTGATTTATTCGTCTAGCTCTAGATACTGCTAAATAAACTAAATTTGACCACTCAATACGATTATCTACAATCCAGATAGTTGAATCCTCGATAGTTAATCCTTGTGAAGAGTGTATTGTGGCGGCGTATCCTAGTATCCAAGGTGAATTTTCAATCTCCAATGCATCTTTAACTACATTAATATCTACGTGTACAATTTCATTTAACACTAATTCCTCAATTCCGCCACCTGGAATTTCAACGTCAATATTTTGTTTTTTTTGTATCACGTGGTCTGTAACATAATGGTACTTTTTCATTAGGAAATTTCTCTTTGTGTATTTCAAATAATTGTCGTTGAAGATCATCCCGAGTTATTTTTAAACTCGCAAATACTTTATCGGTTGGTTTCCAAATTCTCCAAAATTCATCTTCCGCTGTTTCTGGAATAACTTCTTTGAGAATTCTATGTTGTTCACTATCAGGTTGCCGTCTTATTCTAGATTTAAAATCTTTTATTTCATTATCTAATGATCTATAATCTTCCATTACTTCCTTGTAATAATCTACATTAGCCTTTAGCCATTCATGAGGAGGTTTTCCGATAAATGGAGGTGGTTGACCATCATCTCCGCACATAATTATTTTAACATTATTCTTTGATAACCAACCTAGAAATTGTTTTAATATATCTAATGGTACTGTACAAATTTCATCCCAAAGAATATATCGAGGAATATATCTATTTCCCATCCTTTCTGGAGTCCATTTATCACCTTTCCACCTGAAAAAGCTGTGATAAGTCATAGCTGGAATTCCGCGTTCTCTCAAGGATTTTGCTAATGCATGAGTATGTGTTAGCGCTAATATACCAAAATCTTTATATAATCTTATTACTCTTTCAGTCTTTCCACTTCCACCACAACCGTTTAAATAAATTATTTTATAGCGAGTTATAGGATCAAATATTGATGGTGCACTAGAAATTTCGACGTTTTCAGGATTCTTTTCGCGGTAACTATTAAGTATCTCAACATCTACGTGATGATTATAGCAGTGTAATTTTTCTTTTTTAATTCTCCAAGTTCCCCAGTCACCAGTTCCACCTAAATACGGTGTAACTTTATCAATATGTTTTTTATGAAAATACATCGAATCTGTGGCAACTCTTACAGCAATATCTGGAAATCTATTTATCATCGAGAATAAATTAATACTTGTATAAGCTAACATTGAAGATCTTAAATGTGCGTATTGAGGGCTTTCTCCATCTATGTAAGTTATAACAGTACCGTATTCTTTCCCGTTTGATAAGAAAGCTTTTTTAGTATCGTATTTTTTTCCGTTTGATAAGAAAGCTTTTTTAGTATTTACAAATCTATTAGTATCAGTAAGATTTTTAATAATAATTTCTTCCTCAACTGGATCAATTACTAATCTAGAGGAGTTTCTAATATTATTAAATCTTCCCCCTGGGGTAAATTTTCCTATTATTTTTCTTCCTAAATCTTTTGCTGATTTCTCTCTATCATGATACATTTGTTTAGCAGTTTCCATAATCTTCTCTTCATCGTATTCAGGGAAATTCTCTCTTACTTTTTTAATCTCTCTATTTAAGTCTGGTGTTGGTAGCCAAATATCTTTTTGACTTCCATAACTTATTATTGCTTCACTAACTTTCAACATAGTTAACATACCACTATCTAGCATATATCGCAACAATACTATTGGCATCCAATTCTTCTCAGACATATGTTTGCCAAGCCAGCAATAACTACAAGGATGTAATCCAGTTCTAAATTGAAATGCAATAACCTTAGCAAATCCTGGTTTATCAAAATTAGAACTGCTAGCAGTTCCAGGTAAATCTCCATTAATCGAAACTCTTGTCATTTCATGCGTTGGATGTCCAAAACGTTTAAAATATTCGGAACACTCTCCCATTCCTAAAAACCCTCCTGGATAACTAGCGCTCATATCTGCAGAAATTAATCCATTAATATCGTATTTGGTATTCCATAATCCTCCGTGACTATACTCAACACAACTTAACTTTACGTCATCCAAAAATATTTTAGGGGTTTTTCTCCAGGAATTCTTTTCTCTGGTATAATGGGCAGCCACCGATGATACAGTAAAAGAGTTAAGTAATATTTTTTCATCAAAGTCATCTACAAATTCTTTTGTAACGTTCCTCATACGATTATTTAATTCTTCAGGACGGTGTAATTCCCCATTAGTTTTTACAAATTGATCAAAATCCATCTCAGGATCTTCATCACTTTTAAATAACCACACTGAAGTTGGATCATCTTTGTGTACTGTGGCAATAGTATCAAATATATTTCCGTTAAATTCTTTTATATATTTTATATTTTTATTTTTAGGGAATTCAGTAACACCAGAATTCCAGGCGTGTCCATTATGATCTATAATTTCAATTGCCGCTTTATCTGATTTGTATTTACATTTATGCAATACCTCTCCGGTTAACGATTTAACTGAAATAGGAAATCTCAAAAGTTTTTGTAATTCAGCAACATCGCTAATTAATGCTCCACCTTTTTCAATCATCCTTTTTCCCCAGCTTATAATCTTTTCACGTCGTTGTTCAGTTAATCCGTGTCCTCGTGAAGAATTTTCGAAATGTTCCATAACTCGTTCTGCAACGCAATTTATTAAATTAGATTTTCTCATTGGATACATTCTATCGTGATCAATATCTGTATGAATTCTGTATAGCCCGTACATCACAACAGTTTCGGGATAAGCTCTGTTATAATAATTGCTATCAATTCCAACTAATATTCCAGGATTCATATCGTTACTAAATATTACATTTTTCCCGTCCCTCATTATCGGATTATAATTATCTCGGATAACCCAGCGTTGAGTTTCATCATCGTATTTTATCCATTTTACTTTGCAATAAAATATAAAATTACCAAATTGTGATATTATATTCATCGCACGAACTTCATCTATTGTGCCATCATAAAATCTTTCCGCCATTATTCGGTAACTGGTAAACATACCTAAGGCTCCGTCAAGGCGAAATTCTTTCATGGCGAATTTTCTTAATTTTTTAAGACCTATATCAAGTCCTCGCAGTGATAATCCAGATCTTGCATCTAATGAAAAATAATTTTTACTCATTATATTAAAGCAAATATCTAATTCAAAAAAATAATTAAAACAATTGTTTAAAATTTAATTAAATATATATGTAATTATATAAATGTATAATTGTAAGTGGTTGCTAATCGGTTCGACAGATACATGTAATAAAAAATCGAAAAAAGAATACTGCGGACAGCATCAAGTATTAATTCGTCGTGGTAGTACTGGACCTAAACCATGTATCGTGTGTGGTGTAGGGGTCAGAGGAAAAACAGAATTATGCCTAAATTGTGGTGGAAAAAAATATAGAGAGTTAAAGCGGTACTATGATGTTTACACACATATTAATCACCGCACCCCAGTTATCCAAACTCCAGCGGACTACATAAACAAACCAAGATGAAATAACATTTAAACAAAGAAATTCCTATATAGAATAAATGAATCAAAACGAATACCGCACGCATCCGATTTACGTACAATACGAGGCTTCATCTGATGGAATAATTAGAAATAAGCGATTAAGAAAAGAAATTGGTTGTGTTAATAATAAAGGATATTTACTTATCAGTATAAATCTTGGAGGAAAAATAAAATCGTATCAAGCCCATAGATTTATTGTGGAAGCGTTTGGACGAAAAATTCCCACTGGATATGTGGTGGATCATATTGATCGCAATAAGTTAAATAATCATATCGATAATTTGAGAGTAGTAACTCCTGGTGAAAATAATCGTAATAAAAGACCAGATGCGAGTAAAAATCGTATTCCAAGACCAGTTATTGCCTTTTACAGAAATACTAATATTTCTAGTGATGAGATTACAGATTTTCCATCCATTAATTCTGCCGCTAAGTTTTTTAATATTGATCCAGCATCTGTAAGAGATGGTGCTGAAGGTATATGTTCATCATCATACTCTGATAGATTTGATTGTAAAGTCTCATTTTGTTGGGTTTAAAAAATTCTCCAAATTTTCATTAAAAAAAAATAAATTTATTAAAATGGAAATACTTGCATTTCTAAGATTGCAAAATCTGAAAGATTAAAAATTTGGAGAATTTTCACATACAACTGTTATCAAATTGCTCAGCAAATTGAGATATATTTTTTTCTTCCTCAAATACATCTCCAATGGCTTTCAATAGTGGATTAAGTAATTGGCTGAGAGCAACAAGTTCAACTAACACATTATCTTGATAATTTTTCTTAAGATAATAAATAATTATATTACGTTGTCGTATCAACGTCTTAACTACACGATACTCTGATCGATAAGTTGGATAATCCTTAGCCCGTGCAGACTCAATTTTACGGAATTCATCTATAAGATAATTAGCATTAAAATGTTGTATTTTTTTTTGTGCTACTATTGCAGTGATTTCCGGGATTTCGTGAAGTCGGTTAAGTTGTGTTACTATTTCGTCGACGATCGATTGATTCATTATATATATAGAAATATTTGTATTTCTAAATTAATTTTAATTTTTAATTTAAAAATCTATTTAGATTTTATAAGTATTTTTTATATAATAAATGATTCCTGAATCACTTACAACAAGATTAGCTAGAGAAAGATTAGCAGCGATTAAGAAATTTATTCCCGTTAGAGATTCAGTACGGCGCCAACTTCAACAACGACAATCAGCGGCTGATGATTTTACTGTTGGAAGTGAACAATTATTTAAACCTGTAATAACGGCGACAAGTGATGTAAAAAAGTCGATTAAAAAGTCAGCTGTGAAGGCTATTGAGGCTTCCCAAAATCTGCTAGCACTTCAACAGCAAACTTCAGATATTTTAAAAACTCTTCCAAGTGAAATAGTAAAAGAACAAACAAAGGCGATAGAACAACGACAAGCAGAGCGCGAATCTACTATTCCACCACCACCTGAATTCGCTGATCCTGGAAACACTGGTGTTTCTGCAATCGAATTTGATCCAACTGAACCTTATGTTACTGAACCCGCTGATAAACTTACTTCTGAAGTATTGTTTACAGAGAAGGGTTTAAAGGAAATTAGACGTATCGATGATGATACTGAATTAGTTGATTTTATTGAAAAAAAGTTTAAATTTAGAGGTGATTTTTTGAATAAAGAAGCTGTTAGTAAAATAACGAATAGAGAGACTTGGGAAAGAAAAGTGTTTTTAGCAAATAGAAATCGTGACAGATTTAATAAAAAATTAACTAAAGAATTTAATAATTTATTTAACCCCCCAACCGGTAGCGGAATTGGAAATACTAGTGTTTCTAGAAATACTAATATTTCAAATAATTGTCCTTGTCCAGACAGCGTCATTAATGATGTATCACGGCTAGAAGTTCTTATCGGTGGAAAACGAGCTGGAAATAATTCTCCAGAAATTATAAATGAAGCCACTGATATTTGTAGGAGATTGTTTGCGGGTCGTGTTATGGATATTCACACATATCGGGAACTTATTGAAGAACTCGTTGAAAACTCTCCAAATCGGAATTTTTACGGATATCGCAGCGATTAAAATTCTACGAATTTCAAAAATATTTGCATTTTTTAATTAGATTTCTAAATTAGAAATGTTTTACATTTAAAAACGAAAATCTAATTAGATTTCTAAAAGTAATTTTAATAATGTTAATTCACTACAATCACGATAAACCAACACCTGTTTACGTAGTAAATTCTAGGTACCCAGTGTATCGAGCGTACTACGGAGATGGATTAGGAAATACAATTATGGGATTATTTGGTAGAATAGCACCAAAAGTTTTACCACTTGCTAAACAAGTTGGAATGAAAGCTATTGAAGTTATTAAAGATAAGGGATTAGGCGTTGTTGGAGATCTTGCTGGAAAAGCATTTACCGCTGTAAAGAATAAAATAGTATCGTTAATACGACCCAAATCAAAACAACCAGTAATTCTTCCGTCCACAACTGTGATGCCAGCAGCAGTTAGTAAAGTAATTAACGAGGCAGTACAACAACGACTAGAAAATCTTCCGGAATTTTTGGGTAACCCTAATATCTCTAATATTGCTAATTTAGTTGCAGGAAACGGAGTTTCCGGAAGCGGAGTTTCCGGAAGTGGACTTAGAATTTCCCGACGGCGGAGATAATGTAAATAAAAATAAAAAATCTTAATTAAAAAAATACTAACATCTCCATATAATGTACAAACAACAAAATGATCCCGCTTTTGATATAGGTGCACCAGTATTAAAGAATGATTCTGTGGGAAATTATCAATTCTACGCTTATCACGCAATAAATCCTAAAGAACGAGCTCGAATTGAACTTCAAGTTCACGATACAAGTAAATACTTTTTACCTTGTGAAGCATTTCTTGAAGTTGAGGGAGAAATTGTATTAGCTAATGATACACCTTACGCAGCTGATGTTAAAGTTGGATTTGTTAACAATGGTGTAATGGCGTTATTTGAAAGCGCAAGATATCTCTTGGATGGAACAGCAATTGAATCAATCGAAAACGAAGTTGATATCGCAACAACAATAGTCGGACTAGCAAGATACTCAGATGATTTTACAAGATCAGCCGGGCCATCAATGATGTTTGCCAAAGATACCTCTGATCACGCTGATAATAATCCGGTTACGATAGGACGACCGAGAAATCATGCTAATGATGCTGATGCTGATATTCGACCTATTGTTATGAGTAACAACGCAAATTTCAATCTAGGATTTGCAGCTCGATCCGGGATGTTACAAGGGGACCGACGAAAATTCTCTTGCGCGATTCCACTTCATCATATATTTGGATTTTGTAGAAATGTTAGAAAAGTTATTTACGGAGCAAAACACACAGTTGCATTGACAAGAAGAAGTGATGACAATAAAGCAATTTGGCGTACCGGTGGTGCTGCCGGTAAAGTTAATTTAAGTAAGTTGACATTATGGATGCCTGTGATGACACCGTCTATAGCGGCCGAGCAAAGATTGATATCATTTATGGAACAAGGTGGAAAAACTCTGCTACAGTGGCTAACTGTGTCCACGGATGCCAAAGAAGATAACGTAGCTGATACATTTACGTGGCATCTATCGTCTAAAACTGGATCTTCAGCACCGCGTCATATATTTATTGCGTTACAAAATCGAAATCGGTTAAATAGTCAAGAACATTCTCATATGATATTTGATCAACTAGGAGTTAAGGAGGTATCACTAAGAATAAATGGACAACAAGAACCAACCGAAGATATACAACTAAATTACGAGGAAAATAATGTTGCTAGAGTTTATCACAGATTACTATCATTTATGAGTCGCGACCAGAATGTTGATACCGGTCTGCAAATATCACAGTTGGATTTTAAGAGTTTATATCCTATTTATTACTTCTCGTTAACACATCTTGATATGATGAGACAATCCGTTGTTGACATATATTTCCGAGCTCGTATAGCACCAGCTGGTGCTGATTACAGAGCCGTAGCTGTAATTCTAAGTGATAAAACAATGCTACTCGAAGGAGTTGGTGGACGAATGAGATTCGTTGATGCACCAGTGGAAAACCTATAGGTAGAAAATCTTTTAGAATTTCTTAATTAAAAATTACAGTGCATTTAGAAATACTAAAGTATTTCCAAATAAATGCCATATAACACTGTAAATGTATCACTGACTGAGGGTCAAGTAAAGAAATTAAAATCAAAATCTGCAAAAGAATGCGGAACCACAATAACACTAAAACTAGCACAGTTGACCGGAGGAACACATAAGTTGTCACTGACAGATCGACAAGTAAAAAATTTAAATGACGCAGTTAAGAATGGGAAAGGTGTTCAATTTGAACTTTCTAAAGGTGCAATTGCTAATATGATTAAAACTGGTGGTATATTCCCATTACTTGCTGCGATTCCAGGATTACTTTCATTGGCCGCACCAATAATTGCAAAAGGTGCACTAGGTGGACTTGCTAGTACCGCTGTGGGAATGGCCGCAAAGAAAATATTAGGACAAGGAGTAGGACAAAAAAAAAGAGGAAAGGGGTTAAGACTAGGACGACCGCCAACCGGAAGAGGTCTCAGACTGGGACGACCAATGTAATTCGAGAACCGATAGTTCCAATGTCAAATTTTGATTTAATTGACAAAGTTGAAAAATCTAAATCTAGTCAATACCCAATAAAAAACTTTAGAGGTGTATTTATGAGAAATCAATTACCAAATCATCCACAAATTCCAGAAACAGGAATTATCAATCTAGATAATAGCAGTGGATCTGGAACCCATTGGGTTGGGTACGCAATTGATCCACGAGGGATTGTTTATTTTGATTCATATGGATTACCACCACCAGTTGAGTTTTATAAGTATGTGAAGAAATTAAAATTTCCAGTTTGGTACTCAACATTACCGACACAAACTTTAGGTGATCCACCAATTTGTGG
Source organism: Unio pictorum (assembly GCA_030141615.1). Classification (NCBI taxonomy): domain Eukaryota; kingdom Metazoa; phylum Mollusca; class Bivalvia; order Unionida; family Unionidae; genus Unio; species Unio pictorum. The sequence continues at coordinate 4,036,983 of JARLTB010000143.1, read as the reverse complement.
TAATGAAGTACTAAATGTGTTAACAGAAATTTCATCATCAAAGAAACCACCGCATATAACCGTAAATGAATATACCAGCGGAAAATCTATTTGAAACTATTTAATAATTTTATATAATGTCTGTTGATATCTGGGGAAGATCACGCAAAGAGAAAAAAGAGGATAAAACTCTTGGTAATATCAATGATGTAAAAAAACTCATTGAAGATGAACTCGCTAGTAATTTTAATTTAGTAGAGATCGATCCTGAAGAGATAGTTGTATTTCAAGATAAAACAGGGAAATTAAAATCTAGTAATCTAGCGCTCGATGATGTACTAACAAAACATCCAACTGCTCCTGATGATTCTATTGTAGTATTCCAAAAAGGTAAACTCGCAGCTGGTGAAACCCTTACAACAATGACAAATAAATTTAGTGAAATAAACCAAATTAATAATCAGGTGGTATCTATTAATACTGACCTAAATAAATTCTTTGGTGTTCCACGAAACACATTAGGTGTACAAATCGCGTATGTCAAGGCGGCGATAGATAATTTAGCGCAATTACGAAATGAATATGATGCTCACATAACTAGTTATGTTTCACTCCGGAGAAACTTTAATGCCACCGATCACACAATTGAGAAATTCTTTGGTAAGAAAAATATTAAGCCGGATGATGTTACAACAACACTTTTAGATATTACAACTAAGCAACAAAAATCCAGCGACGATATAACTGCGATTAATTCCAGATTAGGTGTTGTCCGTGAAGATAGATCAATTTCAGATTTAATCGCAATTAATAAAAAATCAATTAATGATAACACTGTTGCTATCCGAGATATTAAAACAATCACTGACGCGGTCAAAGATTTTCCAAAAATAGCTCCCAGACTCGATAAAATAAAAATACCACACACAGCGGATCAAATTAAAAATCTTACTTATGTGACTGCTAAAGGGAGTTATGATTATGTTAATCCTGGTCCTAATAGTGCTGTTAGTATAGAATTTTCAATTGATGCACCTGGTTACTATAGATTTACATTATTTTCCGAGCATAAATTTAGTATTGGGAGTATTGAGAGTGGAGGGGAGGAATCTTTTCAATCAGGTACTAATACAATATTGATAAAGATTAATTCTTCAGGTGATTATTCTGTAGTTATAGTGTGTGATAATCCCAATATAGTTAGAGTAAAGTTACCGTGGATTATAGAATTTCTAACACCAGAAATTATTTAAATTAAAAATCTAAAAAGATTCTACAATAATGCTAATAAAACCACAAAATGATTTTAATGTTTCACCATCCCAGTATCGTTATGACACAGTATTAAAATATCAGCAACAATTACAGAATCTTATAGACACTTATACTGTCAAAAAGAAAAAATACCAACGAAGAATAACAGTATTAGATATAACAGTTTACACAGTTTCGGGTGTAATTGTAGGTACTGGAATAGTGTTGTCATCGGTCACCATGACAGCTCCGGTTGTAATTCCAATTATTATTTCTGCTGTTACAGCTCTTACAGGTATATTTACTGGAGTTTCAAATAAAATCTCATCATGTTCTTCACATAAGTTACGCGATTACACAATAAAATTAGACACAGCCACCAATACATATTCTGAGATAACATCACTACTTTCTAAAGCAATAAGTGATAATGAGATAACTGAGAATGAATTTTCGCATATTACTGACAAATACAACTCTGCAATGAAGAAATTAAATACAAGTATTTTTAATACTAACAATATACATAATGAACTCAATAGAAACTCCTCGAAAATATCAAATAACCAAAAAAAATAATTCGATCGTTTTTTCATGGAAATCTCCAATCGAATGGTATACTATTGGAATATCACCCGGTGAATATACTATGAAAGAACTTAATAAACAACTTAATACTAATATGTCTATAACTATGGGAGAAAATTCGGAAAATTTGGTACCAAAGATTATAGTGTCTTGGGCCAACATATTTATAATAGCTCCAGAACTTGTGGTTGATATCTACCAGAGTAGTATTAGAAATGTATTAGGTTGGCCGGATTATCTTATAAATGAGAATGATACAATATTCCTAACAGAAGGTAATTACAATATTGATACATATTCGGAAGATGTAAAATATGATACAGATTGAGAAATTCGTAAAAAATTCGTAGAATTTTAATTTGAAAATTAAAATATAGTTTTAAATATGCAGGAAGAATTACTTCAGCAAATAATAAAAAATACTACCCCTATCAAAACTGAGACAATTACAATAACATCAAAAAAACCTGAATTTAGTGTAAATTTTCCTTCTCCGGTTTCAGTGAGAGAACTTGCGCTAGCTAAGTTACGGGTGTATAATAGCTGGCCTAATATTAGATCAGAAAAATATTATGAACAAGAACCAAATAATTCACTAGTGTTTGCAAATAAAAATAAAGAAGATGGCACCCCCGACTGGCAAATTGTATACTTACCAACTGGTTCATATGAAATTGAACAAATTAGAGATGAATTTGATCGTAAAATAAAATCTATCACTAAAGAAGAAAAAAAAATAGTGATTGACGTTCATCAACCATCATTATCGTCAACAATTACAGTCGCAGATGGATACTCTGTAGATATTTATCGCAGTAGTATAAGAACCGTGTTAGGATGGCCTGATCAACAACCTGAAAAACCTAAAACAAATCTTATTGAAACACCTGAACCTAAAAAATCTGATTATATCACAACTAATAAAGCATATCACGATTTTGACATTAACGCTATCGATAGTAATTATATAGATATTTTAACAAAACCCATTAAATTCGCTTTTGGTCAAATATGGGTGTTCGAAGATAAAGAGAATGAATATGGTATAGGGAATAGAATTAATAAGGATAGATTTTTTGATGGTCTTAAAGGAGAACATGAAAATTATTTTAATAAATTATTCAGAACTATAACTGGAAATGACTTCCTAAAAAAAAATTTAATTATCAAATACACGGAAATATTAAATAAAATTGTAGATGATATAGAAGTATTTCATCAACGACTTATTAATGCAGTATTATTTGCCGATGAAGGTGAGGAAAGATTATTATTTGCAACTACAAATAAAATAACTGAAAATGAGATTGGAAATTTTAAATTTCCTGGGATAGATATTCCAGAACTAAAAAAGAAAACTAGTGATCTCCTCGAAGAGTATTTCTCCTATATACACACAGAGTGGAAAAAAGTACAACCATTATCAACAATTCTTAAACACAATAATAGTCTAGATGGTGACGGAAGACATATTTCACCTGGTAATGTAAATATATCTTCAGTAATTACAATAAATTTAATATGTGACGTCATAGAAGGAAGTTATCAAATTGATGTATCAGCATCAAATCAAGCTCAGCAGGGGTATGTTATATATTCCCTTGCGCCATCAGTTTCCCCGGGTTATTTGTTAATAGAAGATCCGGTCAATCCCGTTTATATGCGAACATATAATAATTCATTAACTAAAATTAATTTTAAACTTACCGATCAAGCAAGTAGATTAATAGATCTACGCGGTGAAGAATTAGTTATTACTTTGTATGTGAGATCTTAAAGATTCTTAACCAATAATTTTTCTGACATTATTTGTTCAATGGATTTTTTATTTATCTCAGATTTTACCCCAGCGATAACTGTATCAGCAATATTAGGTTTTTCTAATTTAATGAGTTTCTCTTCCTTTTTTGTTACTGACTTCTCAAGTTTAGTAATTTTTTCATTAAGGGATTTATTTCTCTTTACTAAAGCGTCATAAGCTTCTTGATTAATCTTAACTTTACCAATCTCTTCTTCTAATGATTTTAGTAAATCAACAGCTCTAAGGTTTGTAATTAATCTATTATAACCCTCTTTTCTAGCATCTTCTACTAATTTTATTTCTTTAGCGTATTCTTTTAACTGTTTACATTTATCTTCATACTCAATTTTTTTTTCTGCATTTTTTTTATCTATATCAGAGATATACCTCGTTAAATTTGCTCCTCGTTCGGTTCCAACATATCCAGCGATAAACTTTTCGTTAGGATTAAAATCTTTCCATATTTTATATACACGAGTAAGTGAAATCCCGTATTGTTTTGCTATATCAAGCGGCTTCTTATTCGCTCGTGATTTAATAATATCTTGTTCGTCGGCGGCCGTTAAATATCTTCCTCGGTTTGGCATACTATATGAGTAATATTATTTTATGTAAAAAAATAATTATTCATAAAAATATTACCGTAATTTTTTGATGTATATTTTTTGTAGTAATAATATATGAATAATTATATTCGATAAATATGTAAAAATACCTCATATAAGGTATAAGTAACTTAATTAGTAACGAGTAAAATGATAATTTATTTTGTAACACATAAGTAACGACGTTTTAACACCTCTATTAAAATATTATGTTAAGATAAAAATACTGGTTACTCAACGCATTATCAATGTATTGTTAAGTTATCAAATTATTCGTTATCAACGGTCGTTACTTATTCATATTTATTTAATATAATTATTTAACTATTATTACCCATAAATAAATTTCTTCATAAAAATTACGGTAACATTTTTTATGAATAACTATTACTTAATAATGAATAATTGTTACTTAATTTCCGCGGGTTGAAGTATAAAGGGGGGTAAATGAGATTAGCGATTTTTTGTTAAGTTCGGACTAGGTTGTAAAAAATCATTAAGTCCAATGATAAATATGAGTTAGCGATTTTTTGTTAGGTTTCCGTTTGATGAATGGAGAGTTAGCGATTTTTTGTTAGGTTTCCGTTTGATGAATGGAGGACTAAAGTTGCAAAATGGGGGACGAAAAGTAACGGAAACCCCTCCTGCTGCTACCCTGAATAACCAAATGTACTGAAACCACCACTAAATTCATAATCCGGTTTAAACAACCAGCACCTTCCCTGAATAGTAGAATGCACAATAACCGAAAAAAAGATAGCCAAATGTACAATCCCCGAAAAAATTAAAGGAAGACGAAACACCTAAAATTGTGCTTCATACGAATATCGTGCATACATTACGCATGCATGCACGTGAACTGACTTCATTGCACAATAAATCGACTGTACAAAATTATTAATATAATAACCACATCGTTCATGAATTTATCTGCAAGAATAATTGCACTAAATAATCATCTTCAAAATATCTAGCCGATAACATGACATTGTATGGCATGGTCTGACATTATCCTACATTTACAATAATTCAGAAATAATCATTATTAAGAGAGAGAGAGAGAGAGAGAGAGAGAGAGAGAGAGAGAGAGAGAGAGAGAGAGAGAGAGAGAGAGAGAGAGAGAGAGAGGAGGGTTTGCACTATTAGTACTCACGTGGTCAAATTCACGGCCGGAGAACACGATCTTCATGCACCGTCTTTGCCGGCGCTTTATGGGTGCTGCAGTACGTAAACAGAATATCTCAACATCGAAATCGCCAATGCTAACGCCATACGCTTAGGACAACGCTGTACACATTAACGAAACCCAGTCCACATTTACGTTGGTAGGTAATATAAAATGTATTTTCATTTACACAAGAATGTGAAAACAGATGGAACAGTAACTATCTCTTCTTTCGTAAACATTGTTGAGCAATAACGTCAAATTTATTATTTTCTTGTATGTTATTAGTGGGTTTTGAGACGCTCACTGTTCGAATTGGCAAATTCTTAAGAAGTGATGTTCCAATTATGCTATTGTATTCAAATATAGTTTGAGAAAGAAGTAAAAACGAACAAAACTTTCAGTCATTAAAGTTATATAACTAAAAGTTATCTTAACTATAAAAAAAATATATTTATTTTGAGTGAGAACAGAAATATGTAGTGACAGTGAATTTCCTATACACATTAATGGATTAAACATACTTCACTGTGCTAAAGTTTGCAAGAGCACGTCGATGGCTCGAGGGCTCAAATTCTTTCCCGACAGCTCCGAGTAACATTGTTGGACTCATTTCAGTTGATATTCATACATTCTCAAGTAGTAAGCATGTAAGTTATATATAATATAAAACAAAAGTGTTTTCGAATCATGCAAAAACAAATGTAAACAAACAAGACGGCTCTAGAATAGCAAACTGATTAAAGAAAATAATTACGGTCCACACTGTGCAATTGTCATGCACTTCTATATTTTACCCTCAGAGTGAGCCCGAATCACAAACGTTCAGAAGAATCTCCTTGTTTGTATATGTACATGCATGCGATGTTACAAAGATTTTGAAGATCTCGAAGTACATTTTAACAGTTTACTTTTAGTTTCTATTCAAGCAGAATGTGCGATTTCCACGCTTGGCAAGGCCAGCGACAGCAAATAGCAAATTAAATTCGGTATTTTAAAAAAACGTACGAAACACAACGGGTGCAAAACACTCTCGTTCATGTCATTAAGATCAAAACCTCACAAAGGTTAAGCATTTGCTTTTTGAAAATAGGATAGTATAGTTCCGATCCGTATAAAACAGATAGTATAGTTCCGATCCACATAAGAAAACAACCTTATCTCTAGGATGCATGTCACGTTGTAAGAATTAATCAGATTTCAACATGTATTTGTTAGACCCTGAGGCTAATAATTTCACAGCGTCAATATGTATGAAGGTCACCAACAAAAGGTGTCAAGCCAGTTAATTGATATGGCCATACAATTCGTAACTGGCCGTATTTTGGGCAAGCCAGTTACAAAATAATTGCGATCACAGGTAATTGATGGAATTCTGTTTTCGGATCTAAAGAACATCAAGTGGGGGTCGTAAATTCAACCTTGACAGACTGTTGGGAGGGGGCAGTGTCGATCATTATATGAATCAACATCCACTCGGAATTTAGCAAGGCTTGGCCAACATTAGAATCGCAAGTTTAAATCTATTATTTTGAGAACTAAACGTTAGTAGTCGCTAAAATCATCTTGCGTTAATACGCGAAGATAAGCTACTCTGACGTCATTCGAAATTGGCGGGAAACTTATATATTCTGGGAATTACAAGAAGCTTCAGTAAAGGTCAGTGACTATTTGCTCGATTGTTGTAATATATTACTGCAATGTAAGTGTACTTTAATTATTGCAGTATGTATACTTTAATACGTAGAGTTACCATTTGTAGGGTGATTCATTCTTAGTGTTTGATATACATGCAAATTTGGAGATACGAGCAATATTTATGTAAATAATATTGTAATTCACTAGTTGATTAAATCGTAGTAACCTAGTTCATTTAGTCATTTGATATTATAGATTTGCAAATGTTGAATTGAATTATAAACTTTGTATAATGGCTACAGTGTGCAACATTAGTTAATACAGATTTGCTTATTTGCGTATACTTTGTAGGAATATCATGTGTAAGGATATATCAGCGCATGGATATGTTGATATCTGTGTACACTTTGAAGAAGTGCGATGTACAGAAATGTGTCTGATTATATGATATTGTTATGTATAAAAAGATTGAGAATATATATATACCGTGCATATATATCAGAGAGAGAATGTGTATTTCGATGGGCACGAATGCGTGACCAAAAAGGGTAATGGCTTATCTGATGATATTAATGTTTAGTGTGAGTTTACATAGCTAGGGGAATATGATATGCTAATGTCCTTGTGTGTTCCTACAGGAAGCTTTTAGGGACCATAGGAAATTACACCCGTTTGGTTGGTCCCAGTCTCTGGGAGACAAAGTAAAAAGAAAGAACGGAAGCAGACGTTAGACGGACTGGAGCGAGTAGGATTACACGTCATGATAAAGCATACTACATATGAGTAGAAACACGGGAAAGGAGGAAAATCTATCACACCAAGTCATATGATGAAATAGGCCGTCACATGGTCGAGTGAAAGACGAGTGATAGGGTTTTAATTTGAATTTTATTTGAGAGATGACTGTTATTAAATTATATTAAATTGTTGTTATTTGAATTTCACATTTTGTGTATTCATTAATTTAACTGTCGGCACCGCTGACGGGGAGCTTTGGAGCTTTGCATCTCTCTATCACTACTTCAATTTCTGACAAAAACGAGTCAGGGTGGGTCTTTTGTATTAATTTAAATAATATTGGAAGCACCCCACCTCAACCTAAATAAGGCAAACCTCTACAATGCATTATGGAAATCCTAAGTGAAAATCATTCGTCGTGGATGTATGATTCTTAAATATCGATTATCAGACCAAACATTTGTCAAAGTACAAGATTAGAAATCAGTGTTTAATAACGAAAAACCACTCTAAGTACTACCAGTTTTAATAAATCACAACACCAGGAAGACAATGGTATTTGAGGCGTTGTAACTTTTATCCAAGATAATATGTATTACTGTAGACAGATAGGCTTGGGTACATGCATTGGTACTTCAGATTGGTACGGACAGTCAACATTTTAAGGAAATAACCCCAAGTTAGGTTTATAAACAAATTTATTTTTAAAAAAGTAAATATATAAATAAGAAGACAAGTTTTGACTCGTGTTTAGTATAGTTGGATATTTTCGGAACATTTTTTTTCAAGAATCTTCGATTGTTATTGAAAAAGGGTATATTCGTTTTATTGGATTCCGAAAAATCTTTGATTATCTAAAACATTAGGACAATTTTTGAACCCAGTCTGATAATCTGGAGTCAATATTTGTGGTTTATATACTAGCTGAAAGAAATTCTCAGACATCTTTAAATTCATTTAATTTATTTATTGAGGTATTCCATTTCTTGTGCGACCGTGTAATTTATGCCACCATCTACGTGTACCTCAATGGAAGTATGCCCTAACGGAATGAAAATTTTAGCAAATATCAGTGTTACTATACAGATAAACAAGCAAAATGTACTCAATCCAATCATAACATAAACAAAACTCATTGCATTATAATGTTCCATCATATAACCTAGATAGATTGGGACGATAGCCATACCTGTAGATGAGGAGAGCATGAAAAGGGAAGCAACTCTACCAGATACAGGGAAAAAACGCTCTTCTGTCCAGGAAAATACAGAAGGAAATATTGGGGAGAATGCAAAGCCAACAACAGCAATGAAAATCCACACTACTGGCTGTACGTAAAACAAACTTCCGAGGAGAAGACCAAAGAAAGATAAAATGATCATAATACAAAATGATAACATTAACGTGGTAGATTGAAAAAAGCCAGCCATAAAAATTCCCATAAATCTTCCGAAACAAAATCCTATCCAATATAATGAACTAGCTGTTGAGCCGTCTGCTTTGCTCCATTTTAAATGGCGAAGGCAGAACGTCATGAGGTAAGTCGCATAGGTAATCTCAACTCCCATATAGCTATGAAGAATTAAACAAAGAAGCATTAGTAAAGGTATTTTCAACTTAAGAGGTACTTTTCTTGCATACATGTCTTTAGGAATAATAGTATTTTTCTTTGTTGAAACCGATAATGTATTTTTCTGTTTGAAAAAGCTTACTAACAACGGAATAGAACACAGTAACACCATCGATGATGTAATGAGGTATCCATAGTGAACGTAAGTTGTCTGCCCATTAAACCTTGAGACACTGAAAACGCTATTAGTTCCGTTATACAAATCTTCCTTGCCTAAAGAATCGTTCAAGAATAAGTAGCTAATGTTATCAGTACGATTTACACGGGAAATATTAAATGTATCATTTAAACTGTCAAACGTTGTCGGCGCCAGGAATGGTGAAATAATCTGTGGAGAAATAATGCCTCCGAGAGCAAATGCAAAATGGACTGCTTGATTATAAGGTGCACCGTCTTTCTCCCACATCGTCAGAATCAGCGTACTTCCGGCTGAAAAAGACAATATACGTTTATATTTCTTTCGTAATAATTTATGTTATTATTCCAGCTCTTTTAGTAGATAAGTAAGTCGTGTCACTTCGGCTTTGCCAATGTGTTCGATGTGTATAATGTGACAGTTTTCTTAATATTGAATGTGATAGATTCACAAAGTCCTGTACAAATGTGTATATCAGTTCTAAAGACGTGGTTGATAACAGGAAGCGAGGGCTAGGGAGAGGTCACCTTCTAAACTGTAAGGATTGGGATACCTTTAATTTCAATATTTTTCAACTTAATTTATAGTTATCTTAGCACAGGGTTATTGAAGTAAGCGCGTATCAAACCATTTCGCTCAGATATTTTTTAAAGCTGAAAACACACACACTGGATAAATAAAAACAATGAGCTGTATCAAACGGGAATTTAATTGCTTGAAATCTTAGCTTTATGTTTATAAATGTACTCAAAAAAAGAGAGAAACTATGAGGAAGGAGAATACAAAACTTGACATAGACGAAAACGAGGAGGAAAGATAATAATCGATATATATAAATATATATATATATATATATATATATATATATATATATATATATATATATATATATATATATATATATATATATATATATATGTGTGTGTGTGTGTGTGTGTGTGTGTGTGGCTTGAAAGTTAAGTGGAAGACGAATTCATGTAGCAGATACGTAGTTAGCGGGATTCGTTCATTGCTTAGTCGGTTGGTTTAAGACTGATTAATTTTCGGTTTGCTGTCTACTTGCTTTTTTGTCCGATGGGCAGATACAGTACATAAGCAGGTGAATAGTGACTGAATGAATAATGACTTCGTGGATTCAGCAGATGCAATAATATATTTCTATTCTTCACCTATTTCAAGTCCGCATGGGAAAAAGCAAGACAGAGCTCTCATGACAATCATCAACGGGAAGGATGAACACCAAGGCACTGCTCCGTTTGTAATGGCCGCCCCAAGTGTGGTAAAAAACAAAACGAGGACTCGGTCAAAGCGGTCACAGATGATTCCCCAAATAAGACTACCTGCTATAAAACCCACTGCACAGGCCGTGTTCAACCAGGACGCCGTGGCAAGGTCCTCATTTATGATTAACTGTAGATCAGGAAAAGATGGACCAGCCTGACCGGACGTCAAACCCTACACACAAGAAAGAAAAAAAAAATACCATGTACTTTGGAAGGTTTGAACATAGGTATATGTTCATTAATCTTCAAAATTTAGTTATTGATACATAGTTAAAGGGTTATTTGGTGTTTCTTAAAGCTACCAATGTTAAAATCACACTGTATACTCAAAATATTCCATGTCTGGCCCGGACCTAAGGCAAGATAAACGAGACAACCGCCTCGGGCCACACGCTTTGAAAAAAAAACAACAACTTCGCAATAAATTTAACAAATTGCTTGAGGCCTCGCGCTCATTGATTGCTGCCTTGGGGCCTGCATGCTGTCTTGGGCCCCGCACATCTTAGAGCCGGGCCTGCTCCATGTGGACTAGAGATCTAGAAGCCGACCGAAACTAAATTTCTGGTTTCGGCCGAAACGAAACCAGACCGAAAGTTTTAAATTGACTTTCGGCCGAAACCAAAGCCGAAACCGAAAGTTTAACTACACTTTCGGCCGAAACCGAATTCGAAAGATAAACTGAAGTTGCCGAATACAAGATTTATTAAATAGGCCTGGGTCATGATACAATGCTACACTAATTAAAAACGAATCTAGAAGTAATCATTCAAGGCCTGCAGTAAGAGGACTTCGCTAAATGTCAAATTGCCTAGCGCCGACTGACCGGCCGACAAGCAGAGTAATAGACGTAGCACTAGCGTTGCATTCTGAAGTTAAAATAGATCTTCGGCTGATGACCGAAAGTCAATATCAGTTTCGGACGAAACCAAAAGCAAAACCAAAAGCTAACTTTTTGGCTTCGGCCGAAACTGAAACTATGTCGAAAGAGGCCATTTACCAACTTTCGGCGCCGAAACCAAATTTCGTTCGGCCTCTAGAGAGAACTAACTCATTACACTTTATTGTGTGACGAATATACTTTTTGATTAATATTGATTGCATGTTCATGGGGAAAACTCATTCAATAAAACTTTTCAAAACATACAACAACAAACATCACCTGCAAAGTATATATACAATAGACATTCATGGCCATTACCATACAAGAGTTGTATTATTTATCAGCTAGTAGAAATGAGAAACGTTGGCATGAAAGACAAAACGGAAAAACAGATAAAAGCTCAGTTATTTGCTGGTAAAATAAAAAAGACAAGTGAAGCTGGTCTTCTAACTGTTTAGCACACAACGTAAGGTCAAGGTAAAACTTCCAACCAATCTGTTTGGATACAAAGAGCACATGCACAATACTGGAATTAAGTAGTCTTGTAGATGCATCTGGTTAAGAAAAATCTAGAAAATTTTATGAAGATAATGTTTTGACTAAAGCAAAAACGTTGTATATGTTTCCTTATTTCACCCTGAACACGACTGTGTTGCTCAGGAACATTACAGAAGGTGTTGTTATTGGTTTAACACTGTTCTTCATAATATGCTATACATGGTATAACTGGTAACTGGCTAAGGAAAAACCCGGGAAAACCACATTAAGAGCTACATACTTACTGTATGGGTAATTGCAAGCCTACCCACACTGGCTGAACCAGAGTCTCGAACCCGCACGGACAGATGTGAGCTGGCAGTAATCGGTAAAGACGAGCGCCTTTTACCACCCGGCCACATGGGGCCCACAAGAATATCAGAAGACGCGATTACGAGTGTCTCTGTGTGATTAGGATTTTTAACGTAGCTCTACGATGTCTGCATTGAGGCAGTTCATTGTGATGTCTAGCACTGTGGCATCATGCCACAGACATGTAACATGATGTCCCACCCAGTCACATTATCCTGAGACCAGGTCGACCAGTCCTAACACTAACCTCTTAATACTGAGCTTCAAGCGAGGCAATTGTTAGTACCATTCTTGTAAGTCTTTGGGATGACACGACCTCTCGTTTCCGCGGCGGACGCTCTAACCACTAAGCCATCGGAGCGGTCACGATTGTCTCTAAAGCTCACATTATGTATAATGAAATCTCTCTCTCTCTCTCTCTCTCTCTCTCTCTCTCTCTCTCTCTCTCTCTCTCTCTCTCTCTCTCTCTCTCTCTCTCTCTCATAAAAAAGAACTTACATATGCCAGGAATGCTAGAAAGGTCCACACTGTCAGGATAAACTTCTTTCTGAACGTTTTGTCTGTTTTCAAACGGTTAAGTATTGGCTTCCGTCCACTGCTAGATCCAGCTTCATTTTCGCTCACAATAACTTCCTCTTTTTCCATCTTTATGTTCTCCTTACTATCAAGACCGAAAGAAAACAATAAACGTTGTACAAAATTTAGACATTCAATTATTTACGTTCTACATATTATAACTGCCTAAAAGAAAAGTAAAGCGTAATGTCATCTAAGCAATTCATATATTTGTTAGTTTTTCTAACAGATCTATGAACTAATCAATATTATTAATGACGTGCCTTTTAGAGAGAAAAAAAAAAGGTTTTAATGTTCGAATCATAAAACGTTAGTTTTTGTTATTGTTTGAGTCAAAATCCTTGTCAATGCGGATTCTACGTAACTCGGTGACTTTACAGTGTTCTTTGGGACCCCGAGTGGCCGAGTGGTCTACAGCGCTCTCCGTTACGGATCACTGCCATCTTACCTCTGTCTGCGTGAGTTCGAGTCTCAGATTCGGCAAATGTGGGTATGTGAGAAGGCTTACCAGTATCTTCTCGTGGGTCGGTGGTTCTTTCCGGGGGTTTTCCCGGGTTGTTCCTCCACCATTAATACTGGTCGCCATATATGGCCTATCGTGTGCTGACAATAGCGTTAAACCCCACAACAACAACAACAACAACAACAGTGTACTTTAACCGTAAATGTCATAAGATTCAGGACGATGTGGACAATAAGGACTCGTACAACAAGTGTCAACCTTTTCAGGATTAAACATACCCTAAGTTACCGCAAATATTGGTTTACATTTCAATTTAAAACTAACTGCCTTTTAAATTTAAGCTTACGTTTGGTTTATGACACCGCGTGATTTATTGTTCAATCTGCAAAGACTACAGCAAGACTAGTGTTGCATTAATATTCCTTAAAACAAACATTAAGCCGATCATTATGGACGTTACGTGTAAACGCTTCGCGAACTGAAGGTGCGATCACGCTGACTCGAGATATCCAGTTAAGCAACAATGATCGATCACGCTGACTCGAGATATCCAGTTAAGCAACAAGGATCGATCACGCCGACTCGAGATATCCAGTTAAGCAACAAGGATCGATCACGCTGACTCGAGATATCCAGTTGAAAGACGCTCTTCAATCAGATAGTTTTGCACTGCTCTAAATCTAGTTTTGTTGTACGCAAAACCGAGTTCTCCCTTACGTGTAATATAAACATCCACTTCCCGTAATCGAACTACCTGCCAAACCATGAAGATCAATAATGTAATAATTTTTCGCTTTCTCAAAACTCGAATACGGGTATTTAATTATCGAATGCGTGTATTCGAATGATAAATACGCGATCAAAAGAGAAACAACTGGAAAATATGTTTTAATCAAGTGATCATGTATTCGTGTCAGAACGAATGTGCTTTTACAAAGGCTCGAGAAAGATTACCAGAGAAATTGTGTTTTTACAATATAATTTATTTTCAGTTATGTATTAGACAGGCTATTCACATCTTAATGGCTCGAATACTCTATATCGAGTCAGACATACTCGATTTAGAGAGAATGCATTTGATTAAAACAACTTTTTCGATTTTTGTATACTCAAGATCGCGTATTCCAGCCTTGTGAACGCATACTCCCGTCTTCTTCAGAACGCGTCAAATGGTTAACACAACTATTTAGACTGACTCTCTCGATAAAGCATATTCGAGTTTTTTGATTAAGCACTTTTGAATTTTGTTTTTATGTTATGGTCTGATGTCTCCGACCTGTACATTTGGTTCGATTTCACGATGGCAGTTTTGATTTTGTGAAATGAAAAACTTGACTGAGCATAAAGGACAGCAAGAGACGGAAATCATGTGAGTAAAATGTGTCTTTTAATTGGCCGAGTCAAGCTCACATAATCGGGCCTCTAGACTGCGAAATAGTTTACACATTTTTTCCAATAGCTTACAAGCAAAAAAAAAAACAAAAAAAAAAAACCACTAAATCAAACGAGAAGCAAAGATGTCTTCTAGGCTTATATGTAATCATCAGTCATACAATCGTTTATCGTGCATTTGTTCATGAAACTTCGGTAATTAAGTTCAACTCCATGATAAAAGATTAATATCCTAGGCCTTGATGTGTGTGTGTGTGTGTGTGTGTGTGTGTGTGTGTGTTGGAGTTTTATCCGACGATTTAATATTTGAATATGTTCTCAAACATGGGATTCATAGTGGGCCGCAGTAGTAATGTATAGGGATTCCTCACGCCTGTGGCAGTCGGTATGGCTTATACAGCATGAAGCTATTTTTGGCTAATGAGAAACAACACATTGGCGTAATGCATATGAAGTCTTATTTTTAAAAAAAAAATAACAATACTAATCATCAGCAACTTTGCTTATGCAAAAGAAAATAACTCACATGAAACGTTACAAGAAGTACTTATCTAACAGCTTGAGTTTGAAAATATGCAAACAGACAGATATCGTCTACCTTAGACTGACATGTGTGTAATACATACTTGTAATGTCTACGTGTCGCTTATACACCAGGTAAGGCACGCACGCTAGAAGATTATCGCACAGGAATAGAGATAACTCTTACTAGAGATTGATTGATTATTCGCGTGCTTTTACACATCCAATACACTCGGATATGCACTGATTGTATCGTATACAGCATAATACAGCTATCTTCAATAACGTCTCGATCTGTACAGCTTTAAGTCCTTTTCACATACCAGCTTAAACCGGACCGGTGTATACGATTCCTAATCGTGGGACACATACACCTGGAAGCCGTTGTCACGATAAAACGTCTACGAACACAAGTCCATTACACTGTATTCGGCCTTAATAGCTCTGTAACTATTTGAATTCAAGAACAAATACGTATAGATACACAATAGAAAGTGACTGTAGGAAAATTCTTTAATTGTATATTGTTATACAATACCGTTTCTTAAAACTAAACGTTTTAAATCACTTTTCTTTCAAGTAGACACAACTATCCGTTTCAAAATACTGCCATGAATAACCAGCTAACACCAGCGTGAGCTTACCACCTCACAATCGAGTCATTTCACACTTTTACCATACGATATGAAGTACGTCTACCATATAATTGATATTGCCACAATCGAGTCATTTCACACTTTTACCATACGATATGAAGTACGTCTACCATATAATTGATATTGCCACAAACGAGTCAATTCACAACTTGCCTTTGGGGCACCAGTGCAGTTGGCCGACTGGTTTAAAGAGCTCGCCTTTACCGGTCACTGCCATCTCACCTCTATCGCATGGGTTCGAATCTCGGTCTTGCAAGAAAAAGCTTGCCAGTAGCTTCCCGTGGGTCGGTGGTTCATACTGGGGTTTACCCGGTTTCTACCTCCACCAGTTAATCCATGTATAACGTGTCTTGCTTGAGAAATTGCGTACGTTAAACCCCAAATAACTGCAACCACTTTGCCGTAAGATAACACGTACCCAACATTACTTATTGTTCTACACTTTAAACCTTTGTTAGCGCTTAATAGCTAAACATCTATTTGATACGTTGATGACCCAAATGAGATCCAATTTATTTTCCTTCTAAATTTTGTAATGCAGACTCCTAAATTACGGCCAAGAACTTCGCATGTGACAAATGCGTCTTTTTTTAAATGGAAAACTGTTGTTCTCGTGGTCATGGAGAACATTAATTTATCACAACTAAATAGCAGTTAATAAATGACAGTTTGATAAAGACAATAGGTCAGTAGAGAAAGCCTGGGTTATTATCAATTAAATAATATAATGGGACATGTTATGCCACACCACGCGACTGGTAAGTCAATATGAATAGAAAATATATTCCAGTCTAAAGCCACGCCACGAGAATGGTAAGTCAATTTGAATAGAAAATATATGTCAGTCTAACCAACCAGATCAAGAGCAAAGCGTTAGACTTGATCACAAATCATGCAAAGATTACTAAACTTTTCCATGAGAAAATAAGACAAGCAAGATCAAAGTACTGTAAGTGCTCAAGGTAGTTTTAATGTACATCGGTTGGTTGCTTTCCTAACCTCGGGCTATGTATCAAATATTTATTTTCGATCTTCCATTTTATAGAATCAAGAAATCGACTCATTCAAAAGGCTCATCGTCTTGGCCTTTGAGGTAAGGTACAGATCAAACGTTCTGCCTTGCTGCATGAAGTATTAATATTCTTGTTTAAAAATGTAAAAGAACCTAAACAAAAAGAAGAAGAAAAAAAAAGAAACATCTAAAAAAACAAATTGAAGAGGTCTGATTGTTCCAAAAATAACTTGGACAGTAAGACATTATTTAAAGCTATTTGGATCTAATAGATATCCAGAGAAACAGGGACGTCATTTTGGGGTTGGGTGGGGTGATTTCATGTGCTGTGAAATTGCTGTAGCCTATATACGAAAACTAAAAAGCAGTCAAGTTTTGCCCCCCCCCCCCCCCATCCCTCCCCCGAAAAATTTAAAATGATGTCCCTTCATAAAAGTTAATGGCAAATATATATTGCTTCCTCGTTTTACGCTATTTTGTGTAACAAAGCGCAAGATGAATGCCTTTATTTTACTATCTGTGCCAATCGGTAATATCGTTTCAAATCGAACTCAGCAGTAGTCACCTTTGTTAAGCATGAATTTGACCTATCTCGGAAATCCTCACCATGTAATTGTTACTATGGCAGGTTTGAGAGAGAAGAGGTTTTACTAAAAATGTGATTTACAATAGCATAAATTACAATTTGAAAACAACGGAAGAATCTACAGTCGTGTATATACTACCTTTTTGCTACTAAATGATAACTACATTATACGATTATGTATATTAATGCGACTTTGACTTAAATGAGCTCCGATGACCTATTAGTTAGAGCGTCCGCCTCGGAAGTTGGGGGTCGTGGGTTCGATCCCTAGCCGAATCATACCCAAGACTTACAAAAAGGTACTAACAGCCTCGCTTGGCGCTCAACATTAAGAGACTAGTGTTAGGACTGGTCGGCCCCAGTAGCGAACTGGAGCAAAAGACAGGTCGATCCGAAAGGTGATCGGTTAATGGATGTCTAGTATTGTGTTCAGTTATCATCCTTACTGGGTGAAAGAGACTGCTCTATAGTTGCTCAGTAAGCGACTCTACTATATGGCGATTTACTATGCAACTGTGGATAGTATCCCTAAGCCGATCAGCACGGTGGTCTTGTGGTTAGAGCGTTCGTCTCGGATACGGGAGGTCGTGGGTTCAACAATAAGATGTTAATGTTACGAGCGATGTCAGGATAAAGACACCAGTCATAACACTAACCTCTTATTGTTGAGCACCTAGGGAGGCAGCTGTTTGTATCATTTTTGTATGGTATAACTAGGCTGGGGTTCGACTCCACGACCTCCCACATCCAAGGCGGACGCTCTAACCACTAGGCTAACGGAGCAGTCATTTTTTAAATACTGCAGTTACAAGTATATAACGTGAAATATGTAATAAAATGTATCACACTTTTTTTAATTAAAAAACTGATAATGACCATTTTCTTATCACATGCATTTTTACAACACTGAATTATGACCATTTTAGACTTGCTGTACGATTTATTTCGAAATAATCAAAATGAACCGACTGTTCTCCTATAGGTGTTGCTTTTCCAGAACATTAGTTTCGAACACTACATATGCAAACTCTTTTTGCAATCAGACAATTCTCCTTACAAGGTGCATACAAATTACCTTCCAATGTCAGATTGTCAACTTCTCAATGACAAAACCAGATACCCCATTGCATTTAAGAGAGATAACTCTGCTGGAACTATACAAGAGTAAAAGTTATCTAGTCACAATTGACACATTTTCAGCCACATGTACCACATTTTAAAAAAAATATTTAAAAAAATATAAAATATAATCTAGAGATGAATTAACATAATCATACATGTTGCCAAGAGGATAACCTTTTTTTTTTTATAAAAAAAAATGCCTCACAGAAAGTACAACTCTTACATAATGCACCAATCGCAGCATGTGTTGTTTATTTCTGACTACAATGTTCCCTACAGCGTAAGCTGCGCCCACCTGGGGTTGTACAGATGGTACGGTTTTACCAATAAGATACTAGCTAAAGATATTCATAGGATATTATATTCGCTTGTCGCTAGGAGACAAACAAAAACAAATATGCAAAAACAAATATGAAAGCTCTCGATAAGAATAAACACGTAATGTTGTTTTTAGGTATTTCTTAAGATATGTGGACATTTTTGTGCATGCTAGAAGCATACATGCAAATAACTAAACACACTTTAGAACTCTATTTTGAACGGAATTTTAAAACGCCTTACTCGGATCTTTGTATTACGTTTAAACTTCTCCAACGACTATTTTCGTAATCTTTTACGGTTTCATTTTAACATCGAAAACCTTGCAAAATCTTAAAATCTTAGAAAATCCATTCTTTGAAAATCCGATCTTAGAGAAACACGATTCGCCCATATAATCGAGAAGAAAGTCATATAGCTGACTTCCAAATCACATTGGTATCAATGGTAACATAAGGAGAGATAACATAGCTATAGCTGTCCTACACCCATCCGTTCGTAAAAGCAATATTCTACAAACCGACATAAATTTAATAAATCGGCATATTCGGCAAACTACGTTGAATCCACAAACAATGCCATTACATGAACGTCTGGCTCCATCATCCTCATTCGCATAACTGAACGCCGACCCCCTTCCAATAAAAAAAATTGTTTGATAGAAAATGTGATCCCCCCTCCTGGACAATTGTTACGATTTGTCCACATACAAGCTTCTTAATGTCAACCCAATCACTGGTGAGTGGCATCGCAGTGATGAGGTGCCATCACGTTTGACACGTGTCTCACGCATGCTTACAGCCTGACGGTTGAACCTCGTCCAGAGGGCATACCATGCCCGTGCTCACTAACAGTGGATACATATATGTAGTTTGTCGGTTTCCACCTAGTCCTACATGTAAGACATAGCACATGTTGATTTGGTTTAGGTGCAGATTTGGTTTAGGTGCTATGTCTTACGATCCGAATAACGGACTTGTGTAGTCTGTTCCGATGTCTTTGACATCGGAACGAGTAGTCAAAGTTTCAGGAATATCGCACATACTTGGCAACCTATATCGACACTCTTCCACTAATTTATGTTTAATTAATATACTTACTGTGCTGTTTTTATCCTGGTGGAATCAATATCTGACACTTGCAAACAGACACATTTTCTTGTTCAGTTGACATACATTTGAATTTGTTGAAATGCAACAGTAGTCGAGGTATGCCGAAGTATGTTCAAGTAGGTTCCAGTACGAAAATGTTTCTTGAACGAAACGAAACGTTGCTTGATGTTCAAATACTTGATACTTTGATACTTTCGTTTCGTTAAAATAAAACGGCCTTGTTACATCGGCATTCCTCAGCCACCATCGCATTGCAACCAATTGAAATGTGTGTCAAAGGAACATAAAAATGCGTTCATTTGATAGTCAGATTTTGAGTCGATCACGATCAAGACAACAAAGTAAGTATATCAATAACTCTTAAATATGTGGATGAATGTTGAGATTTATTGCCAAGTATGTGATAATCATGAAAATTTCACCTCTTATTCTCCTGTCAGTAGAGTTCAAAACACACTACACAGCGCTGTTCGTTAGCAGTAAGACCCTGACGCCCCAAACATAAATATCAGCGTCAGGTCTTAATGTAGGACTAGATTTCCAGCCTGTGCTAGAGATGTTTTCAAGGTGAATTCAGAAACCAGAGAAATTATTGGGCTTTTTAGTTATGCGATTTATCTAACAATATTATACCCAATGTAATGAGGATTGAGTACTTTTCGTCTAATCTTTTGAATATACGTTTTACAAATATTTCAACGTATTTACCTTTTTATTTTTTAGTTTGTAGTACGTCACGTTTCCGTCTGCTCAGAAAAGTGTAATTTCCCAAGGAATCTTTTGGTAATACGTGTATTTACATTTTTACAAATTACCTTTTATCAGCACCACATAACCATGAGTGTGCTAACGTGTCATTCAAAATTAATATATACATACATATTACCAAAGAAAAGTTATACGAAAATGTCAAAGAAGAATATTATTTTTTGGTTATATTGGAGCAAATCAATTGGATTATTTTGAAAAAAAAGTGTCTGGAAACAATTATAAACTTTTCTTTTGCGAAATATTGGACGCAGTAATTGGTTTTACTTTAGGAATGCGAGTTTTTACTTTGAAGCAGGAAACAAGAACAAAAAAATTCGCACATGTATAACCGCTAGTTTTACTTTGATTGTTAATTCCTATTTTCGACGCTATCTCTTCAACATCCACATAATAAATGACAACGAGCTAAATTTAAGTAAAATTGATAGCATCACTTTTAAAGTGCAGAAAAATATAACTATAAAGATGTACAAAATACTTCAATTACTGTATTATATAGCATGATATAATGCATGGTGTATACATACATACATACATACATGCATGCATGCATGCATGCATGCATGCATGCATGCATGCATACATACATACATACATACATACATACATACATACATACATACATACATACATACATACATACATACATACATACATACATACATACATACATACATACATACATACATACATACATACATAGGTTGCAAAGTCGAATTCTAACTTCCAACTTTTAATATATTACAGGTCACCCCACACGCATAGTTTCACCCTGGTATGATCTGCTGGTCTGCGACACAAAATTCAAATGGAAGTCATAAACGAGTCGAGGTGAGTAATTCACCAAGACGATTTATATCAAACAATATTCATTGAGAGAGAGAGAGAGAGAGAGAGAGAGAGAGAGAGAGAGAGAGAGAGAGAGAGAGAGAGAGAGGGTGGCATTAAATAATTAACGATAATGACGAGAAAATAAGACTATCTTTTGATATATATTATCGTTATTTTTAAACGTTTACCGTCTATTTGAAAATCACAATCTCGGCATTCTAATGCATGGTTTACTCTTTTTGAATGAATAGGTGACACTGCATTTACAAAAATTGTTTAATTGTTGAACAATATAAGGACAGAATCAATTGCATTTATAATCTATTGAAATTTAGAATGAAAGAAACATCTAGAAACACGAATAATTGTAACAAAATCGGCTCAATACATGTACGGAATTTGTCCAAGTAAACGTAGTAAAACTGCCGTATTTCAGCGAGAAAACCAAAAAAGAATCAAGTTTAGGCGTGAAAATTGAAATTATCCTTAAAACCGTGGATAAAACAAAGTACAAATTCAATGTTTTAATATTAATGGTCAATAAAATTAAAAATATTTGTTTCAGAAAATCTTAAACACGAACAATTGGTTTAAGTTCAAGGTACAGTTATGAGAAGTTGAACCAAAGATTATGTCAGTGCTTGAAAACTTCCTGCACAAAATCTTCCTTGCATACATTCACTCAACTTTCCTCGATTCAATTAATGTCCACTTAGGAGTGGGGCTCCAAAACCAGCTGACGATGCAGGTTTACAGGCTAGAACAGCTATATCAGAGCAATGGTTAGTCTTCATTTATCGACGAAGAAATCCATAATTTCAAAGTATCATGTCCTACCTTGTCATTTAATTCAACCATTGGACAATCTCTCAAAGCAGAGTCTCTTGCGGACTGTCAACAGTAGGCACAATAAATAAAATGCATTTTGTTATTGCTCAGATTCCTGGACAATTTGATTATGCTCTTCAATATTCGCTAAGTAAGAGTTTTCCATTATTTCTACTTTTTGTGACAGTTGAATATCTTCCTTTGTATAGGCACGTTCCAGTGGGTTAAAAAGCCACTTAACGTAAGGAATGGCACTCGCGCCAAACCCATCTATGGACAACACAGCCTCTGAAAGCTACTGGTCACGTGGAAACTGCCTCAAGCATAAAAGGAATCAGCAATTCGCTGTCCTACATGAAGATCTGACAGTGGCCTCCTTGGAATTGTGTTCTGTTGTTCTTTGAATTCAACTCTTGAAACGTAAATTTCAGAAATCTGAAAGTGTATCAGATCATTCGGCACACAGTGGTGCTCATCAACCACACTGCTCAGTCTTCCAAACGCGAACATATAAGAGTTAATCTGATTAGCTGATAAAATTAGTGATTACGGTGAAAGCACGTTACTAGAAGATGACCCCTGTGCGGTAGCTGTCATATCTTGGTTTAGTAGATATCTGAATTTAATCAAGTTATTCCCAGACAAAATAAAAAGATCAGATGATGGTATAAGTTATTCCTAGACAAAGTAAAAAGGTAGAATGATGGTATAAGTTATTCCCAGACAAAATAAAAAAGTCGGATGATGGTATAAATTATTCCCAGACAAAACAAAAAGGTCGGATGATGATATAAATTATTCCCAGACAAAATCAAAAGGTCGGATGATGATATAAATTATTCCCAGACAAAATAAAAAGTTCGGATGATGCTATAAATTATTCCCAGACAAAATCAAAAGGTCGGATGCTAATCATGTTGTTGACGTTTTGCATAGCTTCAATAATTAATTACTTTACGGTCAAAGGCGTAGATCTAATCAATATGAATGACATATTTAGCTTGTATATTCGTGTTTTGCTATAATTTATATTTCAGTATGATAAATTACATGTTGAACGAATATAAAGTGGTGATTATGGATTATAAATATATACCATTATCTATATATGTGTCATAAACGTATGACAAAACACAACGGAAAAAGGTAAGTAATACATATTCAGGAATGCAACCATCCTTACATGTTAATATGTCTGTAGATACATGTAAATAAACTGATCCACAAAGCACGTGAACCATATTACATGTATTTATCCTAAACTAGAAGACAGAGACATTGCTGACAATATGACAAAAGAAAGAATATTACATTTAAAAGGAACGCATATACATATAAAAGGGCAACAAGCCCTGTATATTGTGAGACAGTCATATTAGCCTGACAATTTCATCAATGAACAGATCATGAGACAGCCGACAAGCATATTATTCTCAGGCTGTCCACTGTATATCATGTGACAACCTACAAGCATGATATTGATCTCAGACTGTCAACTGCATACCGAGAAAGAGAGAGCCAACTAGCATATTATTATCAGGCTGTCCACTGTATTTCGAGAGACAGCCGACATGAATGATATTATTCTCAGGCTATCCACTGTACATCGTGAGACAGCCGGCAGTCACAATTTTTACGCAAATAACTTAATACCCATACTTTTTTTTACTGTATTTTATTCAGAGTGTGCAATATTGAATGATTATTAATGTTATAAAAATCGTAATATTATTCATATCACATACAAAAAAATTCTCCATATTGAATGAAGTACAACAAAATCCTCTGACACCATAAATACGTGCATTAATGCACGTACAAATATGTAGTCAAATATTTAATCATAAAACTGCAAAAATGCTAATAAAAAGAATGTTACATTGTTCCAAGTTCTTGTGCTTCATTCGTAAGTATAATTGTTACCGAGTTTCTCTGTGAGTGGATATATTTTTTCGATATAAAAAATATAGATGCAAATATAATAACAAATAGAAAGGCTTGAATTAGAAGCAGATAAACGAACCACATTGGGCTGAAGTTTTGCATGAGAATTCCCAGTGTTATTGGAACGACTAAGTTCCCCAGAGATGAGGTCGCCATAAGTGCCGCTGAAACCTTTCCTGTAACTGCCATTACGTTTTCTTCTGTCCACGTGTATATATTTGCAAACAGTATTGATACAAATAACCCTGACAAAGAAATACTTATCCAGATCAAAAACTCGATACCAAGCAAGCAAGCAAGCAAGAAAGCTAGTAGTGCGAGGAAGAGAAAACAAGAATAGGCTAACATAAGCGTAGATGGCTGGAAGAATTGGAGTAGAAATATTCCAGAAAAACGTCCGAAACATAGAGATATTGTGAATACCGAGGTTGCAATGGAGCCCAGCGCCTTGGTAAAACCTAACTGCATCAAGGAGAATGTCATCGTAAAGCCATATAATGTATCTTCAAGGGTGGAACAGATAGAGATAAGGGCACATAAGTGCACGAGACATATCTGCTTAAGGAAGGCAGACATTTTGGAATGTCTCAGTAACCGATTGGCATCTTTCATTTTATGGGGGGACTGGATATTGTAGGTCTTTTTAAAGTACAAAACTAGCATAGGCAAAAAGGCAGAAACAATGCACATTATGGAAGTGAGCAAATATGCATACTGAACCTTTGTCTCCTCCCACACCAGAAAAGACTCTGAAATACTGGTCAGGAGGCCAGATTCATTCGATACGACATTCAAAGAAGTTGGAATGGAACTAACAGTGAGATTAAGAAAAGAACTGTTTTCATCCCTTTGGTTTTCTTCGTGGTTAATGGAATAATTTAAAGCTGATGAATTCAAGTTTTGTGAAACATGTTCTGGTCTTTGTTCTGCCAGGAACAGTTCTGTCAGTAAAGGTGACAATGTACCTCCCACACCAAACATAAAGCTCAGAGCCTGTACGTAGGATCGCCCTTCTGCTCCCCATATGGACACAACGACCGTAAATCCGCCTGCAAAGACAGAAAATGTTAATACTTGCAATTATATTATTGACACAACGACTGCAAAATCGCCTGCAAAAAAGAAACTGTTCAGTCTGAAAATCAGGTCTTCGCTGTGCTACATGTAGATCTGACGACAATCGCTTAAGGGGCATGTTCTGGTGACCTTTGAATTAACCAACTGAAATGCAGCTTTCATAAACCAAAATCTTTAAGTGACTGAAATCGTTCGGTACACATTCATGCTCTTCACTCACATTGCTATGTCTCCAAACGCAAAGATATTAGACTTCATCTAATTGGTAGATACAATTAGTGATTAGGGTAACTACAAAGGTTACCAGAACAAAACCCCTAAGCAGTCGATGTCAAATCTTCACGTATAACAGCGAATATCTGATTTTAATAAGATTGAAAAATTGTAATACTTGCAATTCATTTGCTGAAGGTAAAAACAATTAAAACCTTTAAACTTATAACGAAAAAAAAAATACTTTATGACAACTCGCATACGAAAAATAGTTTGCACTGTGTAAAAGGAGATAATGGAAACTTAGGGAACAGAAATATGTATAAAATATGGAAGCAAACGTAGAAAAAAATGTTAGTCGTACTAGTTCTGTTGAATAAAATAAGATTTATATGTGTTTAATCCTTGGATACAGCTAAAACGTGCCATTAATATTGAAACAGTAACTTTGAATTGTAAGTATTTTATAATTTGCTGCTGTTTACTTCCTGTGTATGTCAGTTTTCGAATATCTAATTTCCGTCCATCCATCCATCCATTCATTCATTCATTCATTCATTCATTCATTCATTCATTCATTCATTCATTCATTCATGCTGTAACTATAAAGCAAAGAATGATATGACCTGTGTCAACGGCTGACATGAAGAAACCATGGAAAGCAATAATAGCGATCATCAAATGGAAGCTCTCAAACCACGGCACGGCGCCATTGGTAACACCCATTAAAGCCAAAGCGAGACTGAGTAGAAGAAGTCGGTTATAGCGGTCATACAGATACCCGCTAACAAAGGCCCCGACTACATATCCAACTGTACGGGAGACAAACAGCCAGGATGCGGTCTCGAGATCTTTCTGGATGATAAGACGGAGGTCGGGAAGGGCTGGTCCCATCTGACAGAAATGCAGACCCTGAAAGAAGATTTTAAATTTAAGTAGATTAATTCTATATTACCATTTAAACTTTAAATTGTTTTAGGTATTTAGACAAATCCATTCTATTAGCTTGTTGCAAAAGAAATAAACACACGGAATATTTGCTTTACGCTACCTGTAAACACCAGACAAAATTCGGTCCAGTCTGACAAGACACCACTGGGATTACAACTTCCTAAACTCTTCAGTTTGAAAGAAAAGCCATCCAAAATAACTATCTCAAACAAATTAAAGCCATTTCAAGTTTCCAACCCTAGTAAAGAAAGGTAACTGTCGACTTTTCAGACACTTTTAAACTAACTTATAATGAATCCCTTTTTCCAGCACCAAAAAGTATTACCTACTTTAACAATTATTTTACTGATGATAATTTTTAATTAACTTTAACCCTTTCATCGTACGTACTACTGTACTATATCAGCAATATTGTACTAATCAGTAATACTGTTTTTGTTTTATTA
The DNA here is from genome assembly GCA_030141615.1 of Unio pictorum. Taxonomy (NCBI): domain Eukaryota; kingdom Metazoa; phylum Mollusca; class Bivalvia; order Unionida; family Unionidae; genus Unio; species Unio pictorum. The sequence continues at coordinate 4,009,617 of JARLTB010000143.1, read as the reverse complement.
AGCAAATAATACTGTACTAAACCAGTAATACTGTAATGTAATAAAACAGTAATACTATACTGTACTAAAACAGTAATACTGTACTGTTCTAAGCCATGTGTTATGTATATTTTATTTAATATATATTTTATTTGATTTAATTGTTTTGATTGTTAGTTTTTAAATTTTTTAAATTCCATTACATGCTTTTGTAATGTAATATTATTTTTCGTAAACACTAATAATAGAAACTTTGTATATAATGCTGACCTAGTTACTGACCTTAATTCAGAATCAATAAACCATTTTTTAAAATATATTGTTTTAAAATTCTTTCACATAGTAAAAAATCACTGGTTTTAGTCAAACAAGCTGTCCTAGAAAAATAATCATGCAACCCTCATCCGGACATCTGTTTTACGTCTTACTAAGACTTAATATTGATGTATTAAGAAACATTAGTCAGTCCATGTGTTAACAATGGAGAAGCCCAATTGTTTTATTTTGTGACCAGTTGTTGTTGTGGTTTTTTTTTACTAATTATTTTGTTTTCTTCAAATTATTTGGATTTCAAGAGATTATTCTTCCCTGGATATACTTGGGCTCTAAATTCATTCTTGGACAAGGACAGTTATCGAAATTTACACAGAATTCAAACACTGGGGGGGGGAATATGTGATTCAACAAAGAACTGTTGACACATCAGGATGACGCTGACAACAGCATAACGTCTTTGCCTTTCATTTCAGATTTCATCGAAATTCGAAATCAGTTTCATTAGGACTTTTTATTACTAGGACTTCTATTTTGTATTTCTTCGATTACATTTGGATTTGATTCGTAGACCATATGCTTTTATTCTTCATATTGTTACATTGTTTTTCTAGGGAAATAAATTATTTTTGACATTGTACAAAGTTTGTTGTCTTTACTCGTTTTTTTTAGTTTTGTATGAATCTAAATGTAGCACGGGTCTTTACAAAAAATGAGGAAAGCCAAGCAGTAAATAGTTATTTTAAAAAAATGAAATGCTAATGTGACTGATCGTAATTAAAGTATTAAAATATAAAGTCCCATATTTAATTGATCACCTAGTATACAGACCCATATTTAATTGATCACCTAGTATACACTGCCATAAATAACTGATCACCTAGTATACAGTCCCATCTTTAATTGATCACCTAGTATACGGTCCCATATTTAATTTATACCAAGTATACACTGCCATAAATAATTGATCACCTAGTATACAGTCCCATATTTAATTTATACCAAGTATACACTGCCATAATTAATTGATCACCTAGTATACAGTCCCATATTTAATTGATCACCTAGTATATGGTCTCATATTTAACTGATCACCTGGTATACTTTGCCATATTTAATTGATCACCTAGCTTGCAATCCCATATTTAGTTGATCATCTAGCATACCGCTTCAGTCTTACGTTGACTTGAATTATGTTAACTGATAGCTGGAGACCGTCCTCACTAACGCTAATATCTGCAAAAAGGTGTTCTGCATGATCCTAATAATTACCATGGAATTGTTGTAAGCCGTCATCTTGTTAATGTTGTCCTTCAGTAACCTCATTGCAAACTGGAGATTTATAGCTTACAGTTTGAACTAAGAAAGTCCGAATGTCCAGACAATCCCCCTCGGGATTTGTCCCATTGTGCTACCAGCCATACATAATACATATGTCATTGTCAAAATAAAATGTCTTTACTTGATATTGTAAGGATACTAAAACAAAAGACTGTTACATTTTGAGTAGGATTTTCAAATCGGGGGAAACATGCAGTACTCGAAATGTTCAGTTTTATAAAAGATAGGTCTATTCTCTAATATTTAATTTGTTATGCAAACAGGTAATCCTTTTATATCATATATTCTTTTTTCTTTGTACACTGTCTTGCAATAAATGTTTTGTACACTGTCTTGCAATTGATGGTGAGCACACACTATTGTAACACTTGTTCTGTACACTGTCTTGTTAAAAGTGTTCTGTTCACTGCCTTGTAAAAAGTGTTCTGTACAATGTCTTGTATGAAGTGTGATGTACTGTATAATAAGTATTTTACAGTCTTGTAATTAATTAATTGTACAGTATATCGTAACGAATGTTCTGTACACTGTACATTGTAATGTGTTTTGTAAGCCGTTATGTACACTGTCTTGTAACGTTGTTGTTGTAGGGTTTAACGCCATTTTTCAGCACACGATAGTCTATACATGGCGGCCAGTATTAATCGTGGAGGAAGAATCCAGGGAAAAGCCCTGAAAGAACCACCGACCGACGAGAAGCTACTGGTAAGCTCTCTCACATATCCACATTGGCCGAATCTGATACTCGAACCAGGCCCACACCTAGGAAATTCTGGGCCCCAGGCAGCTGACAGGATTCGGGCCCCTTTTGTGTTTCAAATATGTGCGTATATGTGCCTATCTAGCTCGGGCCATTGACAAGTGCCATGGTTGCCCCCCCCCCCCTAGGTGCGGGCCTGCTCGAACCCACGCAGACAGAGGTGAGATGGCTTTAATAATAGCTTGAACACTGTATTGCAACAAGTGTTTTATAATAAATATTATATACATCGTCTTTTAATAATGGCTTGTACACTCTATTGTAACAAGTGGTTTGTAATAAATATTATATACATCGTCTTTTGATAATGGCTTGTACACTGTATTGTAACAAGTGTTTTGTAATAAATATTACATACATCGTCTTTTAATAATGGCTTATACACTGTATTGTAATAGTTTGTACACTGTCTTGTAACAAGTGTTTTGTAATAAATATTACATACATCGTCTTTTAATAATGGTAATAAATTGTATTGTTATAGTTTGTACACTGTCTTGTAACAAGTGTTCTGGTCACTGTCTTTTAATGAGTGTTTTGTATACTGTCATGTAAATTATATTATACACATTTGCTTGTAATAAATGGTCTGTACAATAAATGTGCGAGTCCTAAATCGAATCATAATTCTTTTGTTATAACAGATATGTCCTTATAACCGACATTTAGACTTGTTCTTACTTATAGTTAAAGACCTATGACCATTCGTACTTTCTGGCTATCGTTAAGTTTGCATTCCTTTAGTTTGATTCAAGTCATCGCAAATGTCAAGACTGGTTTTGTTGCCAATTCTTACCAGCATAGTGAATGACCAGCATATCCAGACAGTTTGGATGAACTTCCGTCTGTAGAGATCATCTCTCTTGTAGCGATCGAAAAAGCCCGAGTATTTTTTCTCCTCCGTTTTATTGTTTTCAACCTCCTTATCATCTGTTTCTTCATTCTGGTCTAAGAAAGACAGCCCTTCGTCTTGTTGAAGCGTTTCTGTCGGAACTGCATCCTTGTTCCAGTTTGTGTCCTTTGGAGACATGGAAAAATCCTTTAAAAAAAAACCAACAATAAATAAAGTCTTGCGTGTGATTATATACAAATACACATGTAAACGTGTCTATTCGACCTCATATAGACATCATACCACAATCGTCCATCCATCTTATATTATATCAGATAAAATATGACAATCATGAAAAATAAGAATCAGATGATCATAGACATTAGTGTTAAGACCCATTCAAGTTAACACCAATGTCATCTAAATGAAAGAGCTTTCATGTTGGGTACTATGAAAATTCGGACACTTTAGAAACATATTTGTGGAAATTTCTTAGTGAATAATGGCATAAATGGTATATAATCGACTGACAACAATAAACATCATTAGTAGAATGACAGTAGTGTACATGCCTTTCATGTGTTGCCTTGGCCACAGTACTTTAGTAAATGATACAAATGTTGTACCTTCCCAACAGATTGGAAAAACGTGGCAAATGATCGTATCAGAGCTATTTATTTATATAGCCTGAAAACAGTGCACCTGTCTAATTAAACTTTCTGCCATTTTGAAAGGGCGACACCCTTAACTGGCAGTGCTCACGACAATGCAGCTGGACATACGTGACAAGTTATGGGTCAACGTAAGGACAACGTAAGGACAACATGCGGTATAAATGGACAAATGTTTTTCAAAACAAAGATGTCTTTCCTACATATGAATATAAAAACCAACTTAATTATTCAGAACAATCCACTTTCCATTTTGAATTATTAATTAAAAAAAATAACAAATACCATTAGGGGCTTTAAATTAAAACAATTATATGAATATAATAACTTATTATTTGAAACATTTAAACAGTTTTGTGAAGTGATAATATAAATTACACTACAGTAATGTTTTTTGCAAAGGCGGAAAAGTTATTCCGGAAAACTAAAAATGTCAGTGCTCATAAATTCCTGATTTTACAATGAAAGAGGTGTTATCCACGACAGGATTCGTCATTCTTAACAGTGTCCTGATGCGAATTTATACTTCTGGGGTTCATTGTTTTCTTCAAATCTATTTCGGATGCATTCATCTGTATTCACTCTTATTGGCTTCTGCGCGGTGTAGAGTGGGTTGGAGTGGGATAGGATTTTGTTAAACAAATCTTTTGTGCAGTATATCAATATATCCCTTTGATTTTGGTTTGACTCCCACCCTTCTCCGGAGGATGACTTGCCCATCCCCCTCCATCTGAAAATCTCCTATGGGCGCCCATGCTAGTTCTGTTAAATGCGTAAGATGTGAGCATGCTACAAAAGAGTTTTAATGCACATTTGTAGTGTGTGTGTGTGTGTGTGTGTGTGTGTGTGTGTGTGTGAAGGAGAGAGACAGACAGAGAGACAAAGAAATGAATGACTGTTAGTAATGTGAATCACTAGAGTATTGCTAAAGAAAAACAATCTGATCACTGGGCGAAATATCCTCTGCTTTAAACATGTCGCTGTCAACTCATACGTGCCCTTTACAAATAGTAACGAGTTCAATATATACAGCGATCGCATCATCGTTCGCCCATTTCCGTTAGGTTCCGTATAGGTTCCGGTGTTTTTCAAAACCGATCACTTCTATTTATGCAGTGTTGTATTGCAGACAACGTACAATATTTACTTACCTCAGTAACTGAAGAGTTTACCAATATGCACAAATATGCATCAGCAAAATTGAACAATTTTTAAAAGGGCAATTTTACGCTTTGCAAAAAAAAACCCATCATAGTCCATATTTTACGAAGATTTGTGCTTACTGTCAATGACATACATACATATATATATATATATATATATATATATATATATATATATATATATATATATATATATATTGCTTTTTAATTTGATTTGTTACTTGTATGATAATGACGCAACCTCTGAGGTTTTGAGCGCAGGGATAAATGTCAAAAATTGGATAATAAACCGTCAGATAACAGTGGCGATGACTTAAGATACGATGCTGCAAAGTAGTGTGGCGATTCGCCGCCTCTGGTTGAGTGCACTACATATATTACAACAACAAAGGCCAAGACTTGTACCATTGTGAAAATCTTTTTCTGCCGCCATACTCTGTCATATGAACGAACGTAACTCAAAAATATAGGTACCAAAGGAGACGAATTACATCAGTTTTTTTCTCGCTTTCAAGTGGGGGAGGGAGAGCCATAAAAAAACTCGCGAGTTCTAGAGCATCATTTCAACCATACAACAGTAACGAAAATTTACTCGAGGAAAGCATTCCAGTTCGCTTCTGGACCTACTGGAAAAGATGACAATGTTCCAGAAGATAAAATGTCATTTAGTTGGATAGTAAAGCATACACAGTTTAACTGTAATTTCCCTACAAGTGGAACTATTATTAAATTTATAATTATTTGACTAATTTAAGCAACTGTTAAATAATACAGGCATAATATAACGCAATTCACTTATTACAGCATCAGCATTACAAGTGGTAAATGAGCTAGACTTTCAGATGAAATCGAGGATTAATTTTTTTCTTAAGATGGACGAGCACATCAATCATATAATCATATTTTCTGAAACCTTTGTACATGTTTCAGACAAACAATTTACCAACTAATAGTAAATACATTCTGGAAAAAAGGCTTACAAAAACGCCCTGGAGCAACACAAGCTTCAAATTAACACGCTTCGATTAAGTACCAGACTAGAACATGTATATATGCAAAAATCTAGGGAATGTAAACAGGTAACACTATCAATAAATATTATTCTGTTTTAGGAATAAATTTTATTGTTTATAATTGCTACAAATGTATAACTCTTTATTTTTTCTATCCGTTTTGAAAGATTGAATTTTCTTTAATTATTGACACAATTATCGCATGAAACATTTTAAATCGTGCATATCTTTTTGTATCATAATACCTGGATACAGCTTTATAATACGTACATCATGATACTTGATATTAAATACATCACGCGTACCCCTATACAACTTGATATTAAGTACATCACGATGCCTGGATATAGATTCACGTTAAGAACATCACGATACATGGATATAGATTCACGTTAAGAACATCACGATACATGGATATAGATTCACGTTAAGAACATCACGATACCTGGATATAGATTCACGTTAAGAACATCACAATACCTGGATCCAACGCTATATTAAGAACAACAAAATACCTAAATAAAAAGATTCATATTAAGAACATCACGATACCTGGATACAGTTTGATGTCAAGAACATCAAAATACCTGAATTCAGAATCATGTTAACATCACTATACCTAAATATAGATACATGTTAGGCAATGTTTGTGCAGCCAATCCATTACCATATGGTAAGGAAAAAGGCTGACATTTTCTACTTTTAAAGACCAAGAAATAAATTTTAAAAAACTCTTAAAGCAAATATTAGTACTTATAAACGAAAATTAAACACCCGTAAAACCCGAAGCTCAAACATACTTACTGACTACAGAAACACTTTCCTATTTTTCTTTTCTCAATTACTAACAATTGTTCTCTAGTAAAGAAAGCTATTAAGTCAATGATAAAAACACTCGTATATACAATAAATAATCAGGAAGACAAAGTAATATCACCTAAGAGAATGAAAATGTAAAGTTTCTTCAATATTTTTTTGTCCAAGGCATTCTATTGCAGATTTTCTTGATGGATCCATTAATAAAAATGTTTGGATTTACTCCACATAACCAATCAGATTGCCTATAGTTTGTGCATTTCATGTTAGCCCAAACCCAATAATAAGTAAACGTCGAAAGGGATTCATAACCAGGTTATAAAGGGGGAAAACTCGAGTTAAAATGGAAACGTAACCAATCCAGGTCAGGTCATGAGTCTGTTGTACTCTAAGTTGTTTTCATTGTTTGTAAACCATTCGATACTAAATCTCTACTATGTATGATACCAGCAGCTTATACTGTGTACCAGATGGTTTAAAAATGGAAAGGGTGCGGATTCGAATCGAACCATCAGACAAATTTGGGTCAACTACCATGTAGTGTCTTTAGGCAAGACTCTTTACTTCAGTTGCCTTGGCACTATTGAACCTACTTGTGTTGCTGTGCCGTTAAACACTTACCCCCCCCCCAAAAAAAAAAAAAAAAAAAAAAAACAACAAACAAACAAAACAACAAACAAACAAACAAGCTAGGTGACTTACCTCTTAATTCTGCTCTTAATTCTGTTTTGGCAAACTGTAGGTCCTACGGCCATATATGTACTATAGGTCATACAGCCATATGCAGCCCTCAATTCAGAGAAATGCAGTTCAGTTTATTGTTGTAACTCACTTTATACAGAAGATGTGTGCTGCAATCAAATAAAGCTAAGAATAAAGAATTCGAAATCCGATTTTTTAAAACATTGTCATTGTCAGAGATGTAAGACACTTTAAGAAAGGAATAACTGTGCAAGTTACGTGTGAATTTTACAATCTGCATGTATTTACATGATTGATAAGAAACTGCCTTTTAGTTCATACATTGTAAGTGCCAAATGCACGCTGTATTGAATGGAAATGAAAACTGCAACCACTCTTTTTGCGCTTATAGCTTTGCCATTAGTGGATTTTTCAGACGATTCGATGGAGTTATTCGCTTTTATCAATCCGAACTCACCATTTCTTGCACGAATAGTCTATGCCTTCTCTTCCTTAATGAACTTAAAAAAATGTCAGTGAACAAAACTAATGCAGCGTTCACTCCTTTTGCTCCAGCCCATGATCCTCGATTATAACTATTGTCTTTAATTCGAGGACAACATCAGTTGAATATTACCTGATAGGTACTTTGATATTAAAATACTGCTGAAAACCTATTGTAATATTTAGCATTTCCCATAATATATTGGATCATAACACCCCTTTCAGACCAAACTCGGAACATCCGCTCGTTATCGGGGACAATTTTAGAGACTGGTAAGACGAATTGGAGGTCCGTCAGCTGTCCCGTGGGAAATACTTTATAACGTATAACATGAGATGCCGACACTATCGTATTGGAATACACAGACAAATCAGTTTTTAATGATGGTGTTCAGTAAGTGTCGTTTCACTTTATGAGCAATCGAAGATTGTAAAATTTTATTATTCATGTTTTATATTTTAAAAAATGTTTTTTTTTTGGAAGCCTACTATTTTGCAATGTATCAGATAGTTTATTTGGGAAACTTGCTTCTAAGGACCTAAAGTTTACGGTATCAGATGGCGTTAAGGAATGGAATCCCATCTGAAAAAGTCACACATTAAGACAGACATAACCTAACACACTAGCAAATTACGACAAACATAACCCAACACACCAGCAAATCCGAAGGTACACTATTCGTGCTACTTTTTCTTGGCAAGCAAGGCGGACCCTGATAGGTGGCACATTGAGAAAGTGTGTGGTTTTGTGGTTTGCAATGTTAAATACAGAAATCAAAACAAAAACTGCTACGCATTTTGCCTATCTGAACGGGGTAGTGGGGGTGTCCGGGATTTCCAGACCCCCCCCCCTCCGGGACTCCCAACACAACAAAAGTACACATACACACACACGTAGTCAGGAATCACTTGAAATTGTACCATCGTTTATTGGGTATTATGCACACTTTGAGTAAGTAGACACATGGACTTCTGCTTTGGTGCCCTTTCTAGGAAAGTCATCATCCTTGAGAAATTTTGGAAACCCCAGAGCATTCTCATACTTGACCTGCTCTGCCAATCGAGCATGTTCTGATCGAAATTGTATGACCCAACAAAACATATGTTCCCGTTTACACACGTAACCAGGATTATCCAACCTGACAAAAAGAACATTTTGACAAATTTGTTTCCGATTGAAACATTATAAAATCTCTCACGATGTTTTAAAGTTATTGAAAGAAACCAATGATCAGTGAAATATATTCATGATTGGATAATATCCAAAACAAGACAGATATACACCTCAGATGTATTTCGGCTTAGCAATTTGCTGAACATTCATAACAATTATTCTTTTCGGTCTACCTAGGCTCGCTGAGACTGACTTTGAGAAAACATTATGCCGTATATCGCCGCTGTAATTTGTAGTATATCCGACATTTCGTTCGCCGGAAATTGTTTGGGCAAGAAATGAAACCCAAACTATTTGGATCACTCGGCTATTTCAACGATTGGATTCTTACTCGGCTATTTCAACGATTGGATTCATTACTCGGCTATTTCAACGATTTGATTCATTGCTCGGCTATTTCAACGATTGGTTTTCATTACTCGGCTATTTCAACGATTGGATTCATTGTTTCATTAATCTAGGGGTTACGAATTTAAAAAAAAAAAAAAAAACATAGTTCAGGTTTTGTAAATTCTCGGTCAGTCCCTATTTTGTAAAAAGCCGAGTTATTTTTAATGGCATCGACTGACATATAGCACGGCATATCGTTCGATAAGCATCGCACGCCATATCGTTCTAAATGGATGAGCTAGAGCGATCGTCGGGTGAACAACTCTGGTTTTTAGTAATGGTTTTTACCTGTTTTGATCTTTATACCAAGAACATTAATTTAGAGTGCTTGCTGTCTACATTTTTCGAACGATTTCATATATAGATTTATTTTTTTCTCTATTTGAAACAGTCTTAATAACTGTTCGGTGTCTTATCTTATTTTAGATCATGTGATGTAACAGCAACACACCAAGCATTCTGCAGTTGTTAGCTGGTTTCCTGGTTTCGACTTTTTGCAGAGTTGTGGTGTCCATTCAAAACACGAAGGGTTCGCCTCAGTTTTATATTTTCTCCACATTAAAGACAATGTGAGGTAATTTCAAAATTTAAAGAAGTCAAGTTTATACCGAACTCGACAAAATTTAACATCAGTCAGCTTCAAGGATCAAAATTACTTTATCGTCTCCATTAACGTGCTAAATTTAATTTTACATAGACTCTGCACTTTGAACATAAGAATTCTGTTATTTTCTTCAGCAAAGTTTCTAGGATCCATGTCATCAGAACGAAACACGAACAATCCAAATCCCTTGGATAAGAGGATGCAATCTACGTTAAATAAAAAGAGTTAATGTTCAGTCTAAATGTTCAAATGGGGGTCCCGAGTGGCCGAGTGGTCTAAAGCGCTGTCAGTTACGGAGCACTGCCATCTCACCTCTGTCTGCGTGGGTTCGAGTCTAGGATTCGGCCATTGTGAATATGTGAGAAAGCGTGCCAGTAGCTTCTCGTGGGTCGATGGTTCTTTCCGGGGTTTTCGGGTTCTTCCTCCACCATTAATACTGGCCGCCATGTATAGCCTATCTTGTGCTGACAAATGGCGTAAAACCATAAAAACAAAACAAACAAATGTTCAAATGTATTTAAGTAATGTGTACTCAAAGCGTTTAATGTCAAATCTGTCTGCGTCTTCAATGAAGACGACTTGTTTGGTTCAAAGTTGACATTTACGAAACTATGGAATCTTAACTTTACATGAACTACAGGGGTTCTGTCAGTGCTGGATTAAGACCTTCCAGGGTCCAAACCGCTGTAATATTATGGTCACCCAACACTTCCTACAAAATGTGAAACTGGATTTTAAAAAAAATATTAAGAGCTAAAAGGTGGAAGATACTAGTGTCGTCATCAGTGAAACGGTCATATATATAATTCATTCAGTTTTATCACCAACAATATGATTTTTTTCTGGTGTCCTAAGCACGTGCCTAGTGGGTAATCCGGTCCTGGTAGCAGTACATCCATGGTGCAATTAAGTACAGTATGGTATGGAGATTAGGTTGTTATTACTATTAAACTAGACTTGAAGGACATTCGTCAGTTTGCGTCTTTTCTCAAACCGTCATTGTTCAAACAAGTACAAAATGAATGTCACAATGGGGTACCGATTTTATCTGTACTATTGATCTGATATAGAGTCCAGGTGTGTTCAGAAAGCAGATCGTATCCTTTACTACTTAGCTATACAAATGTGTGCTCATTCATTTATTTCTCTCTCCAAAAACTGAAACCATCCCACTTTATAGATCCATGGTGTTGATTCTGCCTTGACAAATGCCTGAGGTTGTTCCGATGGATAAACGCTAAGATCTGCAAGTAGGCATATCTGACATACGCAGACAAGAAAATTCTAAAATATTATAAAAATTATCTCGAGCAGTATGTTAACGATGATAAAAAAAAGTCCATGAATAGCAATATTGTGAGAGTTACGTTCAGAATTTCTGTAACTTTATAGTCTTACTTGAACTCTCCAAATCATCAGCATTCTCAATTCGTTGACTTCGAAGACTTAAGAATACAAAGGAACTAAAACTTTTGGGTCTAAAAAGACCAAGGTTTACTAAACAAGACTAATTTATGCTAAGTCTTTATTGAAATATGAAAATATGGTTGATGTCTGTTTAAATATTGGGACCTTTTGGAAGAGCGCTTTAAATCTAATATCAACCAGCATTATTTTTGTTTAAATATTACATCTTTCCCTACGATATCTCCAAGCTCATCCTACGATTAGTCCAGCTCCCCTTCCATTCTTCAAGCTCACCATACAAGCACTCTAGCTCACTGTACAATTACTCCAGCTCACCCTACGATAGTTCCAGAGTATCCATGTCTGGCGTGCTAATCTGCAGGACTGACCTCGAAGTCGTGATCAATTCGCAACCTATTGGTGAAGCCTTTTTCGTAAATACCTGAAGTTATCTAAACAACAGCTCTATGCATGCATTCGATCCGTAGGATTGACCAACAATCTGCAAAAAAATACTTTAAGTTTTGGAATCTATGCTCGGAGAGAGAGAGAGAGAGAGAGAGAGAGAGAGAGAGAGAGAGAGAGAGAGAGAGAGAGAGAGAGAGAGTTTTATTAAGTGATTATTTTCATTAACATAGGAATACATTCGGCATATGGAACACGGAACTGAAAACGTTCATAATCATAGACGAATTGTCAATTTTACCTCAACATCTTGGTTTCAGTCTAAACAAAAAAGCTATGAATGTCGAATAGAACATCTTTACTCTAGATGTCATGCCGTTCTAGCTGCTAATTGGCTAAATTATAATTTTTAAAAAGCAGATGCCTGTTGAGATATTTCGTATCATGAAATAATTTAAATACTTGTAATTAAATTCTTGTAAATTCAAACTTTATTTGATATGTACATATCGGTTATATAAAGGCATTAAATAATCAACGTTTCAGTCTACAATTATATTTCAATTTTGAAACATCAGAAATGCACCTCTCTACTCCTTGGATGGTAGCATCAACTTCCGTTGGGTGGCTAGACTTTTATATTTGAGTGTCATCAGAGTACAATTGGTGAGACACTGGGTGATGATCTATGACAATTGAGAGCGGCTGAGTGTACAGAATGAAAAGAACAGGTCCCATCAACATAGATCAACTGGGCTGGAGTGTATTCCATTTGCATATACAATTTATGTCCTGTTGACTAAGTAGGACTTGAACCACTGTAAGGCTGTATTCTGAATGTCAAATACATGCTGGAGATACTGAAGTAATATTTCATGGTCTATTGTGTCAAATGCAATGCTGCAGACAAATCAAGGAGGGTGAGGACTGTAATCTGTTCACTATCCAAAGCAGAGAGAATGTCATTAAATACTTTCAAAAGAGTTGTTTCAGTACTGCGGCAAGGGCGATATGCAGACTGTACATGGTTAAAAAAGACTGTCTGAATTCAAATGAGATACAAATTCAGTTAGAACAACTTTTTCTAAGATTATTGATATGAACGGGAGATTAGAAACTGGGCGGTAGTTCTTTAAATCGTTATGGTCAAGTGTTGATTTCTTCAGCAGAGGCTTTACAATGGCAGTTTGGAAAACTGATGAGAATTCCCTGGATGAGAGAGAAGATTAATACACTCAAGCAGCAGTGATGTTGGAATTGAATAAGTTCACGTGACTTTGATGCACTCTTCATCACGATATTCCGTACTAAATCCATAGAGACATGAATAAAATGCTTCTAAGGTTGTCACTGAAATTTTATGACGTAACTGTATGGTGACGACGAATTAATTGAAATTGTGTTGTCAATCGTATCTCTAATGGTTTGTACATTGTCACGGAATAAATTTGCAAATAGGTCCGGAATGTTGAGAACCCATGTATGCTACCCAGTTTTGCCAAAGTTTACAATTCCATGGAACGAGTTTGCAACAGGATTTGATTCCTCGATTAAATAACAACTCAAACATTGTTGAAAGATTTATGAACTTAATACATGTATGCTCAACAACATACAACAGTGGGATTGTTTCATGCTCTCAACATACGACTCGTTCAATTAATTCACATAAACATTGGTTATACATGTATATGAATGACTTTGTGACTTATGAAACCTTATGACACACAAATATAATTCATATACTCATTCAAAAATAGGGAAACAAAGATGTCATTAATATAGTCAAAAATTGTAGAAACGTGGTACAATAAAACCAAAACAGATTCATATAATCTCGTGTAATAAAGGTAAGATTCAGATATTCTCTTGCAAATAGGTGCAACTCAAATTGTATTCAAACGCACTCATTTGAAACAACACATGTTCCACGTTCCATTATACTCGATTGAAACATAATCAATTGCAACAAATATGATCAATTTTAATAAGTGTACCGAGACTAAAGACTAAAAAGTCATTTGTACAGCAGGTGCGATTCATAACAACGTATGACTCATTAAAAATGCTTGTAAACAAGAAATTTGACCTGGTTTCCAAAATTCTTGGGTTAGCCCACACACACCCTTCATGGATCCACCATGCGAACAAGTTACAGATCAACAATTCCGTTCTTGCATGGTCTTAATGGTCGCACATACTTCCATCCCCATACAGACAGACATACAAACAACCAGACCGACAACATGATACACCCACCCACATACCTAAACTAAAACCAAACTGGTCATAATAACAGGTAAGCACATCCTACTAAGTTAAACTCTGAATAGTAACTTGTAACAGTTCAAAAGTTCATAATGTTTCAAATCCGCGTAGTGATAAAGACAACATTTCACGCTACGTTATCAAAACGCAATATTCTTCACATATTTGCAATTAAAATAAAATGTAAAACATACCCCGAAGAATGTAGAAAGAAATGGAGAGCATACACTACTTGACAAGATCCAAAATGACTAATGTGTCGATTAGAACAGAAACTTGCCTTAAATCTACAGGGAAATAAGTATTAGTAAGGGTAAAATACGCAAGCCAGCCGTGTTTTTGTGTCTCTTCCCGCAAGCGATTGACGACTAGATGCATGTTAGTTCAGTCACTTAACTCGAAAAACAATTATCCACTCTAGGTAACGTTGTACACGTGTAACACGAAAAATTATCAAATCGGAAAGAATGAATTCGGGTGGAAACCATTTTAATTCGAATGACAGAAGGTAGGATATCTAATTTCTCAATAAACAGGGCATAAAGCGTCTTTGACAGAGGGAGCCCAGTTACTGATCTCGCAAATACCTTTGTGATACGACTAATAATCGAAGACCAAATTGAACAAACAAAATCTTCTGTTTTAAAAGACGTTGATCAATACATCACCAAAGTTTTGATATTGCGCATAGGCGGTAAGCAGTGGTGTGTGTGTGTGTGTGTGTGTGTGTGTGTGTGTGTGTGTGTGTTTCATTGAAGCATATCGAGGTGCAGGAATACAAAAGCTTTTGAAAACATTTATTTATTGCATAAAATATCACCAGTCATGTGACCATTCAATATTGGGACCTAATTTGAATAAACTATATAAACAAAACCATTCAGCGCGCATTTCTGAGTCATATTTCCGAATAAGTGCTAATGATGAAATACAAATTCTTACTTCGACGTTATCCATTTTAAAAACACTTTTATTGCCTCACTCTCAGTTAACTGAAGAGTATGACCTTGACATGTGTATCGTGTTCTGGTAGTAGATTCAATATGTTTGATTCAATATCCCTACTTTAATTATGAAGCGCTCCGGTGGCCCACTGGTTAGAGTGTCCTCTTCGATTGCGGGAGGTCGTGGGTTAGAACCATGGCCGAGTCATACCAAAGACTTCCAAAAACGGTACTAACAGCTGTCTCGCTTGGCGCTCAGCATTAAGAGGTTAGTATTAGGACTGGTTGGCCTGGTGTCAGGAAAGTGACTGAGTACCTACACCACTCCTGTGGCCTAGTGGTTAGAGTGTATGCTTTAGATGCGGGAGGTCAAGGGTTCGATCACTGGCCGAGTCATACTAAATATTTACAAAAATGGTACAAACAGTTGCCTCGCTTGGCGCTGAGCATTAAAATGTAAGTGTTAAGACTGGTCCACACTGCAGACGTAATAACGATATGACTGGGAAAAAAATTGTTAAAAGCTACGTTAAAAGTCTAAATCACACGCACACTGAGTGGAACATCATGCAACATGTCTGCGGCATGATACCCCTATGCTGGACATCACTATAAACTGCCACACTTCAGACGTCATGGCAATATTACTGCAAAATTGTTAACGCTACGTTAAACATACAAAACCACACAAAACACACATACTTTAACAATGACGTCATCACCTGTAGTTATCCATTAAAAGAATTATCTGATTTGTTCGAACACGTGATTGACTTTGTTTTTGTCCCTTAAAGCCTTTCAACAAACCTTCTCAATGTCTAACATGCCAATTTTGTGTTAGAAAACATATTTAAATATCAAGGCAGTATGAAGGATAGAACTACAATAAATTCAATTTATCTACCAAATATAAATGTGAAGACAGTACGTTACAAGTTTGGACACGTTTATTCAAGAGGTACGGATAACATATTCGAATGTACATGAAGTGAATTATGTCAGGGGTTGAATTGAAAACAGTACAGTGTAAATGCTGACTGGTATATCATTGATTTCTAGATAAAACAATTTCATTACAATATATGTCGCAGAAAACTAAAGACGTCACAACCAAAACGTCTGTCGCCTTGAACACATTATCAAACAACTAAGAAAATTAGGTTTCAGATTTGTTAGGCCTGGTAAAATATTTAATTTAGGAGAGAATTTTTATATTTTGAACGTGAACTGTGCTTCATCGTTTATTATTTTTTTCTATTAGGGGGAGATGAGGAATTTTAAGGTTTTTATATGGCTGACCATGTTCACCTCCATCCTTCCATTCGTCGATTATCTTTGTAACACAACCGCTCCGGTGGCCTAGTGGTTAGAGCGTCCGCCCCGGAAGCGGGAGGTCGTCGGTTCGATCCCCGGCCGAGTCATACCAAAGACTTACAAAAAATGGTACTAACAGCTGCCTCGCTTGACGCTCAGCATTAAGAGGTTAGTGTTAGGACTGGTCGGCCTGGTGTCAGGATAATGTGACTGGGTAAGACATCATGCTACATGTCTGCGGCATGATGTCTCAGTGCTAGACATCACTATAAACTGCCTCAATGCAGACATCGTAGCGATATGACTGAAAAATTGTTAAAGCTACGTTAAAAATCCTAATCAAACAAACAAAAAATCTTTGTAACACGAATCAATTTATACTGCACAAGTTGCGGGGTTGGAAGGGAGGGGGGACGTATGATCTTTGATGTTTTATCAAGATGAAAAGATGACTATAAAAATTTAGGATCTTGAATCTATCCCATTTTTACCAGTGGATGTATCCCCAGCAGAGGAGGATAATGGGGTTATCAAGAGAAACAGATGAATTCTGAAATTTAGGAATCTGGATACACCCTTCCCGCCAGGGGAGGAAGAGGTTGGGCTAGCAAGACCAACAGATGACTACGAAAATTTAGTATATTGGAATGTCAATACTTCTGAATTTTAAACCAGAAAATGTCTAGTGGCAATACCAACGATGTATATTATAATGATCTGTTATATGAAAGTGACATTTTGACTTGTCTGCATGTATCCACACTATAATATACATACACCAATCCAATGTGATAGCAAACACCCATCCAACCGGGGTAGCCAGTGAGTTAATAGCAATTCCACGAAATAACCCAACCAAACAATACCGACTACATATATGCATTAATCTACCAAACCTACCAACCTGCAACTATATCTACCTAAGTACCTGCACTTACCCACCCCGACCCCCCAGTGGCGTAGCGAGGATATTTGGCGGCCAGGGCAAAACACCCAAATTTGCGCCCCCGGCTGCCCCTGTTGCGCAGTTATATACCTTGTACCCGATTTGGGCGCCCATTTTAGCCCCCTAGCCACCGGCGCCCGGGCGAATGCCCCATCTGCCCCCCTCGCTACGCCACTGCTCGGACCCCCACATACATACATACATACATACATACATACATACATACATACATACATACATACATACATACATACATACACTGTATAATGCCATTCAAGACAAAGACGAGTAACGTTTAATTATCTCTAAATCGAAAAAAATAAAAAATAATGTTGCCAAATTTGCCCCAAAATCCTATATATAAAAGAAAAGGATAAATGTATAGTTCTAGCTTTCCTAAGTATATACTGTGAGTTCAGTATTGAAAAACTGTTTAGTCTCAAAATATGTCGTAAACATTAAATGTCGCAAAATCAGAAAATATCAGTTAAAAAGGTTTATTCTATCATTATAAATCTTCGATAATAATTTAATTTCGAACACTAAGTTATTAATTTTCAGTACGTTATAATTTTCTAACCTGGAAGTTACATTCCCATATATAATCAATAGCAGAACTGCAATAATTTAATTTTAATCATGTTTTCATACATATCATTATTCTGTATCTTTCCAATTAAAATTTAAATGATCGTGCAGACGTAAATGTGCCTTCAGGAGGAAAACAAAGTAGAATAAGTTTTTCGTCACTGAAATAGTCAATGATTTCACTCTAGAGTGTTCCTCTGGGATGTTTCTTGTCCACTCACATGACTGCTTCCGCTTAATTGTCAGTCCGTTCTAAGGAAAATTTATTTGCTATCCCGTTTATGCCATAAGCAGTGTTTGGATATTTCTGCAGTGACTGCAGAACATTATTTAATTTGCTAAGTTGTGTTCTTGCCACGGATACTCATTAACCTATGATGATTAACACTGTCTTGCCAAGGATGCTCATTAACGATGATTAAAACTGCCTCGCTACTGATATTCATTAACGATGATTGAAACTGGCTTGTCATGCATACTCATTAACGATCATTGAAACTATCTTACCACGGATACTCATTAACGATGATTGAAACTGTCTTGCCACGGATATTCATTAACGATCATTGAAACAGTCTTATAACGGATACTCATTAACACATGATGATTTAAACTATCTTGCCACGGATATTCATCAACGATCATTGAAACTATCTTACCACGGATACTCATTAACGATCATTGAAAATATCCTGCACCTTTTGCAGCATCATACTGCTTATTTTTCTCCCATACTGATTCATTAGAGCTAGAAACTTTGTCAAGTTTCCTCTTCTTGCCTAAATCAGATGGCAGGCTCATTTCATCAACTGCATAAAAAATAATGATAGCTAGAGTAGTGTCAATATGCTTCACAATTTGCAGTCACATTGGAATCACTGACAGGCATCACAATATTTGTCATAATATATGACACAATATTTGACGATATTTGTCACAATATTGACAAGTCGACTTCTGATTATTTTCTTGATCCATATAAATGTTTGTCAACCTATAAACATGTATCGGTATCATAACAAGTACCATATAGGCAACAGATCGGTCATAAACATCGTGTGAGGGTGTTATTGTTCGGTTCATTGATCATGCTGTGAATGAAATCCTAGTGGTTAGTGGTTAGTGACGAGTATCGTTTATTTCCAAACCCATCTGTCAATGAAAACTCAAAAATTATATTATTAACAATTCACGCATGATTCACCTAAAGACGGCAACACACATCAACGCAACTTAAATAACAAACTGCCGAGTCTAGATTACGGACATTAACGTCGGCTAATATCGGATATGCACACATATTATAAAGTCAATATAACTAACTGATAAGTTAGAATAGTGATATTTACTTCTTATTTGGCAAAACTGGTTTCAATTAATAATGGAACACGAACAAACCCCAACTCACTTAACACACTTTTTTTGGGGGACTTGCCCGTGCGTGCGCAAGTTATTTGGAAACTTGCTTGAGTTTAATCGTGCCGAATCCGAGGTTGTCGCGGGAGTCAGGCAAGTGGATTCGTGTGTGTATATATATATATATATATATATATATATATATATATATATATAAGTTTACCTTCTTTTCTTGTTCTTTTCTTGTACGTCAATATTGATTTATTTTACGATTCCCTTTACGGGACAAAATATTTGCCGCAGGTTTTTCAATAATAGAAGTAGACTTTTGTCAGACAGACAATGTATGTGTCATATCAACTATGTCAAAACAAGCTGCACTAAGATGTGCTTTTATCATATTGCAACCTTGTGACCTTTTAAACATTTTCCATTTTAACTGGCAAAATATCCAACTTCGCATGCGTTAGGTTTTAGCAGAGCTCCTAGACGCATGCTATAACCTGATGTCCTGTCGTTTAATCTGCAGTTATCGTTCTCATTCTACACGATTTTAGCAATGAAACATACTATCAATTATTATTATTATTATTATTATTATTATTATTATTATTATTATTATTATTATTATTATATACATGTATTATATATGTTCGTACGAAACCAAACGACCGATCCGGTGGCCTATTGGTTAGAGCGTCCGCCTCGAATGCAGGCGGTCGTGGGTTCGAACCCCGGCCGAGTGATACCATAGACTTACAAAAATAGTACTAACTGCTCCCTCGCTGGTCGCTCAGCATTAAGAGATTAGTGTTAGGACTGGTCGGCATGGTGTTACGATAATGTGATTGGGTGGAATATCATGCTACATCACCATAAACTGTCACACTGTATCGTAGCGATATGACTGAAAGTTTTTTTTTTTTAACGTTAAAAATCCAAATCACACACTCACGTGAAACAAAATAAAAGCTTTGTAAATTTACATGTTGCTTACTATTTCGCTTTCTTTTAACCTGATGTTACCTTTGACACCGTAGGGCCCCGAGTGGCTTAAAGCACTCTCCGTTACGGATCACTGACATCTCACCTCTGCGTGGGTTTAAATCTCAGATTAGGGCCATTGTGGGTCTGTGAGAAAGTTTGCCAGCAGCTTCTCGTGGGTTGCTGGTTCTTTCCGGGGTTTTCCCCGGGTTCTTCCTCCACCAGTAATATTGGCCGCCATGTATAGCCTATCGTATGCTGAAAAATGGCGTTAAACTCTACAACAAACAAACTTTGACACCGTAATGTCTTTTAATGTGTTGTGACCTTTGACACAGTACTGTTATTATATGTATAATGTTTAACTGTAAATATGTACTATTTGTGTAATGTATCTGTTAAATTATGAAAAACTTTTGTTATCTCAACTGTCGTATTGTCTATAAATCTGTTGTTACCCTTGACACTGTAATGTTGATATGTTATATTTCCCTGTAAATATGTTCTGTGTACCACCTATCTATTGAATTATGAAATAAGTTTGTATTTCATTTCGGTAAAATAGCTCGTAAAGAACTAGTGCTTGGTGTATTGGTACCCAAACAACTAACCTTAAATACAATTTCTTGTATCTTGTATCTTGACATGTCGGTAAATAATACAAAGGAGTACATATATATAGCTAGTGTTTTACACATGCCACCAACATTCAATAAAAATTCTTGTATTTTGTATCTAGCCTTATCGGTAAAAAACATGTATATAGCTAGTGTTTTACCCTGGCCACCAACATTCAATGTATCTTATACAGCCTGTCGCACAACGGAATATTCTGTACACTCAGCAGTTAAAATGTTTATGCTTATACTGATTTTGCCTGAGGCTTGACTCTTAGACGAACGGATTATTAACTACTGATTTTTGTAATTATACTCGGACCGTGCTACATGTATATCAGAGTATACAAAAAATTCCTTTCAAGTAAGTTCTCGAGCAGACGACTTTTTGGTTATGAATGATTTGTGTACGGTACCGTCATGCAACAGCCGTTAGCAAATCTTAGTGTATTTGTTCCCTTTCCATGCTGACACGAAATCAATAGAAACATTACTAAGTGATTTAGACGCTCAAAACCTACCATAAAAATTAGGGTAATGTTTAGTATTCTTTTCTTGAGTATTTTTTTTTAATAATCTGAAACAACATTTATAACTAACTGTACAAACTAAACAAATCCGAGACATAAAGTTCTCTTCATACCGATAGCAAAACCGTTATGAAATATCGCGACAAGAAAGTCATTTTCTTCACGTGTTTTGGGATAAAAGGGGAACTTTATATGCACGAACTTCATGCCACATCGATGTACAAAATATAAGAATTCACATATGAACTGGAGGACATCACTGATGTAGAAAAATATCCACATGTTTGAGTGGTTACAAATAATGAAACATAAGCTGGTCCTGTTTGTACGAGCTTATTGTAAACATGCAGTTTAAGAATACAATTCTACTTGCCTTGAATACAACGTGTCGACTGCTGCAGGCTGGAAACCCTACCTTCTGATCGACTGTTGGTATGTCAATGTCCAGATACTGTTAGGTATAAATGTATCGGAACTAAACGGCTGGGCAGAGATGAATAACAAAGCTAGCTGTGATTGGCGTATTATGCATGAGTTATCGCGTTTGTTGGGCGTTAAAATTGAAAGCGTCATTCCCTAACCTGCGTGTGCGATTATAATAATGTATGCGATTATAATAATGTACGTACAGAGGTTAGGGTCGAAGGTATATTTATTTAGAAAAAATGTAATGAAGTTTACGAGACCTAAAACTATTGTTACTGAATTTTTATAGGTTACAGCAAACCCATAGTGTGTCCTTAGAAATATGGTAATGTGTGCGCCGTCTGTAAAGTCTAATGGTGTGTTTTAGTAAATAAAATTAGACACTGAGCATTTGTTTGCTCCAGTATATATGGTGACAGTTTTTAAAAACAAAAGGCGAATGTATACGATAAACCATATTGAATCGCATCACAATTAATACTTCCAGTTCAGTACCCAGATTGTAGTTCTGTTCTATTTTTTAGAACATTTTTTGCTCTCTCATTTTGGTGGTGATAGAAGTTATATTTATCCATTTATGCTAGGGATTTAAAGGTAATTGTTTATTCTGGAGAATATGAACTATGAGAGTGGTTGTTTGTGTGTATTTCGGCGACAGTGCACAGTGTGTAATTAGGCCTTAATGATGACCCGGAAGTGAAATCTGTGTTCTGTTTACATGATGCTCTGTTTACAGTGCAGCCTCTCAAAAAGATGCCAATGAACCTTTGACAAGAACTTCACCGTGAAATCATCTTTGGGGGTATTTTAGATTAACATGATTTGTATTGACTGTCACAGTGGAAAGGACAGTGCTAAGAAATAAATGTAGAGAACATATAGTAAAATTAACTGTGTCTTATGTCCATATGCTTGCTTTGGAGTGGGCCGGATATATATATATATATATATATATATATATATATATATATATATATATATATATATATATATATATATATATATATATATATATATATATATATATATATATATATATATATATATATATATATATATATATGGCCATAACAGAATAACTAATAAATGCACTGTACCAAGTACGGGCTTGTCAAAATAAATCATGTATAAAACAAATAGTTCATGAGAAACATGTCGTTAATCAGAATAGGGAAAACGCTTCTGGCATTGCAACAATAGCGTCTTTGTAATGTTTTTCTTATCTTTAATTTTTGGCATAGTTTACAAATACAAGGCATTTTGTATCCCCTTTGTAGACAGGACTGTCTTTCAAGAGCAATTACCTTAACCTAGCATGTCTCCTGGATATTTTTCTGCAAGCCCCATTTTTACCCTGTATAGGCTTTTGCTGCCTTCGGCCAGCTGTTTCTTTCTCAGTAGTAAACTTAACGGTCAAATACTCTCTCTCTCTCTCTCTCTCTCTCTCTCTCTCTCTCTCTCTCTCTCTCTCTCTCACTCTCTCTCTCTCTCTCTCTCTCTCTCTCTCTCTCTCTCTCTCTCACACACGCACACACTCATACACACACACAAACACACACAAGTTGGCTCATAACGGCATACTTGCGGACATAAACTACTTAATGTACCAGGCTCCTCATCTGTAAGCTATTAAATAATAACTACCATTATTATCATTTTAGTTTCCGCTACTTTCTGTTTTTTACATTTAACTGCGTATAAGTTGATCCATTTCCCATCAATAGACTTAGCTCATGAGTGACGTGGATAGGAGTTGTTGTACTAGCCCTGGTATAGGCAAATATACATGTATTTACATTTGTACAGCCCAACCGAATCTCAGCCATTCATTCTTCCAGTGTCCTAGGGAACAGTTCCGAGTGGATTTCATGGTGCTTACACACTCAGAAGAGATAACTATGTACCTACATTTGGGCTTTGTTCTTGGTCAAGTTTCTGCATTTAGCTAAAGATTTTTTTGCCCGCTGCATAAATGCTGTTATATACATGGAAACCAGAAACTTGGAGGGAATACGTCTTCACGATTGCAACGGTCAGCATCACCGATAATTCACGTTTCACCGATTGTTGTGAAATGTTGTGTTTTGAATCTATTTCTCAAGTTCTGTTTATGTTATAATTCTTAAACTTGATGAATTTATTTATATTTATTAGTATCATACTCTTACAACAGGTGAAGGTTATATCAGTATCATACTCTTACGACAGGTGAAGATTATATCAGTATCATACTCTTACGACATGTGAAGGTTATATCAGTATCATACTCTTACGACATAAGAAGGTTATATCAGTATCATACTCTTACGACATGCAAAGGTTATATCAGTATCATACTCTTACGACAGGTGAAGGTTATATCAGTATCATACTCTTACGACAGGTGAAGGTTATATCAGTATCATACTCTTACGACAGATGAAGGTTATATGAAGGTTATATCAGTATCATACTTTTACGACAGTTGAAGGTTAAATCAGTATCATACTCTTACGACAGATGAAGGTTATATCAGTATCATACTCTTACGACAGATGAAGGTTATATGAAGGTTATATCAGTATCATACTCTTACGACATTCAAAGGTTATATCAGTATCATACTCTTACGACAGGTGAAGGTCACTTGTCTACATCTAACCTTTTACAGACCTAGGTTAAATTTATGTGGTTAGCTTATGACCAAATAGTTTGTTTTATTTTCGGGCTTTTCTGCACCCTTTCTTGTACTATTATGCTTAGATTCATATACAAAACGGCGAGGGGACGCTTGTGAGGAATACTACACCCTTTATAAAAAAAATCACTGAGACCCATATTTAACGCAATAGCAGCTAGAGGGCGAACCGACTTGGCTCAATCGTCATTTACCTTAAACATAACCTTCCTACAAAATATTTTTAAAAAAATCTTAAACAAAACCCCTTAATTTACCGAGATTTTTACCTAAATTGTATGCAACCGGTTTATCCCGCTGGCGACCAAACTGAAGTCACGCCCTCTCTGCTGCTACAAATTAGCCAAATATTTTATCGATACCTACACGATAACTTGTCCTGGGATCATGCAGATTTATTGTTATAAAACCATACGGTGTTGCTTGCGCACGTGAAAAGAAATTTTTGAATTTATTTATATCAAAATCTCCACTACACCAGGTCTGATGAATATTTGTTAGCGAGTGTGTATCAATTCCATTAAATACAGCTAAAATATTACAATTATCTCTGATTACTTTCGTAATTTGTGTATACCGCTGAGTTACATAATAACATCAGTATTTTTATGTCTTCCTCGAGAAAATATTCTTGCCGGATTTGATTGTTTATCTAGCATTAGCGTCATCATACACAATTAAATTATTAACGAATCCATCAAGATCATCGACAGATGGTGCTTCATCAATGTCGGTTATAAAATCAATAATATCATCACCGCTCAGCAACCGTGCATTTTTATTAAGTTCTTTAAGTACTTCGTAGCATCTCTGATCATCTACAGATGGTGCAACTAAATACAATTTATTTCCATTTCAACCGTTTAATTATCAAATTAAGTAATAACTGTGTTTTACCAGATCCAGACGGGCCTATTTAGTATCATTCTGATCGAATTTGGTAATGCAGGATGATGTTTTACCTGTTCTCGTTTTCGTGTCGCTGAAAAATCAATTACATCCATAGTATAATTATATCATGGATTTATATTGTTTACACTGTAAAGTTAAAACTCCAACCACTGATTTATCTACGGTTACAACAAAAAATAAAAGAATAGCATACAGTGGAAAATGTTCCGTATGTGGCAGAAAGAAATTTTCCTTTTTACCACACCCCCCCCCCCCCCCGTGGTGACATTGCAACATTAATGTCAAAATTTCCAAGAACTCCGTGAGCTAAATATCTTCCTTTCTTGGGAGAAAAACATCTTCCAGGATATAATTACTGCGGTCCTGGCACTCGATTTTATATCAGACTTGATGAACAAGATCAACCAAAATCCGGTGAATATCCAGTAAATGCAATCGATACAGCGTGTCACGTTCATGATGTAGCTTATTCAAGTAAAGATCTAGAACAACGACATATCGCAGATGTGAAATTGATTCATGCATTGAATTCCATAAAAAATAAAAAATCTCAAGGAAAGATTAGCCAATTGGTTAGTAAAATCTGCGATGAAAACCAAATTAGCAATAGGTGCTAGTAACTAATTATAATGGAATCAATTTATTATAGCCCAAGAGGATACTGGAAAGGTAGAGCAGCAATCGATAAACTCGCTAATGCAGCAAAAGTCACACGTTCTACCGCCGCAGCGTGGTTAGCACGACAAGCAATATGGCAAATTTACTTACCACCACCAAATCGAGTTCACACATTTTGTTGTTAACGTTTATAATGAAGTTCATCAGGCTGATATTCTGTTTTTACCTCATGATCGTATACGTAGAGTAACATTTAAATACGCATTAACCGTTGTTGATGTTGCAAGTAGATATAAAGAAGCAGAACCATTATCAACTAAAACAGTTACCGAAGTTGCATCTGCCTTCGAACGAATTTATCGACGAGGACCTTGAGATGGCCACAACTTTTACAAGCTGATCTTGGAAAATAATTTCTTGGTGCAGTATCATCATTAATGAAGCGACATAATGTTAAAATACGACGAGGACATACTGAAATTCATTGTGATCAAGCGATCGTAGAACGATTTAATAGAACACTTGCAGAACGATTATTTGGATACCAATACGCGAAGAAATTCATTCAGGATACAAGATCTCGTGAATGGGTTGCAAGATTACCAAGTGTGATAGCTGCATTAAACAATGAGGTTACTCGAACAACTGCCATGAAACCTATTAATGCGATTACAAGGAAATATATACCAATACAGCATAATGTCTCACCGCAGCCAATATTAGGTAATGTCATCGTAAGGTATTTGTACGAACCCGGTGAACTTGAAGGAGGAAAAAAGAGCGACAGATCCTATTTGGAGTATTACTACACACAAGATATCCAGCGTAGTACGATCCACAGGTAGACCTGCAATCTACAGATTAGATTCAACTACTCCTCAACATGGATTCACACTTGAACAATTACGGATAATTCCCAAGGATACACAATTACCACCACATTCACTTAACTAGCACCTCTACGCCAATTACATTCAAGATAAGTTAACATCACATTATCACGTGCATGACCAAGACTGTTATCTTTTCTATCTACGGTAAATTGTCTAGGATTTTTACTCGAGTATTGCCACATCATGATACAATTATAGCTTGCACAGTGATTATCCTGTTGTTGTTTCAATGTTATGATAAAGTGCACGTCAAGATCGAAGTCGCGTTTATTTTCTTTATCACATTGTTTATAGCTATCTAATATTTTTCTTACAATATCATTGTCAACATTGCCAGTGGTTTCTGAGGCATCCACGACAATCATACGTACCTGAGATATTTTCCTGACGCGAGACACAGCAAGATAAACTAAATTCGACCAATCGATATGATCATCCACAATCCAGACAACTATATCAGAAATAGTTAACCATTGAGATGAATATATTGTTATTGCGTATCCTAGCGTCCAATCCGATAACGCGCTATCAACAACATTGACATCAACTAAAACAATATCATTCAACACGAGATTTTTTCTCCGTCTGTCCTGGTATGTCAGCGAGAATATTCTGTCGTCGCGTATCTGCTGGGGGATAAAATAATTTTACCGGCAACTCTGCGAATTTTTCTTTATGTAGCAGAAATAATTTTTGTTGAAGTGTGTCACGAACTATCTTTCTACTTGCAGCTATCTGATCATTTGGTCTCCACGTATCCCAAAAGTCGTTCAAAGAGGTTTCTGAGATTATATTACGCGTTACTTCACATTGAATTTTATTCGGTTGTAATCTGATTAAATTTTTAAACTCCCTCAATGTTATATCACGTGCTCTATGATCATCAGTTATTTCTTCGTAATAGTCAACTGATCTCTTTAGCCATTCGTGTTCCTCTTTGTAACAGATCTTGCGTAAATGAATTCTGCGGAATCCACTCGCAACGTGTCCGAGATGGAAGTCTAGGACCGAAACCGTGCTCATGATGTGGTGTTGGAGTATGAGGAGAAACACGCTTGTGTGTGCAATGTGGTGATAAAAGATACAGAGAGCTGAAACGACATATGATACAAAATAATTATAGCGACAGAATTATAAAAACCCAGGAAGATTATATGATTAGATTTTGAAGTAAAGATCAAGGCAAAAAATGATTTAAACAAAATATATTTATATGTAATAGAGCAAAAGGAATTCATGAGGCACCCTATCATAACGAACTACGAAGCAAATCGTGATGGTGTTATCAGGAATTGTCGACTAAAGAAACCAGTTGGTTATATCAATAATACTGGTTATCTCAAGTTCAGTATTAATTAAAAAAATAAAAAAAGAACACATCTCTGTCACAGATTTGTGTTCGAGTGTTTCCTGTGGGGTGATCGAAGACGGTCTTGTAGTAGACCATATTGATGGAGTTAAAACTCCACAATACTAAATCTAATCTGAGAGCTTACCTGAGAGCTATCACGCAGAGTCAGTAATCTATATACGGCAATACTGCTAGATGTAAATTAATAGGAAAACGGATGATAAAATCAGTAAATACACAGACGAAAAAATAATATTTCCCTCAATGACTAAGGCTGCCAAATATTTTGATATTCAATCAAATTCAATACATTATGTCGCAGAAAATATTGCCAAATCTGCTCTCTAAAAAAAATATAAACAAAAAATTACATTTCAATGTTGTTGAAGGAGACTGTCTCTCTGTAGTTACGTTGTTTATATTACTTTACTATTTATTTAATATATTTTTTTTGGGTGGATATTTTCAGTAAAATATATTATGATGTTCAGTATAAAAAATATGTGCCATCTCTCTCCATTCATTTACTACTGAATTGTTAATGAACTGAAAAATGGGAGATAATTCCATAAGCAGCAGAGGGGGCGAACAGACCGAAACTATTTCAGACAAACCGAAACTATTTCAAACAAAATTCTAAATGATTTCAACCGAAACTATTTCAAACCGAAACCATTTCAAGCAGACAAAAAAAGATATCCTTTAGGATTTTACGCTACAGACCCGGCGCCAATTGTGCTGCGGAGACGAATTGAAAATCCTTTATGATGAAAGTCTTAAGACTTTACAAGTAGGCGAATTTGTAAAACCTCACCTCGTAAATCAATCAGATTATTTGACTGGTCAGTGAGTTTGAAATTAATTCTCGTTAATGAATTATTATGGCATCGCATATAGACTGGATTAGTTGATCCTCAGTGATTAGAAACCCTGGTGAAACCGTTGGCTCTTTCGAGATTTATTTGGTAACTTCCTTCGATGACATCACCTACTAAATTCACTGCAACCACCGAGGAGATATTAACATTAGCAGGAGGAATATGCCTACCACCAACGTCTGGGTCATTATTATGTTTGAGGATGGTTGTTTGTGGTTGTGTTATTTTTTTTCCATAAGGCGAGTATTTGTGGAAAGTATTCATGGAGGAGATCGTTTTTTGATTTTTATAATTGATCTACATTATACCCGGGGAGTTAAAATGCTGATATATTCTCTACGCGTTTATTATATATTTTTGCAAATTCTAGTTCTTGATTTAAGATTAACAGCATTTAAGACCGTTTGAATAATCCATTAAATACTTCCATGTCAGCGATAATTTGATTACATATTTCTATGTGTTTGATGATCTCATCTCGCGGGGATTCTTTGGAAAGTTTTTCTCGCAATATATTTCTATATTTTTCAAATTCATTATTTATTTTTATAAAGTGTTCATTAATTTTACTTTGAAATGGTTGAAACCATCCACCGCTTGGTTCTTCTATCCGCCCACTAAAGAAATCTAAAACTCCAAAAACTTGTATCGTATGATATCATTGCATCATGATATGATTTCTTATCAGAATTATAATCAGATTTTTGTAGTTCTGGTGGTATTTGATAAGATGCCCGAGATGGTGTTTCAGGCCATCCTAGTACGCTTCTTATAGAACTCTTATAGATATCTACGACATACCCGTGTGAGTTTATCTCAATCGTGGATGATAGTGTTGGTTCATGAACTGTTATAGCGATTTTCGATTCTTATCCAGTAATGCAGTTTATTATGCGTTGTAATTCATTATTAATTTGTTCAATTTGGTAGGACCCAGATGGTAAGGAAACAACGTTCCAGTCAGGAGTTCCGCCTTGTTTATTTTTACTTGCAAACACCAGGGAATTATTCGGTTGCTGACCACCGAATGGTGCTGATCTAATATTAGGCCAGCTATACTATACTCGTAATGTTGCTAGTGCTATCTCCTTCACCGGAATTGCAGAAGGGAAATTCACACTGAATTCAGGATTGGTTGAGGTTATTGAGATCATGCTGGTTTTCACCGGGGTTGTGTTTTCCTCTATTCGTTGAAGTAGTTCTTGCGATATTGCCATTGTTATTATATTCGTGTTGTTTTTCTAATTTTGATATCGCGGAATCATAAACACGTACCATCGCTGAAAACTCACTTTCTGATATTAATGTATCATCGAGTGACGACGAAATCATCGAGGAAAATTGTGAGTACGCGGTTGACAGAACATGGAACTTTACGTAGTCTTCTAGTTTGCGCTGGCTACATGATGATATTTTTTTTGTTATTATTGAAATTATTCCAGCGATTGTTGTCGCCGCGGATATACAAATTGAAACAGCTATCGGGACAATCATTGTCACCGAGGATAGTATAATATCAGCTCCGGTAATTACACCGGATACCGAGTACACAGTAATGTCAACTGCGGTAATTCTTCGTCGTTATTTTTTTATTTTTTGTTTGATATTCCTCGGTGAGTGTTTTGAGTTTAGATTGAATTTGTCTGACCTGATCATAGCGATACTGCTGTGACGTTGCCAATGATGACATTTAATTTATTACAATAGATTTCAAATTGCTAGCAATACAAACGCTGGCATTTTCAATTAAGTTGTTTACTTAAATCTGCTATGAATTCCACATACCATGTTAATGAAACTCTAGCCAAATTATTATCAGTGGATATTATTGTGAATTGTTCAATCGTTCCCTTGATGATGTTGATATCATATTGTTGACCCCAGATGAACTCGTTGATGAAATATTAAATTGAGTCGGCGACACTAGTGTTAATCGATAAATACCTATGACGGTCGCGGTGATATTTAATGTTATTTTGTGGTGTCCACGTAAATGATCCGTGTTGAATCGTGTATACTACGTTGTTGGTTTTCTCATGAGGAGTAAGTGTTTCTATCATCCTCGGTAAATCATCTTTGATTACATCGTTGATCTTTTTGATCTCTTTGATGGATTTTTTTACATCTATAATTTTTTATGTCGAGATTATCTAATGAGGTTCCAAGAATTTCTCAATAAGATTTTTACGAAAAATTGAAAATTTCTCAACATGATCTTCATACCTAGATTGTAGTGTTGCTAATTCTAACATAGCTGTTTTTATCTCTGAGTTTTGATGTGGTCACCGGTGGAACCCGAAAGAAATTATCAACTGGGAGTTGAACCTCAGTGACGGATTTTTGTAAACCCGCAAATTGATTTACTTGAACGTCATGTTTATTATCGAGAGTTTTTAATGATTCTGCAGATGATATATAATTATCACTGAGTGATGTTAATTTAATTGTGAACGTCGAAACGAGGACGCCTGGTTTGAGTTTACCCTCCTTGGAAAACAACGCGATAGTATCTTAAACTGCGTCGCGTTGTTTAACTAAAATATCATCAAGGGAAACATTACTAGTTTTCAATTTACCCTGACGATCTTGAATTACAACTATTTCATTGGGATCAACACTTGCAAGGTTTAAGATCTCGGATATTTCATCTCCGATTATTTGTTTTTACATCATCGGCTGCAGATATTTCCGTGGTGGGTTTTTCAGACTAGAGAGAGATGTTCCCCAAATATCAATCATGCTATTTTATATAATTTCTCTCTAAAAAGAGATTACTCGTGTACGGTTTTATGGGGTGGTTTTCCCGATGATGAAATAGCGTTGAGGACATTTAATACTTCTATGCCGCATATTGCTGGGTCATTCATTTCCTGTGCTGGTAGCGTGGAATACCAGATGCGAATTTTTAAGCGGTTTATATAACGTATAAACTCTTTAGGCGGCGCAAATCCATATGAATCGAAATAGATGATCACACGCGGATCAATCGCGTATGCAACCCAGTGAGTTCCAGGTCCGGTGCTGTTATCGAGGATAATGATAAGTGTTTCAGCGTTGTTTGGTTGTTTTGGTAATTGATTTCTCATAAAAACACCTCTAAAGTTTTTTTTATCGCTAGTTTTTAGCAGCATCGAGTAAATCAAAATTTGACATCGGTGATATTGTTAGTAAACTGTTCCTAGTCTCACACCCTTTCCGCTGTACCATTAATACGGAGTTCCTGGTAGTCTTAGAGCCATTCCTTTTGTATCCCTGTCCGGT
Source organism: Unio pictorum (assembly GCA_030141615.1). Taxonomy (NCBI): domain Eukaryota; kingdom Metazoa; phylum Mollusca; class Bivalvia; order Unionida; family Unionidae; genus Unio; species Unio pictorum. The sequence goes on along the minus strand of JARLTB010000143.1, from coordinate 3,977,041 downwards.
AGCTTTCTTTAGTACCATCCCTGCCGCTTTACTAACTGCTCCTAGCGCAGCGGCTTTTGCTACCGCTGGGGCCGCTGCCTCAATCAACGCTGTTAACGCAGCGAAAAGTGGAAATATACCACCTGATTTTATCATGTCTTTGATCGGAGCTGCAGAGAGAGAGAGAGAGAGAGAGAGAGAGAGAGAGAGAGAGAGAGAGAGAGAGAGAGAGTGACTTGAATGCCTTTTTTTATCTTTGATAGCATCATTAAAGTGTTTTATCTGACGAGTTGTCAGTGATAGTTTATTCTGATCACCAGACATCTGATTGTGCTTCAGCGATATCGTAGTTCCACATTTGTGAGTTGATTCCGATTGCAATTTTTTAATTTGACCAGGAGTTAACGTAACACTAACATGACTATATGACATTTTATTTAATACGAGATTGATCTAATTGTCTACATATTTTCTACTGGTGCATCAACTACTCTTATTCGTCAACCAACAACTTCGAGTAGCATTAATTTAACACTGAGTATGACAGCAACTGTTCTGTAACTACCGTGTACGGCTGGTGGACCTACATCAATAACAGGAAGAGCGGTTACACGAGCTCGAAAGTGTATATCAATGACTGATTGTCTGGTTAAATCAAGATGTTCCAGCGAAAAATGGTAAATGGGATATAGGCTTTAAAATCCAACTGTGATATTTGCAGACCGGTATCTACATTATAATCGCGTCCCATAAATGTCAGCAACCGATGATACGCTCGTGCTATTTGGTTTTGATCGTAATTAAGTAAAATATCCTCGGATGGTTCCTGTTGGACATTTATCCTCAATGAGAGTTCATTAACACCTAGTTTATCAAATATCATATGGCTGCGTAATTGTGACCCAACTCGCGCCTTATCCTGTAACCTAACAAATATATGTCGCGATGCAGCAATACCCTGTTTTGATGCCATGTGCCAAGTAAATACACCATTAACAGTAGATTGCATGGCATCTGTGGTCACTGTTAGCCATGATAGCAATGATTTCCCCACACATTGCATAAATGATAGTAATTTTTTTTCCCGCAGTGATTGATGGAGTCATTACTGGCATCCGCAATGATAATTTTGATATATTTACTTTACCATCAATAGCACGGGTACGCCAGATTGCATCATTATCATCTCCCTTTCGCGAGAGTACTACTGTATGTTTCGCCCCATAGATAACTTTCTAACATTTCTGCAAAATTCAAATATATGAGATAGTGGAATCTACGCTGTCCTTGTAACATTGATACGAGTGTTGCAAGCCTTAGGTTGTAACGAGTATTATCATTTTTTACAATATCAAAAGCAGCACCTGGTCTTATTTCATGATCACTATCATCATCTGGTTGTGGATCAATTGCAGTAGCTACTGGTGACCGTAATTTTATATACTTATTGTTATCAACGTAATCATTAGTATCCTTTGCGAACATCATAAATGGACCTGCCTATCTTGTATAATCATCAGAGTATCTTGCTAACCCCACTATTGTTGTGGCAACATCAACATCATGTTCTATAGATTCAATCTCTCTTCCATCAATCATATATCTAGCACTCTCAAATAGCGCCATAATACCATTATTGACAAAGCCGAATTTGGCACCAAGTGCATATGGCGGATCATTAGCAGCATGATTATTTGTTACAATTTCTCCTTCTACTTCAATAAAAGTTTCAGCGGGTAGAAAGTATTCGATGGTATCCTGGACTTGAAGTTCGATTCTTGATCGATTATTTGGTTATACTGCATTATAGGAATAGAATTGATAATCGCGTACAGAATCATTCTTGGGTACTGGGGCGTCCATATCAAACGCTGCGTCAGGAGCCGATTTGAACATATTATTATATATTTCTTGATCTAAATCGCGATCTCGCTCGCGATTTCAAACCACTTTCCGCTATCATATTTGCAGTAATATTTCCCTGAGTGTCATGTCCATCATTTATCCGTGATGCTATATTCTGCTTCACCGCGTTGTTTATTATTTTGCTAATACTTGCAGGCATAATTTCCGTAGATGGTAGTGGTCCCAGTGACTTCGTCACCATTGATGACTTCGTCATTGTTGGTTTCTTTCGTCGCCTAACTAACGCTAGTAATTTTTCTTTAGCCGCGGAAAATGCTTTCCCGGCAACATCACCAACAGCGCTAATACCCTTATCACGAATAACATCAATAGCTTCCATTGATAATTGTTTTGCAATTGGTGCTATTTTTGGAGCCATTCTTGCAAATAACCATGCAATATTGAAACAATCCTGACTACCTGTCAACTTATAATTTTATAAAGTGCAATTGTAAATTTAATTAATGTTTGAGGGAATTTATAATCTTCTTTTATTGTTTACATTCCCTTCATGTTGTGAAGTTTTGCCTGTTTCCAATGCAAATAATATTAACTATGGTAACAGTTTTTGATATATAACCATTGTACAAAACAAAGGTAATCTGATACAATATGTAAATCATATAAAAATTATTTGTTTAAATATTAATCATCTGGGTAAAGATTTTTGAAGCCCAGTGTGTACATGATAAGATTGTAAATTGTTATTACTTACCGTCTATTTTGAGAGAGAAATAGGTAATTGTATCCATTTTTGTTCTCTCCAGAATTAAGGTAATACTCATATAAGTTCATAAGTATCGCCAGCATGATGAAACTGTTCATCATCAATGTGAATCTTTGTATTATTTATTGTGAAATAATTGTTATTTTTGTCGTTTGAAATCGGGTGCCATGTTTACTACTGTGTATATGGGGCGCTCGGCTTTCCACTAGGAGGCGCTCAAGTTAATCTTTCCGAATTCTTCCATATATAGTCATTTTCGTGAAAACATTGTCGTGAATTTCCCGAGTGTGTTCCCAAAACCTATAAATAGGGGCGAGATCCGCCGTTTTGGCAGTTGTGGTTCTGCTGGACTCCAGTAAAGGTCTCAAGATCAAACAAACAGAACAAAAGTTTCTAGTCATCCCATCTGATAATTTCAAGCATTAATAGCAAGGTAGACTACTTACTACCAACACATTAAACTTAATACTCATAATGACTACTATAATGTTTCTCTGATATTGTTTCACGTTTATTTCCTTGCTATATTAAATAAAGGTCCCCATACAGTTGTTAGGCTGACAACACAGTCACTGTGTCGTCATCAACACAACCGTCTGCTATCCATTGGAAAGTTAGTATTCGGATTGGCACTATCGAAGTTCCTACTCAATTACATGTATCAATCTCAGATATAAAATTCCCATCCAATTTGTAGTGGTTGTGTCGTTTCGATGGCGAAATAATATACCCGACACAACGACACACTTTGTTGTCACAAAACGACACACATTGTCGCATTCAATTCAAGCGCACACTATTGACATCCGGTTGCACAATACTGTGTCGCTCAAAAACGACAAACTGTGTCTCAGTCGAGAATGCGACACACTTAACATCCGGTTCCAGACTGTGCCTCTAACACATTTACCAATGTACTAAAAACACAAACCCGGGTCTGGTTCCGAACGTTGATTGGATGCACAAATATCCTTACCAATTTGGTACGACATACAAACACATTTTGAGACATGCTAACTTATTTTTGTTGTTGTTGTGTGTGTACAAAATTAATTTGGGACAAAGGGAACATTGATGCTGATTATTTGTACATGCAATATACCACTGAAACTAGTGTTTTAATAAGCTTTATCAAAACAAATGTTCTGAAAATTAGTAAATATTATATTTCAGCATTTTGAGCCCTTAAGTTTGTGGGCAAACACATACTATCCTGGAAGTCATATAATAAACTGTGTTGACTATTTATATTTGTTTTCTTTTGTGTGTTTATTATCTAAATAGGACCATTGTGGTGAACACACCATTTATTGACACTACAATTCACTGGAGAGATCTAGTAACTGAAAAAGACTTGAGTTGTCCATCTATTCCATTTTATTTGACCTTGACCCCTTGGCACGTTACAAATTTTGTTGGCAGCGGTGGGATCGATAAAAACCTATTTGATCCTGTACATACTTAATAAACAAGGGGAACAACAATGGAAGCTCACGACTCAACGTTAGAGATAATCGGAATCCAAGAACCACAACTCCCGCCATCGCAGAGAGCCTCCTCCACACATACAATCTTAAATGCAACACCCAGTGGAGAAGTACAGTTTAGAATTCGTAATGGCGGAAAAATGGAAAAGGATAGTCAATACTCTTTGTCAGAAAGTAGCATTCGCTCAACGTTTAGAAATTATCTGCCACATTTCCAATTGTGTGATGGAAGAAATGGTAATACAGCTTTTTCTACTAGCTCACCTAATGAAACAAGTGGACATGCTGACATCAGCAGACCAGTAGACCCCTTTGACTATACAAGAAGCAGTCCGAATGAGGACAGACCAAGGTCGAGTGACCTCTATGAGGTTATGTTACCTCAATCCATACGCCAACCCAGATTTGTGTCTGATAGAAATAATCATGGAGAGCCTGTCTTACCTATGTCACATGGTAACTCATATCGTCGCAATGATTCAAAATATCACAAACCAGCAACATATGATGGGTCAACACATTGGCAAGATTACTTGGTACATTTTGAGTTAGTAGCGGAAATTAATCAATGGGATGATCATCAAAATGCCTTGGAACTTGCAACTAGCTTACGTGGGGCTGCACAGGGAGTTCTGAGTGATCTACACCCTGACATACGAAGAAATTACTAAAGTCTAGTAAATGCATTAGCAGCTCGGTTTGAGCCAGAAAACCAGCGGAACTGTACAGAGCACAGATTAAGAGTAGACTGCGGAAGAGAGGGGAACCACTCACAGAATTAGCACAGGATATCAAACGCCTGGTACGACTTGCATATCCAACTGCGCCCTTACAAGTTAGAGAACAACTGGCGAGAGATTGCTTTATTGACTCCCTGAATGACTCTGAGCTTGAATGGGTGGTGTTTCAATCAAAGTCCCAAACTGTGGATGATGCACTGCGAGTTGGTCATGAATATGAAGCATTTCAAAAGGGAAGACATGGACGCTTGACTATCAAACATGGCGTACGGATGCAACGAGAAGTTTTGAACAAAGAAAACAGCATGTCCATAGATAGAGATGAAAAATCAGATAAAAATCATGACATGCTCAGAGAAATTCTAAAACGAATAGAGCAGCTGGAAAATCAAAATAAAACTAATAAAAATCACAATAAGAATAAGCAAAATAGTAACATGAAATGTGCTTATTGTGGTAAGCTTGGACACTGGGAAAGTAAGTGCTTCAAACGTCTTGATGATGAAGAAAAACTGGAACAAAATAGAAGGATAACCAACACGAAAAGTCAGATGAAATATATTAACAGTAATGTCAAGGTCCCGGGAAACGAACACTAGCTGAAGCAACGGGCCCAGCTTCAACTAATATTCAATACCAGTGGCCTATGAATGAAGTAAAACATTCTCAACAAGATGGTTTATATGTTAAGGTAACAATTTATGATATTGGGGTAAATGCATTGATTGACACTGGCAGCTCAATCACAGTTCTAAATCCTCAGAAGTATTATGCTATCTCAGATTCACTACGACCCTCTTTGCAATCCGGTGGTGGACAACTTAGAATGGCGGATGGTGGTTTGGTTACCCCATTAGGAATTGCTGAGTTTCATATCGAGATCAATGGTAAATCCCTAACACATCAGTTTTATATAGCTGATGTAGAGGCACCTCTAGTTTTGGGATATGACTTTTTGTATAGACACAACTGTCAAATAAACATGAGAGGGTCAACTTATGATCGATGGGAAATGCTTGCCGTGTCAACGAGAAAGTCAGATGCAATCTGTGTTTAAAATTACATTATCAGAGAACATCATTGTACCATCCAACTCTGAAATATTGGTTACAGGATTGATAGATGGTGAAATTGTAGGCTGTGAAGAGGCTGTGGTGGAACCATACAAATCCCACTTGGCACATAATGGCATACTAGTTGCAAAAGCTGTCGTTAACCCAAGTTATGGTTGTATCCCACTTCGAATGGTTAATTTGTCTCGTAGCTCCATTAAGCTCTATAAACATTCATGTGCTGCAATTTGTGAACCAGTGGCTTCCACTTTTCATCTGGAAGTAACAGAGAATGATGACCTTGTAGGAAAGGTCAATAAAATAACCACCACTACTTGTCCACAGGAACCAGAACATTTAAAAGTGTTGATTGAAGAGTCAAGGAAAACCTTATCTGAACCTCAGCAGGATCATCTACGAAAGCTTCTATGCAAATATGAGTCAGTATTTGCCAAATCTAAAAGTGACCTTGGTCGTACAAATATAGTTCAACACAAAATCAATAGTGGTAATGCCAATCCTATAAAACAGCATCCCAGAAGACTTCCTTTGTCAAAGCGACAAGCTGCAGAGGATGAAATCAATCGAATGTTAAAGGATGGCATAATTGAAACTTCAAAATCTCCATGGGCATCACCCATTGTCCTTGTCCAAAAGAAAGATGGGTCAGACCTTTAGACCTTGCCAGTGGCTACTGGCAAGTAGAAGTTCATCCAAATGATACTGAAAAGACTGCATTTACCACAACATGCGGTCTCTTTCAATTTAAGGTTATGCCGTTTGGGCTCTGTAATGCCCCAGGGACATTTGAACGACTGATGGAATATGTCCTCCATGGAGTACACTGGAAAACATGTTTAGTCTATTTGGATGACATCATTGTCTTTGCTGATACTTTTGAAGAACATCTCACTCATTTAGAGGAAGTAATCTTGCGTATCCAGAAGGCTGGAATGAAAATATCTCCAAATAAGTGTTCCTTGTTCAAAGAAAAGGTTGCCTTCTTGGGACATATTGTGTCATCTGAAGGTATTTCAACTGACCCTGAAAAAGTCGCTGCAGTAAAAGACTGGCTTACTCCAGAGAATATCCATGAGCTGCGAAGTTTTCTCGGCACCTGCTCATACTATCGCAGGTTTATCAAAGGATTCTCCACTATAGCTAAACCTCTTCATTGCCTAACTGAAAAGAATGCCCCTTTTCACTGGAATGTAGAACAAGAAATGGCTTTCCAAAGACTGAAGGAATTCTTAACATCAGCTCCAATACTTAGCTACCCAGATATGACTAAAATATTCATTCTTGATACAGATGCAAGCGGTCATGGCCTAGGTGCTGTTTTGTCTCAAACGTTTGATGGCCAAGAACATGTTATTGCCTACTTCAGTCGAACATTAAACAAAGCAGAAAGAAGCTACTGTGTAACTCGTCGAGAGTTGCTTGCAATTGTGGACAGCGTTAAACACTTTCACCACTATCTATATGGAACAAACTTTACTGTCAGAACTGACCACGGTGCGCTGACTTGGCTGTTGAGTTTCAAAAATCCAGAAGGCCAAATTGCCAGATGGTTGCAAGTACTCAACACCTACACCTTCAAAATTGAGTATCGGGCAAGCAAAACTCATAGTAATGCCGATGGGTTGTCGAGGCGACCTTGCATGCCATGTGACCACTGTAAGCGTCAAGAACAGAAAGATGCTTCATTTGACCAGGCGCACACCATGGAAACAGAAACAAATACAATCATGGCCATCCGTAAGACAAAAGCCAGAATTTCAACAACTGATATCCACATTAATGATGCAGTTGAGGAAGTTGAGTCTGCTGCAATATGGTTTGCCCAACACACAGATCAATCGATAGCAGATGCACAGTCCAAGGATGATAATCTTTCTTTTGTCATGAAATGGAAACAGAATGGAGATACCAAACCATTGTGGGAACATGTATCGCCATACAATTCAACAGTTAAAACTTATTGGTCTCAATGGGATCGTATACAACTTCTTGATGGAAAACTCTACAGAAAATGGATAATAGTTGACACTGGTGAAATCCGATGGCAACTAATATTGCCTAACAGCCAGAAAAATGAAATCTTGAAGATGCTGCATGATGACCCTTGTGCTGGACATCTTGGCATGACTCGCACTATTGCAAGAATACGAAGTCGTTTCTACTGGGTCGGCTATAAAGAGAGTGTCAGACAATGGTGTCAAAAATGTGAAATATGTCAATCCCGCAAAGGCCTCAAGCTACGCCCAAGAGCAGCTATGAAACAATACATTGTTGGTGCCCCATTAGAAAGGGTAGCCATGGATGTGCTGGGTCCTTTCCCAAGATCAAATAGAGGAAACAAGTACATCTTAGTAATTGCAGACTATTTCACACGATGGACAGAGGCATTCCCTATGCCAGAACAAAACACTGAAACAATAGCTAACTTATTTGTGGAAGAATTTATCTGCCGTTTTGGATTACCGCAACAACTACACACTGACCAGATGGTCAGTTTCAATCAAAACTATGTAGTGAACTCTGCTCCAGAATGCACATTGACAAGACCAAGACAACAGCCTTCCATCCTCAAAGTGACGGTCTAGTTGAAAGGTTTAACCGCACCATTGAAGATATATTAAGCAAGTATATTATACAGAATCAGCGAGACTGGGATGACCATCTTCAACTGGCTATGCTTGCATACAGATCATCTGTGCATGAAGGCACAGGTCAAACTCCAAATATGATGATGATGGGACGAGAAGTTCAACTACCTGTTGATCTAATTTATGGACCTCCACCAAAAGCGCAACAAGAAACTGATGACAACCCAGAAAATGAGCACATTAAATATCTACTTACGCGAATGAGGAAAATTCATGACAAGGCCAGGAATCATATGATGGTAGCAAGCAACAGGCAGAAGAGATATTATGATCATAAGATACAGGCAAGACAGTATAAAATAGGAGACATTGTTTGGCTCCACACAAAAACAAGGAAGAAAGGTCGAAGTCCAAAACTTCAAACAAACTGGGAAGGCCCATATCATGTAATCGGAGTGTTATCTGATTTAGTTTATAAAAAGCAGAACAATCCTAAAGCAGTACCAAAAATTGTCCATCATGACAGATTGAAGCCATTTTATGGCGGGAACCGCATGGTTGATAGAAACCTCTAATTTGTGTTGAGCCCGACACGTTTTGTTTAACAAGACACATATATAGGGTATGTAAGCCCTGGTGTTCTTGTAAATTTTACTTGTGAAGTGAACGGGACTCTTTTTGGGTAGCCGGCATTAATGTACCTATTTATTTTCTGAGACATTAGTCGACAAATGCTCTCAGTTATTTGTACTGAGGTTAGTTGGTAGTTTGTCATATTCACAGCCACCTGAAGGAAAGTCCAGAATAGGGAAGAGAGGACTCTCACTTTTGAGGGCTCTGATGTTGGCATAGTGGAATGATGGATAGTTTTGGATACATTTTTATACATTTTAGGTAGGGTATGGGCAGTACTGTCCAGTGTATTGTGAGGATTGTTTTAGTACTCTAAATGAAAAGAAATTTTGGTATTCTGAATAGCACTCTCATTGCATAATTGGGATAGAAATGGCAAGGCATTACATAATCCATAACCCTGCAAACAACATCATGCAAGTAAATGGATTAACTCTCTGCGTATGGTGGTTTTACTTTCTTCAGTTTATTTCATTCTTATACACATGTAAGTAAAATAAATTATTTCAAAAAAAAAGAAAAGAAAAAAAAAAGTTATTGGCCATAATGATTAAGGGCTAACATAAGCCATATATTATAGTTTTACAGTTATCATTGGATTTAACATTACCTCTCTGGACACTTTTCAGAATGGTTGTCCAGTGTACTGAGTGTGGCGTGTCCTGTGCGAACTGGCAGCTGCTCCATAGACATTATAGATATCATCATGGGGATAAAATCAGGTGCGAATATTGCACATACATTGTAGCTAAGAACACTCTATACCGGATGAGGGCACACTATGCTGCCAAGCACCCTGGAAGAGCCTGTCCGTATGATAGGAAGAAACATGAAAATTCTGAGAGAGTCTCAACAGTGCGGCCCTGTGTAAAATCAGTTTCAAGTTTTCACAGATCTAAGAAGACTCCAAGATCGTATAGCGGAGAGACTCCAGTGGGCACTCCAGATCACCCCTTATCACCTCTAGCACCGCTGAAATCACCTACCCCGATTTATCTAGAAGATTTTCCATCAACGCCTGAGCGGGAAGCCATGATCTCACCAAGCATGAGAAATCTCTTTAAATCACCCCAGAGACCTCAAATCAAAACTGGATCTGTTAATGAACCATCAGTAAAGGCTACTACCAAACACGGAGAGAAGTCTATACACCAGCCAGAGCTGAAAATGACAACAACTTCTATACCCGACTCACCCTATGAGCCATGTTTGGGATCATCGTGTGTAGAAGTGCCACCGTATCATCCAACACCACTAGAGATGGTGCAGTCACGTAGCCCACAGAGAAATATTGTACTTCTGTGCCCAGCGCCCACATATATGGTTAGGCCCATCCAGCTGGAGACATCGACACAAGGAACCCTGTATGAGTATATGAACCGGGTTCCCTCCCTTCATGACGCTGATCCAAGCGAGGCATTTACGGGAGCTCCAAGCATTTACGCAAAAACTCCCCAGGCAGAATGCTTGAGGCGAATAAGAATGAAATCTAAGATGTTTGGACAATTTTCCAATGTTAACCAGTTTGACCCAGCTCCTGAAGTGTGGTTGAAGAGAGTTGAGAAAGCAGTTCTTACAGATGGTACAGTATATGAGTTAACATCAATGTGGTTTCCGCATCCTACTTTCATCAGAAGAGAAAGTAAAAACACCATGACTGGGAATACAACACCATTAACCCGACATATGGAGACACAGACCGAGGAATCTTCACTATCAATCACCATGTCTGCGAAGAGCACGGAAGAGAAGGAAACAGTGTTCCATTTTCAGTTTAAACTTGAGTTAGGCAGATTTGTTTTACTTTAATGTTAATAACTATTATCCCCAAAACAAAAACAAAAATTCTTCCTCATTTCCTGTAATTTAATTCACTTTCATTGGGTGAGTGGGACAATCAAATTTGACTGTAAATGGGCATTAATAAAATAAAATAATAATAATATATACACATAAACGGGGGGGGGGGGAATTAAATAATCATCAAATGGTACTGTTTCCAGCTATATTAATTGGGTCTCCAATGCAGAATTTAACCTTGGTCTCTCATATGACAAGTTAGGATACTTACCAAGATAATTGGATAACTATGAGTGTGTGGAATATTTAATATTAGTATAAGGTTCAAATTGTATTCTTTTTCAGCCATAATCATATCCTTTGTAGTTAAAATATTAGCAAAGTTGTGTAACATGTATATTGCAAGATAATACTCCATGTCTTTGAATCAGTATCATTGAATTTTGGATAGTTAGATGTATGAATATATGATAACCTCGTTTAACTAACTAGCAGAAGTTCGAGGACGAACTTTTTCAGCAAGACGGGGGTAGTGAAACAATCCTGACTACCTGTCAACTTATAATTTTATAAAGTGCAATTGTAAATTTAATTAATGTTTGAGGGAATTTATAATCTTCTTTTATTGTTTACATTCCCTTCATGTTGTGAAGTTTTGCCTGTTTCCAATGCAAATAATATTAACTATGGTAACAGTTTTTGATATATAACCATTGTACAAAACAAAGGTAATCTGATACAATATGTAAATCATATAAAAATTATTTGTTTAAATATTAATCATCTGGGTAAAGATTTTTGAAGCCCAGTGTGTACATGATAAGATTGTAAATTGTTATTACTTACCGTCTATTTTGAGAGAGAAATAGGTAATTGTATCCATTTTTGATCTCTCCAGAATTAAGGTAATACTCATATAAGTTCATAAGTATCGCCAGCATGATGAAACTGTTCATCATCAATGTGAATCTTTGTATTATTTATTATGAAATAATTGTTATTTTTGTCGTTTGAAATCGGGCGCCATGTTTACTACTGTGTATATGGGGCGCTCGGCTTTCCACTAGGAGGCGCTCAAGTTAATATTTCCGAATTCTTCCATATATAGTCATTTTCGTGAAAATATTGTCGTGAATTTCCCGAGTGTGTTCCCAAAACCTATAAATAGGGGCGAGATCCGCCGTTTTGGCAGTTGTGGTTCTGCTGGACTCCAGTAAAGGTCTCAAGATCAAACAAACAGAACAAAAGTTTCTAGTCATCCCATCTGATAATTTCAAGCATTAATAGCAAGGTAGACTACTTACTACCAACACATTAAACTTAATACTCATAATGACTACTATAATGTTTCTCTGATATTGTTTCACGTTTATTTCCTTGCTATATTAAATAAAGGTCCCCATACAGTTGTTAGGCTGACAACACAGTCACTGTGTCGTCATCAACACAACCGTCTGCTATCCATTGGAAAGTTAGTATTCGGATTGGCACTATCGAAGTTCCTACTCAATTACATGTATCAATCTCAGATATAAAATTCCCATCCAATTTGTAGTGGTTGTGTCGTTTCGATGGCGAAATAATATACCCGACACAACGACACACTTTGTTGTCACAAAACGACACACATTGTCGCATTCAATTCGAGCGCACACTATTGACATCCGGTTGCACAATACTGTGTCGCTCAAAAACGACAAACTGTGTCTCAGTCGAGAATGCGACACACTTAACATCCGGTTCCAGACTGTGCCTCTAACACATTTACCATTGTACTAAAAACACAAACCCGGGTCTGGTTCCGAACGTTGATTGGATGCACAAATATCCTTACCAATTTGGTACGACATACAAACACATTTTGAGACATACTAACTTATTTTTGTTGTTGTTGTGTGTGTACAAAATTAATTTGGGACAAAGGGAACATTGATGCTGATTATTTGTACATGCAATATACCACTGAAACTAGTGTTTTAATAAGCTTTATCAAAACAAATGTTCTGAAAATTAGTAAATATTATATTTCAGCATTTTGAGCCCTTAAGTTTGTGGGCAAACACATACTATCCTGGAAGTCATATAATAAACTGTGTTGACTATTTATATTTGTTTTCTTTTGTGTGTTTATTATCTAAATAGGACCATTGTGGTGAACACACCATTTATTGACACTACAATTCACTGGAGAGATCTAGTAACTGAAAAAGATTTGAGTTGTCCATCTATTCCATTTTATTTGACCTTGACCCCTTGGCACGTTACAATATAATTGCCGAGACCATCTCCATAGTACGCTCTATAAACAGGCAATCGTGAGTTTACTACGTAAGTCATAGTTGGTTTATTGTGGTTGTAGTGTATGATCATCTTTTTTAAATGACATTTATCTAATCGCGAAATTCTTTATTTAGCGCGGTAATTACACCCGGTAATCTCTTGGGATCGTTTATCTTAAATAAAATCTTTCGCGTATTGATATCCAAATAACCGCTCAGCAAGTGTGCGATTAAATCGTTCAACAATTGCCTGATCGCGATGTAACACAGTTATGTCCTCGTCTGATGGTGACATTATGATGCTTCATTGTTGATAACACTTCACCCTGAAATTCCTTGTCAGGATCAACTTGTAATAGATTTGGCCAATACAGAGGACCCCTGCGATAAATCCTGTCAAACGCAGAAGCCACTTCAGTTGATGATTTTATCTTTAGAGGTTCTGCTTGTTTGTATCTACTCGCAACATCAACTACGGTTAGCGCGTACTTGTAAACACTATCATGCGGCAGAAATAATATATCAGCCTGATGAACCTTATTATGGACGCTGACATCAAAATGCGAGAAGTTAATTTGTTTAGGCGCCGGTAAATAAATTTGCCATATCGCCTGTTTGGATAACCAATCCGCTGCAGTGGTATTTTTCACCTTTGCGGCGCTAGCGAGTTTACCGATTGCTGCTTTACCCCTCCAGTATCCTCTTGGGGAATAATAAATAGATTCCATGATGTTTTTAATTACCAGCACCCAACATCAATTTACTTTTCATCGCCGATTTTATCAACCATGAAGCCAACTTTTCTTTGAAGGATTTATCAGTGACATAATTCAACGCATGAATCAATTTCACATCTGCGATATGTATGTGTTGCAGATTGCTGCTTTCATAAGCAACATCATCATGAGCCTTATCAATAGCGTTTATTGGATATTCACCGGGTCGCGGTTGGTTTCGATCATCGAGTCGGATATCGAGTCTGGTCCCGGATCCACACTAACTAAATCCTAGAAGGTGTTTTTCTCCTGGATATTTTGCCCATGGTGTTCCTGGGAGTATTACTAACTTAGCTGCAATATCACCTCCTCGTTTTTTTTTTTTTTTTTGTTTTTTTTTTAATAAATCCTTGATTTTACCAAGGGAAACAAATCTAAATTTTTTGTACCACATTGTACACACTTACCAGCAAGTGCTGATCTGTTATTTTTAGTTGTAATCGTCGTCAAGTCATTTTTGCTAGTACGCTTCTTACATTTCACACAATATAGATCCATAATGTATTTAAAATAACATGAATGTAAATGATTTTTTGGCGACAAAAACATGAGAGCTTTTGAAACATTATGCAGGGCTACCAAATTCTATAATCGGACCATCTGGAATCGGCAAGACACAGTTGTTACTTAATTTAATGAGATGGATAAAATGGGATAAGTTGTATTTATTAGCCCCGAGTGTAGACGATCATCAATGTTACGAGGTGTTAAAGGATTTTAACGAGAAAGCAAAATCGGAAATTGATGAGGATATTATTGAATTTATAACCGATATCGAGGAAGCACCGAGTATTGATGATATTGATGGAAATATTAGCAATTTAGTTGTATATGATGATGTCATGTTAGACAATCAAAATAATTCCGCTAGGATATTTTCCAGAGGTAGACATAAAAATACCGATGTGATATATGTCACTCAACGATACACACAAATACCGAAAGTGATCAGAGATAACTGCAATATTCTTGCTGTATTTAATGTAGTTGATACACATACGCTATGAAATATTCACCAGACTTGGTGCAGTGGAGATATGGATTATAATCTCTTTAGAAATTTCTTTAGTCATGCTCAGTCATTTGCACATGGATTTGTAACAATAAATTTGCACGACCCGAGATCAAGATATCGTATCGGACTTGATCAAATATTCGGTTGAAATAATTCGTCTCCGCAATTGACGCTGGATCTGTAGCGTAAGATTCTAAAGGATTTCTTTTTTTTTTGTCTGCTTGAAATGGTTTCCGTTTGAAATTGTTTCGGCTGAAATCCTTTAGAATTTTGTTCGAAATAGTTTCGGTTTGTCTGAAATAGTTTCGATCTGTTCGCCCATTCTGCTGCTCCATATTACATATTTTTCCGTAGATCGCGATTTATTTTGTCGCTGTAATTAACTAATTAATCATCTACGTCCTAATTAATATGAGTGAAGCAATATAATTGGATAATAGTTTCAAATTAGTATTAGATAATTTATTATTTCTCGCTTATAAACAGAACCGAAGCATAAAAGACATCACGCTAGCGTATAATGCAAAAGGACCTCAAATCGAAATTCAACAGAATTATGTACACACATCTCACCATGATTCGAATCATGGTGGGTAATCGTTTTACTCACCCAGGTTTGATATCTGGGTGTGTGTGTGTGTGTACAAAATCTGTAGAGAGGTCATCGTAATAAGTAATTCACCAACCACGTTTCTTTGAGGCTCTAGAACAGGGGTCTCCAAACCTTTCAGCCCGAGGGCCGCATTAACTATCAAACAGCAGTTCGGGGGCCGACTACAAACTCGAGGTCCAAATAAAAAATAATCAAAACATGGATACTGTTTTTAATTATTTATTTAATATTATTTTATTCAGTTATTATTTAATAACACATTGATACACCACACATGAACACCTGTATTAGTGGGAATGGTGAAATTGTTTCCTGGATGCCAAAATAGCAGACATTTCTGGCTTTAGATTATTTGATGTCCCTAACATCAACAGTGACCTGAGATTATCATCGGACAAGTTTGTTCTCAAAGTGTTCTTTACGTATTTCATTCTTGAAAATGTTTGTTCACACAGGTATGTTGTTCCAAAGACTGAAAGGTACCTTGATGCAAAAGTTTTGACATTAGGAAAGTCTTCCTTGGGCAAAAACTGGTAAAAACCAGTCCTTCTTTGAACTTGTCCCTAAGGAGGTCATTTGCTTGCAACTCAATGACCTCCAGCTGCAGTTCATCTGGGCAATTGGCCACATCTGCTACAAATGGGTTTTGAAACAGTCTCACTTCTTCTGCCTTTGAATCCAAGTCAGAAAACCGCTCCTGAAACTGCAGCTGGAGGTCTTTGATGATCTCGCATGCAAATGACGTGGGGAACTCAGCTGTTGCTTCAGCCATGAAGACCTTGCACTGCTAAAAGTGCGTCAAGTTGTTGGCCTGTACTTGTTCCAAAAACAAGACAAGTTTGGATCTGAAGGCCTTTAGGTGGGTGTATAGATCAGAAACTAGATTTTCCTCTCCTTGTTATTTTAACTTAAGAAAATTTAAATGACTAGTTATGTCTGCAGCAAAGGCCAATTTCCATACCCATTCTTCATCAGACAGTAATGGCTGTCGCTTGCCTTTACTTTCCAGGAAGTCACCTATTTCCTTTCTTAACTTAAATACTCTGCTCAGAACTTTCTCACAACTTAGCCATCTTACTGCTGTGTAATATGGTAAATCTTGCGATTCTGTGTCTGTATCTTTCAACATGTCTCTGAACTGTCTATGGTTGAGCCCATGTGACCTTATTAAATTCACCATCTTCACCACAGGATTCAGTACACTGCTAATGTCTACATATTTAGCACACAAAGCTTGTTGGTGAATAATACAGTGCAGGAACATTGGTTGTAGAATGTTTTTCTCATTACACATCTGCTTCACTTGTCCAACCAAGCCTTTCTTTATGCCACTCATGTTCTTTCCTCCATCAACAGTCAGGCAACTGAGGTTAGTCCAGGCCAAGTTATAATCAGCAAATGTTTTTTTTCAACTCATTGAATATATCCTCTCCGGTAACAGTGCCATACATGCTATGTAGGGAAGCCAGCTTTTGTGTTATGTTCATGTCTTCATCCACACCTCTAATGAACACAAGCAGTTGAGAGGTGAACAGCTGTCCAGCGATTCATCCATTGCAATTGAAAAATGGCGAATCTTGCTTGCATTTTTCGCTATTTGAGTCACAATGTTTTCACCCATGTCTGCAACACGGCGGGCAATGGTATTTGCACCCAAAACTACATTTTTAAATTGTTTTGACTTTTCTGGGCAAAGTTCCTCAGCCACCTCCAACAAACATTCCTTCACTACTTCACCATCTGTAAACGGTTTACCACTTTTAGCCAGGACGTAGGCAACTTTATAACTGGCCTTAGTTAAGGATTCATTTTCATTTGAGGATGTACTGAACAATGTCCTCTGAGATGTGAGTTGATTTTGTAATTTAGAAACTTTTTCGGCACGGACTTTACCCTCCAACTGTGCATATTTCTCCTGATGTTTGCTTTGATGATGACGGCGCAGGTTGTATTCTTTCATCACAGCCACGGTTTCGTTGCAAATCACACACAATGCTTTCTCGCCGGATTTTATGAAGTATTTCAAACTCCATTCTTCTTGAAATTGCCGACACTCATCATCTATTTTTCTTTTCCTCTTCTCGGCCATCGCTGGGCACTAAAATAAAGTGAATTCAACATGAATAAATATTGAAACTGAAAGTATCTTGCACACAATATCGCTCAAAAAACCTGATTATGCGAACTAATTTCGTCGCAATTATAGCTGCAAATGACCCGAAACAATTTAAAAAAATTCTTATGATTTCTTAAGTTAAACTTACCTGAATATAGTGTGCAAATATATCAACTTATGGTATAGAGATTGTTGCTTTTAATGTTTCCTCTTCAGAATATTCGAAATATTCTTACTAAACTAACGACATTCCCAATACTTCAAACACACTGATATGTAATTACGCGAAGGAAATTATCACAAAATAAAATAGAGTGCAACGTGTTTCGCAATCAGACGCTAACTGACACCAACACCTCCTCATCGCAGCAGTCAATCGCTACTGGCAAACTGTGATCAAAATAATCTAATATTGAACAAGCAGCAAACCATTTAAAAACTCCGCCACTAGATGGCGTTATATTATCTCATTGACTGTGAACGGAAGTAGAAAAAGTAAGCAGCGAATAAGGTTTTGCAATGTAGCGATCGGTGGGAAAACATAACGCACTACTGCGCGCCTCTATTTTAATTCGGTAAAAACATAACGTCCACGTAAGCGGCTGCTGATTTTGGCAGGATACACGTAAATTTCCGTAATTTTTTTCCGTAGACAAAAAAGTCTCCGCGGGCCGGATAAGAGGGCCTCGCGGGCCGTCCGGCCCGCGGGCCGTAGTTGGGAGACCCCTGCTCTAGACTGCTATTTGACAGATTAGAGACTCACACAACGGGGATCTGTGTTTCGTGTCTTCGTATTATACCTTAATGTTGTGTTTTTCATGTGCCTTCGAACCAGCTAGAACACTCGAACCTTGAGGTTAAAGGTTGTACTGTCCTTAATTAAGGTTATATTTTTCATGTGCCTTGAACCTGCTAGAACACTCGAACCTAGAGGTTAAAGGTTGTGCTGTCCTTAATATGCCTTTGAACCTGATGTGAACAAATATAACACTCAGAGATAAAATATAAACCAGATTTAGTTCAAGCAAATACAGATTAGAAAAATCGCAAAACACATAAATAAAACAATTGTTTAGGAATTCGTGAACATTAAAGATCAATGTTGGTATGACACTCCATCTTAAAATTATTTAGCTTGACTTTATCTTCAAGTCCACAGTTTATGTACCATTTATTAGCTAGACAAAAACATGTACTTGGCAAATTATACTATAAGTGCATTGTGCTTAGTCGAAATTACTAAAAATAAAAACTTTACGTTGGCACAACGTGCTGTATCTCTTGATTGCTTGCTCATGTGGCAAATTATTGCCGTGTGTCCGTTTCTGTGAATGGAGTGAACTGGTCTGAAATATTCATGTGCTGCACTGCTGGATTGCTAAATTGATCTGCCAAACATGAATTGAGTATTTGTTTACTAATTTCACAAGATGTGGCTTCTTTGTGTGGTTTTCTTTCTTTAGACTTTGAGGAAGGGGTATCAAATTTGCACTGAGACTGTGCCTTTTTCAACTACACCTTGCGTAATTTTGGGGTCCTTAGGGTTGGGTGGCATAGTTTCAGAGCGCTTTCCTAATGGAACTTTTCTTCTTCCTATTTGGTCTTAACTCCTCATCTTGTATCATGCTTTCCTTAATGTTTGCTGTCAGAATTCTATGGCGTTTGGTGGGTGATGATTTGTTATCCAGTGTGAAGGAGAAGAGTTCTTTGGGCACACTGGTTTTTGTTTCCAGCTTTTGCAAGATTTTTTTGTTGGCCTCAGTGACCCATTTTGTGAGAAACTCCTCCTCATCTAAAATATAAATTATTTAAAACTGCTGTTATTGTCACATAAAATGCACTCAGTCCTTCAAAGGTGTCTTGAAAATTATAACACACACAAGGATCAATCTGTTGATGCGGGTATGATAGCATTTAAAGGTAGACTATCTTTTAGCTAGTACTTGCCAGCAAAGCCTACCAAATTTAGTATGAAAGTTTGGGAGAGGGCCAATCCAGCGAATGGATATGTTCATGATTTTCAGATTTATTGTGGATGTGAAGAAGGTCGTGGTACTGAACATGGCCTAGGATCCAGAATTGTTACTGACTTGACAAGAAGACTTGTCGGCAAGAACAACCATGTTTACACGGATAATTATTTTTCAAGTCCAGCACTATTTGAAGTTTTGAAAACCGACAAAATATCCTGCTGTGAAAATGTATTTGCAAATATTAGAGATATTCCTGAAGTCATGAAAAATCCCAGAAACTTTTCCAAGAGGTAAAATTAGAACGATGCAGAAGGGAACAATGACAGTAACTGCATGGAAAAATAGAAAATTGGTCAATTTTCTTTATAACAACATCAGCTCAGGAGAAGACTCTAGTTCAGTGACGGCAGAGGCATGATGTTTGCCAGCAGATAACAGCATCTGGTGTGGCCACATTATACTCCAAGAAGAAAATGAATGTTGACTTGGCTGACCAGATCAGAATGCAATATGGTACATGCAGAAAAGCAAAGAAATGATGGAAGTATCTGTTCTGGTTTTAATCGATATATAAACCCTTTGCAATGTCTTCCTGACCATGAAAGAATCACAAAAGCATCTTATCACTCGAAGCAGAAAGACGAAAAAAACGGTGTCAGCTTGACTTTCGAAAAATTCTTGGACAGCAGCTTAGTGCAGGTTTTGGGATCATGGAAGCAGTCAGCAGTATCGGCTATAGATAGTGAAGGTAACTGCCACTGGCCAGTAAAATTTGACAAGCAGGGTAAATGCAAACAATGTTTACAGAACGGCAGCAGACATTAAGATTTTATTTGATGTGAAGTTAAATTGTGTTTAGACAGAGACTGCTTCAGGCAGTATCATAAAAAATACCAAATCTGCAATAAAATAGTGGACACATTGCTGTGTAAAATAGTGGTGAGAAAAATAATCTAATATACAATATAAACATATATCTTGACTTCAATTTTTTATTATGAATATGTGAATATAAACATTGATTCCTGTGAATAAAATGTACTTCTTGGTGGAAATAAGTGGCACAGATCATTGGTAAGTGTTTAAAATTTTATTTTTCCTTAAATTACATAGTATACATGGGACAAGACTGATATAGAAAATGTAGGCATGTGCACGAACTCAAGAAGCCCTCACTCAGGCAACCATTAGGATGCTCTGCGGTTCAGCCTGCTAACAGCTGCTACTAGGCATGCTGCTTATCAGGCTTGGTAGGCAGGGCAGCAGGTACTTGCAGAAGGTAAACAGTTAATGCTCACCTTACGGTTCGTCACAAATGTAGAAGGGAAAGATACTGAAGATCCTTTTTTCAGATAGGAATCCAAATCCACTGCTTTCCTACCCAACCATTTTACAATATTTACTGGAATTTAGATGTCTGTGTTAACCCTTTAGCTGTTTTGCAGTTTCAATAGGTATCAGTGCTGTCATATCAGTTACTGAGACTACTGAGGCTGATTGCTAGGCTGAATACTTGAGCATCATCGGGGCTGCCTACCGAAACTGACAATAAAAACATGGTTACATTTATATTCATTATTTTATTAGTTTTTACTGGATTTCAGTGAAATAAAAAGCAGCATACCTTTTATGGCGTCTGTTATTCATATATTTCCAATTTATATGCTCCTACATCCCATTAAACAAGAAATCCCAGTCATGTAAACTGTTTTAAATCCCATAAAATAAATCCAATATTTTCTCATGTACATATAAAACAATGAATGAAATCCACTCTAATTACATTGTTATAAGAGGTACCTCTCAAAACAGTAATTATCCACACATAAATGATGATGTTATCGCGTATATTACAAGATATGTAAACATCTGTGATGCTGCAGATTTCATACCATTTTATGTTTTGCTTTTGGTCCCCTATTTTCTTAACAAAATTGTTTATTACTTTCACAAGATTTTCTACCAGATTCTTAAGATTGAGGTAAACGTAGATTTGAAACTGCTGCAAGCTTGCCCAGTTGCAAGTTTGTCGCAAGCTTATTTTTAAGGTTGTGAAAAGCTTGCGGCATGCTTAGATTTGAAACCTCAGCAAGCTTGCGCAGGGTTATCGCAATCTTATTATAAAGGTTGCGGCAAGCATGCATATACAAGGTTGTGGCAAGCATGCATATATAAGGTTGTGGCAAGCATGCATATCTAAGGTTGTGGCAAGCTTGCGTATACAAGGTTGTGGCACGCTTGCATATATAAGGTAGTGGCAAGCATGCATATATAAGGTTGCGGCAAGCATGCATATATAAGGTTGTGGCAAGCTTGCGTATACAAGGTTGTGGCAAGCTTGCATATATAAGGTAGTGGCAAGCAGGCATATATAAGGTTGCGGCAAGCATGCATATATAAGGTTGTGGCAAGCTTGCGTATACAAGGTTGTGGCACGCTTGCATATATAAGGTAGTGGCAAGCATGCATATATAAGGTTGCGGCAAGCATGCATATATAAGGTTGTGGCAAGCTTGCGTATACAAGGTTGTGGCAAGCTTGCATATATAAGGTAGTGGCAAGCAGGCATATATAAGGTTGCGGCAAGCATGCATATATAAGGTTGTGGCAAGCTTGCGTATACAAGGTTGTGGCAAGCTTGCATATATAAGGTAGTGGCAAGCATGCATATATAAGGTTGCGGCAAGCATGCATATATAAGGTTGTGGCAAGCTTGCGTATACAAGGTTGTGGCAAGCTTGCATATATAAGGTAGTGGCAAGCAGGCATATATAAGGTTGCGGCAAGCATGCATATATAAGGTTGCGGCAAGCTTGCATATATAAGGTTGCGGCAAGCATGCATATATAAGGTTGCTGCAAGCTTGCATATACAAGGTTGTGGCAAGCATGCGTATATAAGGTTGTGGCAAGCAGGCATATATAAGGTTGCAGCAAGCTTGCATATATAAGGCTGTGGCAAGCTTGCGTATATAAGGTTGCAGCAAGCTTGCTGCAAGCCTATTAGTATGGTAGTGGCAAGCTTGGATTTGAAACTATATATATATCTATATACACACAGCATTAGCTTACATGGCCGTACTGCCACCCTATTTCTAGCCCTTGATGTGTGAAAATTACCATTTATATCAAATATGTAAAGTAATTAGCACAATATAACTCGCAATGAATGAGTAGCCATCAAATCATTTAATAATATTCAACAAAAAAAATATAAAAGCATGTTTTTACAAAAACAGCAACAATATAGCTATAATGTAATCTAAATCCATATAATCGGATGAAACTCTTCAAATCCTCGAGTTAGTTTCTGGTTTTAGACTTTATATAGCTGTGGCACATTTACTGTTTATTACATCATTGAAAACTGTCTCAGAAAGACTGGGCTGTGGGCAGTTCGAGTCCCTGTCGCATTTGAATTTGCCAACTGTTCTTTAGTAAACCGTGTCAAGAAGATAATTCACTAGTTTCCTTGCTTGAAGGAAGCTCTTGGGACAGTTGTGATGGAGTAACAAAACAGTCTACATTTTCTACCAACTGAAATTTTTTCACTCTGAAAAATGAGAAAATGATTTTAACAATTGTTATCTTCTGATAAGGCTACATTTTTTTGTCATCCATACGGCAATGATCAGACCTATTCCAATTTGTGGATACAACAATTCTATTAACGAGGGTTCTTCAGCAGCAAAGAAAAAACAATGAACAGAACATTTCAAACAGCTTAAACGAGTCTATTTGTGCAATGTTATGAATGATGCTACATATAATAATGCCCCTAGCACAAGTTTACATTAGTAAATAATTTAAGAAAGTTGCACCTTGTGAAGACCAAAACCCCAAATGAATTTACCAAAAATGTTGTGTGCGTTGGCTACTTAAAACTTTTAGTTAACATGAATTAAAAAAAATACCGTAATGTTTTCCTCCCATGGTATTACAGTGGGACCCCACTATAACACGTCCCGTTATAACACGAATTCGGATATAACACGGTCGTAGCATGGCTCCCGAAATTTCAGGTAATTTATTACAAGTATTTTTCTCAAAGACCGAAAAAAAAAAATTTTTTAAGTATGAAAAATAAAATACGTCAAGAGTTTTAATTATTATTCTCATACTCGTCTAAAATGTGCGAAAAAAAAACGTGTAGAAAATGTAATATCATTTTGGGGAGGAAATCACACACAAAATCGAATATAAAATAATCTTTGTATGGCTCCAAAAATTCAAAAAATTAATAAATTTCTTCTAGTTTTGTGCCAGAATAAACATCGGAAATACGAACCAATTGCTGGGCCTACTGAGATCTTTGTTTATTGTTGAAAAATGACAGCTCATTAGTGTCAATATTATTATTACTGATCCCTGTGCAATGAAGCCATCGTGTCTACTTTGTGTTTGTCTTGAGTGCATTCTGAATACAATCGTTGCTTTAATAATCTCCGATATACATGTATGTTCTCTTAATTTCATACACAACTAAGCAACAGCCAATGCGGGGGTTGATAAAAGAGTCTCACCAGAATGCATAAATCAGTTAATTTAAGTACATTGTTTATCATCAAAGTGAACTGCCAAGCTAAACTTGTTCAAATCAGGGGGAAACGATCAAAGAAACGAAATCCGCCAACATGTGTACATGGCTTGGTGGTGTTTTATGCAATCTGTTGACTAGTAAATTCGAATTGTGCAACTGAGAACTATACTTGACTTTGCCAAGAGCAAACGTGACATTAGCAGAAAGCAGCTAAAAATCTGAGTTTTTCAAAAAAATAACTATTGACAGATGAGAAATGTAATGGTATAAAATGTATATGACACAGAGGTCTCGGAAACGCTTAATTACGCGTATTTGAATGCAAATATTTGATCTGGGACACATAAATCACTCCATGCAGGAGTCCTTCGTACGCATGCAAATAGCTGGGAGACAAAGTTAAGTGTTGATTACTTTATCACTTTAGCTGTGCTGATATTTACAGTGACGTAATTCAGTGGTTAAAATACAGCCAGTTCTGCCTGCTGTATTTTTTAGAGTACATCAAAAGAAGATGACGCAATAACTGGGCGGAAAGTTCAAAGGACTTTGACTAGCAGCTTGGGTGGGAAAATTTGCTGAAATTTACAATGACTGAATTTTTGTCATTTTCTTTTCATTGAATTCAGTCACATAATGATCTGTGACAATTATTGAATATTTTACATCCGTGTGTGGATATTTTCGATGGAAATATTTGTATTATGGATTCAATGTATGTTACAAGATTCGCTGGTGAGTACACGGTGTTGATTCTCTTTTCATGCAATAGATTATACATGTATATATAAATTAGACACGTGTATGTACCAATGCATGGTTCTCTGAATAAAGTAATATATTATATCTGCAATTTCTGTTACCACAGCAAATGTTTTTCTCATTTAATATATATTGGTCAAAAATGGTAATTGTGCCATGCATTTTCGCACCCGTCTTTATGTACCCCACCCCCAATTAAATCCAAAAATGTGTTGGTATTGTACATGGTTGCTTATAACACGGTTCGGTTCACAACACGTTCGGATTCTATGCCTCCCAACTACAGTGTTATAGCGGGGTCCCACTGTACTTGGGGTGCAGTGTCTGCTGCAGCTCCAACTGGTTTATCTAAAGCAGGAATTTCCAGAGTTTCAGAAGCAGAATGGCTTGCCAGTGAATCCAATAAAAGGGAGTCAAACTGCAGTCTAGTTGCCTTTGGTTTTACAACACTTCCAGAACCCTACTGCCACGCTCTCTAAAAAAATAAATAACTAGATTTGAAACCTTTGTAAAGCCATGCAGACTAGTATTATTTTCTTAATATTTGTTATATCAATTACCAAGTCATTGAAATCCAATTTACATGGTGCAATAATACATCATGAAGATGTTCCTGCAGTTTTGAAATATAAAAATCTAGAATGTTTAGTTTGGAGTCCTGACAAGGCAAAGTTTGTTGTACATGTATCTGTGCATTTCATCATTTAATTATATTTTTCTTCCAGCTAAAATAAACTCTAAGTAACCAATATCAGAAAATTAACATACTAGTGTTTTCATATAACCATCATTGTAGTCACAGATGCATGAAATAAATGACTTTCAATGATGTAAATAAATTAACTGTCATATCCTAGCTTTTGATAAATCATCAAAGTACTCGGCATGACAACAATGTATTAGTGCATGTAACCAATAACAGTGTTAGGCTGTATACACTCTTAAATAGAATAATGATGAAGATCATTACATTATTCAGCAATATGCCAGTGATGACACATCATTTTTTCTTTCAAGTCATGAATGTTTTTAATTGTACATTTTTTTTATGTTGCTTTTACAATTTTTCAGTTATATCAGAACTATTTATGTTTCTGACTATTATAGAGATGTGAACAATGAAACAGCATATCGTAGATACAAGGGCTTGACATGTCTTATCCAAGTTATTTATACATATGCCATCCACCACCCACTCCAAGGCAAAAGCAATATAAAATTCTAGTTGCTAGATTGAATTGATTTGCATTAATAGACGAAAAATAAGCAATATATTTCGTTGTTTTTGTTATGTCTATACTCTTTATACTTCATATTTATATTTATATTGCTTTTGCCTTGGAGTGGGTGGTGGATGGCATATATATATATATATATATATATATATATATATATATATATATATATATATATATATATATATATATATATATATATATATATATATATATATATATATATTTACATCATTGAAAGTCATTTATTTCATGCATCTGTGACTACAATGATGGTTATATGAAAAAAAAAAATATATATATATATATATATATATATATATATATATATATATATATATATATATATATATATAATTGGCTAATAATACACTAACCTCCAATGGGTGATGGTTTGTTTTGTTTTTTTTATGGTTTAACGCCATTTATCAGCACAATATAGGCTATACATGGCGGCCAGTATTAATGGTGGAGGAAGAACCCGGAAAACCTACGGAAAGAACCACCGACCCACGAGAAGCTACTGGAAAGCTTTCTCACATAACTACATTAGCCGAATCTTAGACTCGAACCCACGCAGACAGAGGTGAGATGGCAGTGATCCGTAACGGACAGCACTTTAGACCACCCGGGGCCCCAACCAATGGGTGCTGGTCAACTGCTTCAAAAACTTCACCTTTCTTGGAGTCACATCCACATCTAGAAGAAAGATTTAAAAATGTAATCCTCAATTATGTGAAGAGTGCAAATGAATGACACAAAGAATATTCTTTAGTTAAAAGTAAAATGCCTTTTATTACCATGTTGCATGCTCTCAAAGTATCACTTTTCAGACCTTATTACTAAATTACCATATTTATCTTGCTCAGACAATTTTGACAAATGTCAAATTTATTTTCATTCAGTATACATCTAATTTTAGTCATGAGAGATGAGCTTAATATAAAAAATTCTTGGCTACTTTAAAATTTAAATAAAGTTTTTGGTTATATTCTCTTTCACACCTTTAGCTATATATACACCTTCAGTTTTCTCATTTCCAGGTTGTATTATATGCAATGAAAACAATTACCAAGTGCAGGCCTTTTATTTCCTGCAAATATTTCAAGTTTTCTTCTTCTAGAACAAAATTGTGCTCATAAAGTTCCTTGTATGTCAATAAGGGTTGAAGGCTAGGTGCCCTTGTGGGTGTACCACAATGGCCAGCTATTGGATCACTCACATACGAGCATGGAGAATGAAATAGGCGCCGGTCTGATAGTCATCCCTTCTGACCTACTGTAGTTGTATGGCTCCTCGGACACAGATGGAGAGGGGTGATGTGTGGCATCTTTGCTACCGTGTATATTTATTGGGATGCCTGGAAGAAATCATGACCATAATCACTGATGCTTGTCCTGTACTCTGCACCTGTTTTATCCGCCACATTGAAACTTTCACTCGTGTCAGTGGTCATGTGAGAAATTGACCTTTCTTCTCGATGTTTGCGGCGCTCTGTGATTATTTCCTCTATTATTTAATATTGGGTCTCCATTTTCTTCATTTCATCTGCCATTTTCTTTTGTTTGTTTGACTTCATCTATCTCTTATCATTTCTGTTTTTGCACCTTCCCTAATAAAAATATCAATAATTAAGCTTAAACAGTGCATAGACCATGCTTAGATGAATGTTAAAAAGCAACTTTTTTTTAAATGTGATTCTCAAAAATCATAAAATTCTAGTTGCTAGATTGAATTGATTTGCATTAATAGACGAAAAATAAGCAAGATATTTCGTTGTTTTTGTTATGTCTATACTCTTTATACTTCATATTTATATTTATATTGCTTTTGCCTTGGAGTGGGTGGTGGATGGCAAGAAGCCGTGTTCATCTTCAGAAATGACATTATAAACAAAACATTATAAACAAAACTGGAATTCATTGTTGTTGGTGTAGGGTTTAACACCATTTTTCAGCACAAAGTAGACTATGTGGCCAGTATTATTGGTGGAGGAAGAACCCAGAAAGAACCACCGATCCACGAGAAGCTACTGGCAAGCTTTCTCACATAACTACATTAGACGAATCTTAGACTCAAACACACGCGGACAGAGGTGATATGGCAGTGATCCATAATGGAAAGCGCTTTAGACCACTCGAGGCACCTGGAATTCATTAATGTTTTACATAAATACTTGATCTATACGTACCATTTTTTTTACTTCAACAGCATTTTCCTCAACATTCTGACGCGTCTTTGCTGACCGATTTTTTTACATTTATTGGATTGCTGGCACTATCAACTGCCCTTGTAACAAAACAATGCCCAAATTTGTATCTGTACGGATGTAGACATTAAGGAATGTTGTTTTTGGCTTGCCTAACATTGTCAAGAGTTTTTTTGACATTTAACTGTCTGGGCAGCATGTTTTACTGGTGAAATCTAGTCCAAATTTAGCATCTATAGTACTGAAAAATGCAGACAGATTCCAACATCAGAAAAAACACTACACTTGATGATATGCTGATAATTACAGGTATATATGGCGTGAAAAATATTTACAAAAAGTAGTTGTCTGATTCTACTTGCTCTGGTTGCTGTTGTAGGGTTTACGCCTTTTGTCAGCACATGATAGGCTATACATGGTGGCCAGTATTAATGGTGGAGGAAGAACCAGAGAAAAACAACGGAAAGAACCACTGACCCACGAGAAGCTACTGGAAAGCTTTCGCTCATACCCACAATTGCAGAAATATGAGACTTGAACCCACGCAGACAGAGGTAAGATGGCAGTGATCCATAACCGAGAGTGCTTTAAACCACGTCACTCTGGGTCCCCTACTTGCTCTGTGTAAAGCTGAAATAATTTAATAATATGTTGTACCGTTGAATAAATGTAATTTCAGATTCAGATGAATGATTTTGTAAATAGAATTTACCACTGCTTGAATTGTCTTCCATCTCTTTTTCAAAGTCATAGATCTAGATTAAACTTTCTGCCTTTCATTCATCTTCTTTGCCAACTTTGAACAAGATGCATGAAAGCATAATGATAATCATACTGTAATATCATCATAAAAAGACTCCATAATTCAAATGGAAATAATTTGTAATATATTGATGACTTTTCTTAAATTTATTTTCTTTTAGACATTGGTCAAACTTTTCAAACTTCAACAATTTTTCACTAGAACGTACTGTGAGCACCAAACAGTAACATTAACTTTTTACCCAAAAATCCCTGTAAGCATCTTGCCTGTACACAAAATGTGAAAAATATCTTTTAACACATTTAATACAACTATAGAGGTTGAATAATTATGTTGAAATTAGATATTTTGAGACACTTATATATTAGAAGCACATGTAATTGTATTAAATAATTTTTTAAAAAAACACTGAATAATGTGGCTGAAATTCAGTGAAGTGCGTACTTTTTTTATGTACACCGATGCGGAGGAATAATATTTACACAAGTTCAATTTCAACCGAGGTAATATGAAATGAAACTATTGCTATTTTTTAAAAACATGAACCAGTACATAGAACCACTGTGTGCAATTCTACGAGCAAGTTCTTTTGAAAACTGCATTTCAAGGAGTAACATGAACTTTGTGTAACTATCAGGTCTCATTATAATTTATTTATATATTTTTTTCCACTAACCCTAATATATTATACGAGTTGTTTGAACACTAAAATCTAACTATAACCGGCTGTCAAAATTTCCGACTTTTGGAAATCACATTTTATGACAAATAACAGTATGCAATGTTCTGTACAGTTGCAAGATTTATCCAGGTTATAACTGAGGGCAATTCCGACCAAGAATACAAGCTTAAATAAAATGTAGGATTATGACTAGTTTGTAGTAAACTTTGAAGAAAGGAATAAATATTTAATTCAAAACAAATAAAAACTAGAAGGTATCAATCTAAATAAAAATTTTAAGATGTTAATTCTTTTTTCGATCTATATTACATCCACAATTATCTATATAGCAATATCAGATTAGCTACTATATAGTCTTTGAATCTCCAGATAACAAAATCTTTGTAGTTTACAAATGAAACTTGTACATGTACCATCCATTTATGATGGTCGGAATTACACATATCCGAGGAATAAGCAGCAACATGGTCAAATTAACCCATGTGTAGTAAGCACTCAAATTTTATGCTTTCTGAATAATGAAATTTGTTGTAAGAAAAGCCTGATTGCTTCTCAAATCGTAGTTAGATACATAGTAGTTGGCTTCAATAATGAAGTTGTTGATCTCATGACAACCACATTATTGGTCAGAATATGACCAGATTATTACCATAACATATATTAAAAAGTTTACACATACAAAGATTCGGCTATAGTGCATGTGTTACAAATTTAATCATACAAACGTGTGTGTGTAAAGACACATGAACTTACCACTAATTTCCACAATGACTACATGGCAAAGCCCAAACTCAGAGGCAACTTTGCTATAACATTTTTGCCTGATATGTATTCTGTTCAGGGTTTTTTAGGTTCCTTGATAATATTTGAGGAATTCACTGAGGTTGGGGCCGCACGATTCACCCCAAACCTGCCCAAATCCACAAAAAAACATGATGCTAATCATACTCATAATCACAAGAAAACATTGGATATAGTATTAATTTGTAGAAATAGGCGACACGATCGACTGCCTTTAGTTTTTTGATTGGAAGTAATCATTGAAACAAGGGAGACAAATGTTACTATATTCATCACCAGTCAGAACTGAACTATATTCTGGACAAAATCAAATACAATAAATAAAATTACATTACTGTAGCATGTAATGGAATGAAAGAAAATGTATTTTGTATTTCTTTGTTGCATTTTTTAATTTTCCTATTTAGAAACTATTTGAAGTAAATAATTGCCTATCCGTGCCATACCTGTCAAATGCGATTAACACAACATTACAATACAACAAACAACTGAAAGTACCACATTATTTCTTTATAATAGATTTTAGATTTCTATTATATATGGAATGTCTCACTGGCGATTAAAAATGTATAAATATGCACTATGATTATTGTTCCAAGTCTAATCAAACAGTTTGAAAACATGAAATAAAGTGTATCAACAGTAAACTAATGAAGTTTAACTCAATTGTATTTTGCATATTTTAAAGCAAAGCATTAATGAAATCAAAATAATACATTTAATGTATGCAACAAATTCAACAAAAATTATAAACATTGAAAAGATTTTACATGAAATTAGTTTTTTTTAAAAAGTGTAACAATGGAAATGCGTAGCCATGTTTCGACATTAGACAACATATTATAGCCATTTCTTTTGCGATGTTCGTTCCGACGTTGCTCGCTTTCTTTGCCCAGGTTTTTTTCCGCATCTATTTTCGGCCGGATGCATTTGAATTTCCCATTGGATGAATGCATATAATTAGAAGTCTTGTAATTTAGTTGCTTTTGTAATAATTTTGTAAATATTCTTGTCTTTTCTGCTGATGTTTTTGTGCGCCAAACGGTTTCATCAATTACATATATGAAGAAGAAGGACCAAATAATTTATAATTGCCAGAGCCATATAGTGCGTGACGCAAATCTATCAACTGACTTTGAGTTGCACTATATAACCTGTTGATTAATTCAGGAATCTTGTGTTGTTTCCAATCAGCAACTTGCTTAAGTTTATTATTTATAGATTCTGGGTTTATGTTTGTCCAAAGATTCATGATAGTTTTGTTTTTTAGTGGTTTATACACAAACATCTTACTCTTTTGACATATGAATCTTTTTAAGTACTCGGCGAAATTGGGATATTGTTTTAAATACATTGTTAGATCTTCTTCTCGTTTCGCAAACTCAGCGTCATCTTGACTGAATATTAGACCACTGTCTTCATTGAAGAGCATACGAAATATAGATTTTGTGACAAGATCGTCACATCCATGTTTATGCAAAGAGTGCCGAATGTTGTCTTTAATTTGCTCAGTACAATATAAATATTCTGCATTACAAAAATTAGATCTTAGAGCATTTGTCAAAGCTTTCTCATCGTCCGTACCAAATATAAACTTATCTCCATTTTTTTCGCGAATATCTGAAAAGAGTTTGTAATATGTGTTTTCATCTGACTCCCAAACAAGACATAGTGGACCTAAGAAAATAGGGATTGGTTAGTTTTCCTGCTTATAACGCTTCTATTTTGGTATGACATTGCAGTTACAAAAACCTTACCCAAGTTAAAAGTTCGGTCTATTCCAATAATGCTTTCATTATGTCCTGAACAATTTTTGATCAAGTCTAAAATTTGTTCTGTAGAATACAGTACAATGACCGGGCTTTTTCTTTTTGTCAGAATCACTTCCTGGACAGTCATTTGTGTGAAGCTACCTAAAATTTCTAATAAATCATCTGCTAGATTTTTATTTCCTGATTCAGATGTTTTGATTTTCTCTTTACATTTTGTCTTGAATTTGCCTCGAAGATTTTGGCGCAGTAAAGCTATCTTCCTTATTCATCTGCAAATATCTATCCGTAGCCTTTGTCTCTTCTATATCATTTACAGCTTCTCTTAGAATGCTTGGATTTGTTTGCCTATATGCTCATTGCACTTGCTGTTTCCATGTGGATGATTAATTCGTAATGACCTTTCCCCACAGTATTCTACCACAGCAAGTTTTTGGATAAAACTGAATTGACTGGGTGCCTTAATTAAAGTTGTTACACGTTTTTTAAATTTTTCATCTCCTTTAAGCTTTGTGTAATATCGGTGGAATGAAAGTACTTCTTCAGGTTGTGGTTCAATTGGAATATATATAATATTCTTATTTTGTACTTGTTTCATACATATTAAATTGTTTTTTTTTTGATAAGCCAGACGCAGTCTGTTTTCAGATTCAAGCAAAAATTTCTGGTTTACAGTAGTTCCTGTATACGTGTCCCATACACCACACTCGTCGGGAAATTCCGTTTTGCCATTATGGCTATTACCAGTTATGTCTATTACAACATAACATAATTTTTAGGCCCTGGGGTATATTAGTTGGGCAATTGTTAGTGTCAGTGAGAATTGATAAAATGTCTTCGTTGCTTAAAAATTTACCATTTTGCTTCAATTGATTTACGCAGCCTTCGTTGTTTTCATAATTATAAACTTCATTTTCGTGGTGATCTGTACCATTCTCGTTCTCCAAAGGAACATTATTGCTAGAAATATCATTGTCTATTGTATCTATGTATTTATCATCATATTCTTTGACATCATTTCCGACACCATCATCTCTATCAGCATCATAACAACAAGTACTGTTACCATCCTCGGACCAATTGAACGATAGTTGACGAACTTTTAATGGTAGTTCTTTCATGATTGTGTGGCTCCATCATCATAACTGTTGTCATCATCAGCTACGTCATCTTCATGAAAGCAATCGCTCTCCAGGCAGAAGACGCTATTTTGCGTTTTGTACTTTGTTGTCGCTTCATATTAATTCCACGTTCAGTAACGTCAGTGACTGCCGCAAAGTGGTTGACGTTGTAACACAGATTTGGTTCCAGCATGTTTCCTATCGAATACCACAATACGGTCAATGGTGAAGCGGACTCAAGCGGATTGCTTGGATAAAAGATTTTGTTGAAGTAGATCCAGGCACCATCTTTCTCACCATTAACATTTGGGAATATGCTTCTTATTGGGCACATGTTGCCAAGCATTTGAAAAAGCTCCACTTATACCAGCATCAAAATATGTTTTATCGTAGTCGCTGGATACCAAGTATAATTCATTGCTAATTGGGTGATTCATATATGCACCAATGTTTTTCACCAACTGTATACATGTTAGATATTTCAATTGAGTTGCAATAGCTTCATTGCCAAGGAGTAGTATAGAAATAGCATTATACAGGCAGTTCCCATCACCTGTGATTGTTATGGGATTACCAGTATACATCGTCGACGTAATTGGCCATGATATATGCAGCGATGGAATCAGCACTTGGGACGTCTGTATGTTGATTCACATGAACAGATAGCCGTAGCTTAAAAAGCAGTTCTCTATCAATAGCAGCAGTCAATTTATCTAGGTTTTTTTATCTTGCAGCCTATAAATGATAAATGTTATACAAGTCAAATTACAATTATAATGAATCGATATTGTTCAGTCAATCATGATTTGAAGGTGAGATAGGGCTCGAATTTTCCTGTAAAGTACTCTAACTGTAATCTTTTCAAGTAACCCACACATTCACATATTTCTGATAGTGTTTTATAATAATTAATGCAGCTATAAATGGTATCTTTTTTAAAAATAATTGTGGCAGACATTACAGTTCAAAACATGTTAGAGATATGCAGCTGAAATATTATCCGATTTAAGTTACGGTGTATACAGAATATAAATATCATAATTTTATTACTTCATTTGGCTATTTAATTCTGCTGATGATCCCTCGGCGTGTTGGAAACGGTTAATAGGGTACTGCTCTAGTTTAGCGTGCTTACGAGCACGGACAGAAGGCTTACAAAGAAAATATACACTGTTATCAATTAAAGAATAGGATATCCGAAGAATGTTTCACACTTTAACACGTATACAACAATATTACACTGCATGCAACATCTATGTTTAACAATACAACACAATAGTTGTGAATACACCACTATATACCTTAGCGTTAACTATACTTAGCAATAATAATTGGATTATTAAAATTGTAACTGAGTCTATGTAACTACATAATGAGTATATGATAACGAATGTTAATCAATATTTAATTGACCCATAATTTCAAATAATACATGTACAAAAATATATGACAAAATATATTTTTTAATCAGTCGTTTTTTGAAATTGCTGATTTCATAAAAGTGTACATTATATTTATTTTATTATTGTTGGAATGGAAAAAAATTAATGTTTAAAAACACTACATGAGATGGCTCATATTTGTGTTGATTTTATTTCGACTAGAAACATGCTAATAACTTTATGATGTAAATTTACTAGGCGAAAACTCGTTTTACAGTTTGTTATTATGCTAAAACAGTAGTACCTATTAATATACAGTATAAATCAGTTGTTCCACTGTTTTCATTTTCATATTTCACCTGGTCTGAATCAACCGGTAAGATGGACCGTATCAGCCATGGTACGAATCAGCCTTGATGCAAATCTGCCAGCATTCATCATTTTCTTGTGATTTAAATTAACATAAATAAATTTTATAATTGTTATAGAGAGACAGTTTTCTTAACACAAGACTATTTCCCATAAATGCTTGACAAATCATTGAGAGTTATAAAGATACGTTTAAAACGCATATATTTTAATTATTGTGTTCTGTTCTGTCTATCGGCTTCTTTTATTCTTGGGGATCACATTTTTGCTAATGGAGACTATATCTGGTAGCTATGTGATGAAACAAACAATCAATTTAATACACTGAGATATAGTGCTGTTAAAAAAAATTGAAGCATTAACAACTGTCAATTAAAATTCACATTTACTCATTATTCCAAGATGTTGCAGTGCACTGACAAAGTCAAACCTTGATCCATTCAAAGAACGACAGGAGGTACACACATAATCCAACTCCAATTCTTACCATTGTCTTAGTTCTTCGTCACTTATAGACTGACACTGTCTATGGTAACAATTTGCACACGTAATACAGTAAACACACTCAAATGCATAAATTGCACTACAAATACCACATGGATACTTCTTTGCGCGCTTTGGACCCATTTTGCACAAATAAATTAAAATAAACATATTTGTCTTGTAGCAAATTATACTCGATGAAGCATAAATTCTGAAATGAAAAAAATGCTATTGCGATCTTTATATATATATATATATATATATATATATATATATATATATATATATATATATATATACTATTTAAAACAATTACAAAATAATTTCACCATTCTCATTTACGTTAGAGCATCCTACTTTTTATTTACTCACTTCTTTGATTTGTACCGCCATCTGTAACTTCCGTGGACCGCCGCTTTGTCAAAGCATGTATTAGAATAATAGTTTGCTGTTTATGCATTGTCTGCCTTAAACTATAGAAATTACAAAATAATTCACCATTACTCATTCATTGTAGAACACTATGCTTATCTACTCACTAATTTGATTTGTACCACCATCTGTAATATCTGTGGAACGCCGCATAGTCACTTCATTCACTCAAAGTTTCTGCCTTACATTTATATGTATTTATAGATGTTCCCATCTGTTTCACACCAATGAATCGCATGCGCAGAAGACTACTTTATTATTAGCATTCAATTTTAACCAACAACATTACTATTCTTAAATACAGTGACAATTATAAAGAAAATAATGAATAAGCATTTAGTTTCTCTTCAAGTTAAAACTAATGAATCGGTACCATTATAAGATTTCAAAATTTTATTTTTATCTAAAATGCCAAGAAGAAACATAACAGACTGCTATAGCCTTTAGCGACAACAAAATGTTAATAAAGACAATAACAAATACATTTAAACATTTATAATATCGTGCATATGTTACTGTTGTCATTCACG
Source organism: Unio pictorum (assembly GCA_030141615.1). NCBI lineage: Eukaryota > Metazoa > Mollusca > Bivalvia > Unionida > Unionidae > Unio > Unio pictorum. The sequence continues at coordinate 3,940,260 of JARLTB010000143.1, read as the reverse complement.
CTGATTCACAATGAGGCCTTTTGTACTTGGAACATATTGACTGGGTCCGCCTTCGACTTGATATGTTGATGAATCCAGTAACATTTGTCTCCCTTTTGTCATTTCCATACGATGTAAATAATAAATGTGGCATAATTTGTCGTCTGTTTCAACAAGATAGTACTATTTCAACTGTTTTCTTGTGGTTTGAGTATGTTTCATTTGATTTACATACTGTTTTTTTGTGGATTTAGATAGGTTTTGGGTGGTTTGGGGCAGGTTTTGGGTGGTTTGGGGCGGGTTTTGGGTGGTTGTGGGTGAATCGTGCGGCCGCTGAGGGGCGGGTTTTGAATGGTTGTGGGTGAATCGTGCGGCCGCTGAGGTTGTGCTATCATCCCTATCAAACCAGCAGTATACGGGAAATTTTTTTTCTAAGTTTTGCAATGTTTAATACTCGAATGTCCAACAGTTGCTCCAGCCTCTTACTGATGATGAAATCTGCGTGCATTTTACGCACGTAGTTTAATAGTGTTGTGATCAGCCTTGCCAATTTTGTTACTATAGATTAGTATTAAATACAAAATATTAGGCAATTGCGAAAGAAAACGACAATAACACAGGTATCGTTTGTCAGAGAAACTTACAGTTGAGATAGAATATATGGTATGAATATTAACTGCCACAGCTGACACCACAGGCAATGGTGTGGTCTCCATACAGTTGGTTAGAAAGCATTCAGATGATAATCGCCCATCAGGTGAACATATTGATACTAATTAATTTAAGCAAAGCTTTCATAGAAAGAAGATCTCCAAATATGTCAATCATAACAGAATGTAACATGAACACCTTTCACCTTCATACAAAGATAATGTTCAGTCATTTCTTCTGTTCCATAGTCAAAGTCACAGAAATGAATAATGTAAATCAGCTAGTTGTCTGTTTCCTTTTTAAACTGCTAGTTTATTTTATCAAGCTTTACACAGTATACACTATCATAGTGTGGTCATGTCCCCAGAAGGTCAAGTCTACAAAACACGTATACATGTGACACTCATTATGCAAATTAGACTTAAGCATTTTAAATTTAACTTCGTTGATAGTCCATTTGTACCACTGCTCATTTTTTAGCTATTGCTGGCACCGTGTTCTATGCCTCGCACTCGGCTGATGTACGTATTCTATGTATTGACTTGTTTCAAAATTATACATAAATAATCTTTACATGACAACTTATAGGTATAATTTGCACAAGAACATCCTTACCTTAGAAGTGTTCTATGGGAAAATAACTTTTCATTTACACCAGGGGCCCTGCGTGGTCTAAAGAGCTCACAATTACGGATCACTGCCATCACACCTCTGTCTGTGTGGGTTTGAGTCCCTGACTACTAATGTTGGTATTGGTATGTGGAAGGCATGCTGGTAATTCCCATGGGTCGGTGGTTCTTTTCGGGGTTTTCCTCTGTTATTCCTCCACTGTGTTTTTCATGATTGTTTTCAAAGCCATGATACAGGTTGGATGCATTACATCTTAGGAACACTCCTACCAACATAACACACGTTAATGCTAATGAAGTCGTACATTGCTTTTGGACACGTACACAACCTCGTATTAGCTTGGTTTTGTTGTAAGGAACATTCTACCAAGAATGATGACAAAAAGCCTAATTGTTCTGGAAAAAAATGTTTTCCATGCCATTGTTATGGATGCTAGAATACCACACAAGTCACAGGGATACACAATGTCCGAACAATAATTAAATGGTGTCAAATCTGACTTTGTATTGCATTGTTCTAGAAAAGTTGAAAACTGATTTATTACCTGTTTGGTAAGGAAACTACATCATTACTATGTATACTATGGGTGAGTATAGTGTCCCCAGACAACTGACTTAATTTGTCTATTCAGTAACTGCTGGATAATGCTGTAAATTACCATAAATTTGAGAGTTATGTCCCTTTACTTCTATGTGTACACACACACACACACACACACACACACACACACACACACACATCCTTTCCATCATATGGTATTCTACGGTACTGATTCAAACATTGTATATCACTGTTACAAATACTTGCATAGTCTGCACCATGTAAAGATTTTAACAAGAGAATTTAGTTGCTGCTAAATGCCCATAAGAATCGCCATACGGTATTTTATGAGATCATGTTTCAATACAGTTTTTGCAAGTTTAATGTTGACTTTAAACCATATATTAACATTTTGCCTGAATACAGTTTTGTCAGGATATCAAGAAGGAATCAGTTCTCTGCAAGGATCACAAACTTGACAGCACAATAGCAATAGCATGATTATTTGGTTTAGTTTAAATTTACTTATAAAACTGAAATAAAAGTGTTTGGTCAAATATGTCAATTAACAAAATATAATTTTCTTCTTGTAGGTGTTGTTAAATAGTTGTTGATGAATAATTTTGTACCTGGAAAATGATGAGGCATAATACGTCTCTTACACGAGTCATTGATACATTTAACATTATTCATGTTCTGTTTTACTGCTGCTGCTGGTGATGGTGATGATTTTGCATGATAATGGTGATGATAATGGTGATTTAGTTATATTTGCCGAATAGTCATCATACATTTACTCCTAGATTCTAGTCATTACAGAGCTGTCACTCCTGATACTTTACAACTTGTTTTAACAATATTTATCAATTTATTGCAATACCCTTCTTTATGTTTTGGGCTAATCTGATACTTCACTATCTTCTTAATTCCCAATGTTTAGCACTTTAAGCCTCTGAGTAGTTTTTAGGGGTATTTACCAGGACCCCCTTATTAATTTCAAAATGAGGCTTATAACAATTCTGTGACCACAGACAAATAATTCTGACAGGGTCTTACTAAATAAAATAAAACCAGACAATACCACACAAAACCAAATTAAAAAAGTGTGTTTATATTGTTAATTATATTTTCTGAATAAATTAATCAAAACAAAAGACATTTTCAACATATTTATGCAGATTTAGAGGACAAAATTGGGCAACAAAGTTCAAAATCAAATAATGACAAAGTTATAACAAAGTTTGACAAAATCACATTTAAAATGTTTAATTACTTTATAAATTGTCCACTTAACTTATTATTGAAAGCAAATGCAATTTTTCAATATATCCCAATCATACAAAGTTAGACAAAGTCATCCAAAGCATGACAAATCCTCACAAAGCCTGTCAGACATACAAGTCATACAAGTCAAGTGTATTTATATTGTAAATTATATTGATAAATAAATTAACCAAACTGAAGGATTATGCCAAAATAAATAATCCAATAAATTAAGGTGGCAAAGTTCAAGTTCAAATAAAGTCGAAATCGTATGTAAAGTGTTTATCATTTGATAAATTGAACATCTGAATGATTATCAAAAGAAAATGCAACATTTCAATGTGTCCTAATAATGCCAAAACCGACAAAGCCTCACATAGTCTGACCTAGAAGTGCAAAGTCATATTAAGGTTTATTGACTAATAAATTAAACAAATGGAAGGATTAGTTTCAACATAATTATAAATAATGATAAAGTGTTAAAGTCTGACACAAAACATATTCAAAATGTTTGTTATTTTATAAACTGTTAATTTATTTGTTTGCTTGATTAGGATTTTTAATGTAGCTTTAACAATTATTCAGTCATTTCTCCACGATGTCTGCAATAAGGCAGTTTATATTAATGTCTAGCACTAGATTATCATGCTGCAGACACATAACATGATGTCCCACCCAGTCACATTATCCTTAAACCAGGCCGACCAGTCCTAACACTAACCTCTTAATGCTGAGCGCCAAGTACTATTTTTTGTAAATCTTTGGTAGGACTCTGCCGGAGACTGAACCCACGACCTCCCGCTTCCACGGTGGAAGCTCTAACCACTAGGCCACAGGAGCGGTTTACTGTTCTTTTGACTGATTATCGAAAAATTCAACAAACCTTTTGATGTTTCATAAGAAAGGCAAAGTGATAAAAAAAAATGTGTACTTTTGTTGCATGTTATTTTTGCTTAATAAATTACAAAAGAAAAATATTAGATTTACTAAGTACACCATAATTAATAATTATTAGTTAGGAGACAAATTCAAAAATCGCTGCATCTCATAAAGGCATCCGGAGCCTGACAGTCTTAACTGGAATGTTTATTATTTTAAAGTGTATATGATAGACTATCAACAGAACAGGTTATTTTTCACACAGGCACACAATGTTATAGAATGACATACTAAAATGTGTCACTTTACTTATAGGTAGAGTGGTGCTACTCACCTAATTGTGATTGTAACAGGCCTTGTGGTGTGTTAATGGAACACTCACCTAATTGTGATTGTAACAGGCCTTGTGGTGTGTTAATGGAATACTCACCTAATTGTGATTGTAACAGGCCTTGTGGTGTGCTAATGGAATACTCACCTAATTGTGATTGTAACAGGCCTTGTGGTTTGTTAATGGAATACTCACCTAATTGTGATTGTAACAGACCCTGTGGTGTGTTAATGGAATACTCACCTAATTGTGATTGTAACAGGCCTTGTGGTGTGTTAATGGAATATTAACCTAATTGTGATTGTAACAGGCCTTGTGGTGTGTTAATGGAATACTCACCTAATTGTGATTGTAACAGGCCCAGTGGTGTGTTAATGGAATACTCACCTAATTGTGATTGTAACAGACCTTGTGGTGTGTTAATGGAATACTCACCTATTTGTGATTGTAACAGGCCTTGTGGTGTGTTAATGGAATACTCACCTAATTGTGATTGTAACAGGCCTTGTGGTGTGTTAATGGACAGTTGCACTTCACTACCATATGCCGTAAATTTTGTATCAACAGTAAATAATTTCCTGTACTCTGGAAAATCTCTGAAAAGAAGAGAATAGAAGAATTTCACTTGTGAAATAGCAAACTGACCAAAGCAAAAGAAGGAGAGAGAGAGAGAGAGAGAGAGAGAGAGAGAGAGAGAGAGAGAGAGAGAGAGAGAGAGAGAGAGAGAGAGAGAGAGAGAATTTTTTGATTATCGATAGTAAAGTTAAAGCAGAATAATGACTTAAACTTTCAATATATTAAAAATTATAATTACCTATTGTTGGTTGTCGTTTCACTTGAATTCAATTTCATACTAATTTAAATGCAACGATGAGCGTTCATTGTTCAGGAATCTTGTGTTCGTAGTGCACTACTTCATAAAAACAATCTTTCATGTATAAACCATAAGTGTGACTTGTATTGCATGAATCAATGTGAATAAAAATAGAAACTTAAAAAATGTAAACAATAAACTTATCAATATGCAAAAGTGATGGTGAATAGGCACAGGTAGACATTACATTTTGAAAACACACGACATGGATGCAATTTGATTGACTGTCAATACAGTGGCTCATAGTCAATCAAAACTCTATTCTAAAGGTAAATATGTATATTTATATGTGATACACATAAAATATATGTATAGTATGTATCCGATATCCATGATATACCAATCTATGTGCATACCAGGTTTCCTTATAATGAAAAATGTATCTCATATTATTGGTTCAGCATAAATACATTACATAAATTCTGCTAATACATAGATATAATGGTCAGAAATATTTGTCTTAAAATCGTTTATAAAAAATCAAAACAAAATATGTGATAAAACACAACCTTGCCTTACCTCAGATGGGCAGTTAAATATTTATATCAGGCTATTTGACGTTTACGCATACTCTTTCACATTTGCATATATGGGTTTTGTTATTCACGCACTTTACTACTTTCATTTACTAATTTATTGCACGCGAGTTTGTCATGTCAATATGGTCAAAGGCTTTTTGATAATCAACATAATGATAATAAATCGTATTTGGAATGTTCATCGAGCTGAAGTTGTACACTCCACTGTCAGCTATATGAATGCGCACAAGACACTCATACGGGCATTGTCTAGAAGTAGATTTTAGATCATCTGATGTCAATCCATTATGTTTTGCATGCATCCAACACTAGCATTTAATCACATAAAGAAATCAACACCACCATTAAGTCCACATACAAGACAAGGCCAGTTTGATTTTGTCTTTTTCGAGCAAAAACACTAGGCATTTTGAAATTTAAACTTAAATAGGATGTTTGTTAAATATAAACAAGAAATATAATTGAGAGAGATGTAAAAGATATCTGATGAAGCTAACATTAACTTGCTTTTCTTGTTGATAGACCAATATTGACATTATGGCATAACCGATTAGCATTTTTCTACCGATTTCCGATTCCGGATTTTGGGCATGAAATTTTTCCGATTCCGGATACGATTCAATTAATCGGAAATGCTAAATCCGTATTTTTTTTCTTAAAAAAATCATCTTCCGTTTCCGGGTTTCTGGTATCTGGTTTTGCCGTGTCTAGCGTGTTACTTAGTACTTTACCATATCCGGCTTCATTTCCGGTTTTCACCCGCCAGTTCAAATAGATTGTCTCACAGCGTGGCTGTGTTGACCATATTGGACTTTTCTGACTTCTTATTTAACTTTATTAACGCACTATTGAATGACACGCAGTGTTAGACACGGTGCTATAGAAATTCAACTTTATTTTTTTTATTATCCGAATCGGTCGTTCCTGCCTTGTCCGACTCCGATTAATCGGAAGTTCATACTATCCGGTGGAATCCGATTTCCGGATCAAAAGTCGGTTATACCCTAATTGACATGTCCCCTGGTATTTATAGGCATGATCTGACAAGTTGCATTCCTTTAATTGGTTAGTTATTCAAAGATATAAGGTGTTACAGTTTGGGGGTTTACTTTTCAAGTTAGGAATGATAACAATACTTTCTTTGATGACTTTACATGATTTTGTTTGCCATTTTATAACTGTGTGCCTGTGTGAAAAATAGCCATTTCTGTCAATAATTTATTGGAGTAGATCTTTTTAAAATAAACATTTTAGTTAAGATTCTGTCAGGATTTGTGTGACTTTGTTATCTTTGTCAAACCTAGACATAACAGTAAATCATAAATATAAAACATTTCAAATATGATTTTGTTTGACTTTTTTGTTATTATCCAAATTAATAAATCTCTTTTCTCAGTCTATTAATGTGGTCCATGTATAACCCTAGTCTTTAGATTTGGTTAATTTATTGATCAAACTGATACGGCATCATAAGTACACCTTACCCAAACCAAAATGCATGCTTTCCACAAGCTTCCAGTAAGCTTGCAAAAGAAAATTCTCAAAGTCTGCAAGCTTACTGTAAACTCTCAAACTTACACAAATTACGCTAGCTTGCAAAAGGAATTTTTCCAAGTCTGCAAGCTTGGAAAGTGTAAAATTGAAGCTTCCTAGATTGCAAAAAATGAAGGAGTGTATCTGCAGTCATTCATCAAACAGCAGCACAGTGGATAAACTTTAACATAGAACATAATTTGTCCACATTGTTTTTACACCATTAAATATAAAAAGAACAGAGCAAGAATTTCTTGAATGTGTGTTATATTTTACACTGTTATAAAGGATTCCATTTAGTAAAATCCGGTAAAATACATAGCATTTACCGATTGCAAAGTTATTTACAGACTGACTTAATGCAGCGAGATATTTGAAATCAAGTACTTGTAAATGCTTCTTACCAACAATGTATGCACCATCAAATATAGTCTCTAATTTTGTGATGATAACTTCTGGCATTTAGTTTTTGAAAGAATATTCCAATTTCTGTTTCATTGCCAATTGTTGTATTTGAAAGTGTAGGTAATTTTAACATTGTTGAAATAGCGTCAGACTCCTGTGATCGAACGGAAATCACGTGGAATAATGTTTCTGATTAACTCCTTAATATACGGTAATTTATCCTGCAATTAATATAAATGAGTATTAAAAACTAAAAAATGTACCACCCACCCACCCTTTTGCCTTTGCAGACCTGTTTACCAGTCCGTATTTAACTATTTGTACGGAATAAAGCTCATTCGTACGGTCGTATGGTCATTAGTTTTAAAATACGATTTGAGGTTGCATTCATTTTTTATTTTTTTTTAAAAAAATTTTAATCGTTTTTATTCCGGTTCGTTTTGTTGCATCGTCTCACGGAAATAGACGCACTCCAATACGGGGGTAGGAATAAATACATTCTGTATCCCAAGAAACCCCAAACACTGCTGAAACAGAGCGAAATGCCCATCTTGGGGCAAAGAGTTAAAATCTCGGAAACGGCACCCATAGTAAGGGACATAGCCCCAAAAACAGTGGACGTTGTCATATCAGGACTCCCAGTAGAAATAGCAAGTACGGTATTTATGGAGAAACTGATGCTAATACATAAAGTCCATATCGAGAATGACAAGAAAGCTATGTGTTATGGACATGAAGGAGTCAAAAACGGGGATAGAATAATCAAAGTGGTCCCTGACGACATAAAGAAAATCCCACCTTTTTTCTATATTATGGGTTTCCTTTGCAAGTCCTGGTATCGGGGATGTGAAAAGGACAGACCATGCCCCAGATGCAAAGTCATAGGGCATACAGCAAAAAATTGCACGAGATCGGCAACAGTAAGAGACCAAACATCCTATGCAGCAAAAAAAGCTAGGAGAAGAAGAAAAACAAGAAATGCAGCAACCCCTTGAGCCACAAGTAGTTGTAGTAGAAGAACAACAAGTTGAGAGGGGTGAGCAGATACTAGAAACACTAGATACAGAAGAGCCCTTCACAACACCAAAAAGGACCACAAAGAAAATGGTACCAGCCACACCATTGAAAACAGGCAACAAATTTGCAGGGCTACCTATAGAAGAAATATCAGAAGAGTTAATTACGGATGAAATAGAAATGAACGACATCCTACCTCTTGAATCCACACCAATAGTACCAGAAAGGAGGAGAGGAGAGAGAGAAAAAGGAAAACCAATACCTTAACGGATTCCTCAAACAGTCAAGAAGTGGATGCACAAACCCCAAAACAAGCACTTCAGAGGAGAAAACCAAACAGACCAAGAAGAAGACCGAGAGAGACTAGAAAGAAGAAAGTGACATAGAAGATTTAACCGGAAACATAATGAACGAGACTGACGCAATGGAAATACAAGACAGAGAGACAAAAGACTTTAGGAGACAGACGGACGAGGGGCTAATTGCCCCAAACTCCAACATAATAAATTAAAAATTAGAGAACATAAAATAACAATTAAGCACATAAATGAAATAATGACATACAAAGCCACCTGGACCAAAAATGGAAGAACTAAACTTCCATATCACATCAATAAACACTAACGGATAAGATAAGGAAAAAACTGCACAACTAATAAAATTAAAACAGGACATAATACTAATTCAAGAAACACACAACAAAACTTACATCAGAACTAATAAATGAACTCGAAATCAAAATGGATGCAATAGTAGTGAATAATGAAGCAAAAGACAATGATACTAAAGCGGGAGTGGCAATAATAATACGTAATAAATACAGGCAAAACTGGGAAATTATGAAGGAAGATGATAGTTTAAAGGGATGAATAATACATATAAAAAATGACAAATTACATATTATGAATGTATATGCTCCAGCAGAAAGAGAACGTCACTATGACTTTATAATAAATTTAACTAATTACTTAAATAGCTTCACAGCAGAACAACTGATTATGGGGGGGGGGGGAGATTTTAATTGGGTGGGGGAAAATATAGATAGAACTGGTAAATTAACAACTACAGACCTAGCAGTCATGACTGTGATGGATAAACTTATAAAAGCAAATAAGCTAACAGATGTGTATAGAAAGTTAAATCTCTTAAGAACAGAATATACACATGAATATGTAAGACAGGGAATTAAAAAAGCTAGTAGAATAGATAAATTTTATGTATCAGATTTTGATTATAAAACATACAAAAAAGCGGAAATTCTAGATTATAAAATTTCAGACCACAAACAAATAACGCTAAAAATAGTGATTAAAAATAGCAAATGGGGAAAGGGAAATTGGAAGTTAAATAACTCAATTCTTGAAAACGAACTAGTAATTCAAGAAATAAAGGCAGAAATTCCTAAAATACTTACAAACGAAAAGGAACAAAAAATAGCTGATATAGCAACGGATTGGGATAGATTTTAAAAAAGTAAAGCAAGTAGTTATATATCACTCAACTAAACGTAAACGGATTCAAAAAATAGAAAAATTACAATCAAAAACATTGATAAATGCAGAAACAACACCTTTGAGGGATAAGGAGAGCTACTCCCAACAATTAGAAAAGCTAAAAGAATATGAAACAAAGGGAAATGAAACAAGGGCGGGAAAAATCCACCATGTATACAAGCAGGCCAAAGAATTATATAAAAGGGAGGAAAAAAGGAAAGGGGATGGAAAAACACTAGACACTCTAAAAATAGAAGGGAGGGAAGTAACTACTAAGGCAGGAATAATGAACGAAGTTCACAAGTACTACAAAACACTACACTTCTCAAAACATAGACAATGACACTATAACACAATATCTAAATACAATACAATGTGAAATGATCTCACCTGAGCACAAGATACGGTGCGATGAACTCATTTCTGTGGAAGAAGTGCAAACCAATATAAAAGAACTTGCTAAAGGTGAATCACCAGGTCGAGATGGCCTCACTGCGGAATTCTATAAGAAATTCCAAAGTGAGGCGGCGCCTATTTTAGAATCTTTGTATAATAATATATTATTATATTAATATAAATGGTCATTTCCACACATCAAGGGCTAGAATGGTGGCAGTACACGCCGTGTCAGTTTGTTTAAAATCTAAGCTTGCCATGCACAACCTTAAAAATAAGCTTGCGGCAAGTTTCCCACAACCTTAAAAATAAGCTTGCAATAAGCTTGCGGCAAGCTTCCCACAACCTTAAAAATAAGCTTGCGCGAGCTTGTGGCAAGCTTGCGCGAGTTTGCGACAAGCTTGCCGCGGTTTCAAATCTAAGCTTGCAACAAGCTTGCCGCAACCTTAAAAATAAGCTTGCGATTTTGGTTTGGGTAATATTACAACTTTTCTGGCTTTGTGTACCATTGTTGTCTTGCATATAGACAAATGTGGATAAAAATTGATAACTATCTATAACATTTATTGGAAATTGCATTTTCTGTCCATGATCAGTCAAAAGAACAATTCACAAAATAAAAGAAACATTTCAAATATGATTGTGTCAAGACGTGATCAATACTTGACCATTATTTTGAATATGAACTCTTTGTCACCCAGATTTTGGTAGTTTGTTTTGGTACAATTATCTTGAAAACTAGTCTGAGAAATTTGGTTAATTTTTTTTGTCAATATAATTTATAAGATACAATTGTCTAATCTGAGTTTACACTATTCTGTCAGGCTTTGCAAGGCTTTGTGTTGGTTTGTCAGGTTTAGCAGTATTTAGTAGGACCTCATGCATATACACAACCTTATGTCATCAAGGATTTCTTGGCTGTATTGATGTCATAACTGAGATGTACTGATTTTTTATATCTATCAATTCAATATAACCAGTGTGTTAGTGTCCTTAGTTACTGTTACGTATATTTGATTTAAGTCATTTATTTTTGTTTTAATCGCTTATTTGTCAGATTCAAATTTTACATTTTAAGTTTAAGATTCATTCAATGGGAGATATTTATTTTAAAAGTGGGATGCTTTATAGAAGCGTCTATTCGGCAAACTACGGTCCCTCATAAATGCTTTATAGGCAAATCAGAATTAAAAAAAAGGACGCCAAAGTCGTCGCACCCCCTCTGCTGCTACGCGTTAACACTAATAATTTATGATGAAAATCATTTAAGATGAAAGTCTTTTAGGACTTTAAAAATAGACTAATTTGTAAAACCTCACCTTGTAAATCAATTAGATTATTGGATAGGTCAGTGAGTTTGAAATTAATTCTAGTTAATGAATCATTATGACATCACATATAGACTGGATTAGTTGGATCCTCAATAATTAGAAACCCTGGAGGAGCTGTTGGTGCAAATGAATATAAAATATATCCCTGCTGAGCTTGATTTGATCGCTCTAGATTTATTGGATAGCTTCCTTCGATAACATCACATACTAAATTCGATGCAATCACTGAGGATATATAGACGTTGAATGGAGCGATATGCCTGCCGCCTCCGTCTGGGTCATTATGTTTAAGGATAATTTCCAGTGGTGATGTTTTTTTTTCCATGCGTCATGAATCTTTTTAAAACCATCATCGATGGCATCATTGAGAGATTTTTTCATCTCTGGGACTTTATATCCTGGAAACTTAAATGCAGGAATATCTTCAACGCGGATTTTATGCTTTGCTGCAAAATTTGTTCTCGTTGCAGGATGATCATCACTTAATATAAGTTGAATCATTCGTAAATTATATTCTTCCATGTCGGCGATAATTTTATTACATACTTCCATGTATTTGACGACTTTATCTCGGTGTGGTGGAATTGTACTGATTGCCTTTACTATATAACCTCTGAATCTTTTGAAATTGATATTTATCAAGCTGAAGTCTACATCAATACGTGAATCATTTATTTCAAAATGCCCAGTAGTATTGGCTTCCATCTGTGCTCTTAAAGGATTAAAACTAGTATCTAACGGTAAATCATATGATAACTTAAAAATATCACGGGAATCTTCCGAAATACTAGGATCATTTTTATCATAACCATCATAATCTTCCTTCGTGGAAATATAATCAGATTTTTTTGGTTCGGGTATATTAACGGTTTCTTGTTCAGGTGGTCTTTCATGCCATCCTAGCACAGTTTTAATAGAACTCTGACAAATATCTACGGCATACCCAGTAGGGCATAACCGACTTTTTGTCCAGAAATCGGATTCCACCGGATAGTATGAACTTCCGATTAATCCGAGTCGGATAATAAAAATAATAAAGTTGAATTTCTACAGCACCGTGTCTAACACTGCGTGTCATTCGATAGTGCGTTAATAAAGTTAAATAAGAAGTCAGAAAAGTCCAATATGGTCAACACAACCACGCTGTGAGACAATCTATTTCAACTGGCGGGTGAAAACCGGAAATGAAGCCGGATATGGTAAAGTACTAAGTAACATGCTAGACACGGCAAAACCAGATACCAGAAACCCGGAAACGGAAGATGAAATTTTTTAGAAAAAAGATACGGATTTAGCATTTCCGATTAATTAAATCGTATCCGGAATCGGAAAAATTTCATGCCCAAAATCCAGAATCGGAAATCGGTAGAAAAATGCTAATCGGTTATGCCCTAATACCCAGGTGAGTTTATCTCAATGGCAGATGATAATGTTGGCTCATGAACCGTTAGGATTAGGGTTAGGCAAAACAGAATATAAGGTAGGAATTACTAAAATTCCTACGAGCATTGGCCTAGGGAGAATTATTTGCGTTCCTTATTTTATTCCTAATTAGTATATCACATAGGTTTTCATTTCTCCGGTATCATGTCACAAGTTTGTAGCGAAAGACTCGAGGATACATGTCTTGAATGGAAGCGTACCCATTTCTAATCCATTTAGCTACTTGGGCTGCTTTGGTGTTAAACGTTATTACAAATGATACAACGTCCTCAGTTTCCTCTTGCAGATTGAGACCGCAAGGGTTTAGAGGTTTTAATTTTTGGATCCAATAATTTTATCTTTTGGTTAGAAATTCCTTTTTATCAACCGCTTCAATTGGAATTATGACGCAATCCTTCAGGGAATGATCAGTACTGTTAAAATGATTTGCTACCGATTTATTTTCTTTGTGGTTAATGTCGAATCTATGTCTGGTGAAGCGGTATCTCAGTGTGAGAGTAGTCTGTCCAACGTATTGTTTACCACATTTTTTTGCACGAGATTAGGTAGATTACGTTTCTCGAATCGCAGGACAAATTTTGTTTGATTGCATAGATCTGATGAGTGGCATGGATAGAAAAATGCAGGGTTTCTTCCAAAAAAGAGCACGTATTGCAGCGTTTGCTACGGCAGGTCTTAGCTATTCCGAACGTATGTGTGGACGAGTGAAAATCCCTTATTGTGTTCATTTTAATTGATCTCAGAAATCGCTTCGAATAATCCCTTCCACGAAGTGATCTAAATAGAATATTTACTGCTCTCTGAAAATCTTCTTGCCTTGTGCAGAGTCTGTGGAATCTAATAATTTGTGATTTTAGAATACCACTAAAAGTGTGTTTTGGATGAAAAGACAATTTATGTAGTAGTTGGTGAGTGTCAGTGGGCTTAAAAAAGAATTTAGTGTAAAAAAAAACAGTCTTTGTAAAATTGACCCCTTTAAACACAGTGGTATCTAGGAAATCAATGGATATTTCCTTTACAGTCGCTTTTAGTTTAATCGAGGGGTGGAAATTATTTAAAATCTCGAAAAATCTATCAAACTCTTCCCTTGAAAAAGTCCAAATGAGAAAGATGTCTAGGAATCTAAAGTAGATCAAAGGAAGAAACTGACACTGTTTAAAAACTTCTTTTTTCTCAGTTGGCCATGCCATAGCCGTCCCTGAAGTTTGTAAATACCAATCACCATTGAATTCAAAATCGTTATTTTCTAAGCGAGTTTCAGCAACTCCAAAACTTCAAGATCTGGTCTCTTCGGGTCAGGGTTATTCGTAAAGCAATTCATCACTGCCTTCAAGCCGTCCCTGTTGTCAATATTTGTATACATGCTTTCCACGTCTAGAGTGACGAGGAAGCTTTCCTTTGGAATTTTGATGCTTCTGATTTTATCTAAGAAATCATTCGTATCCCTGAGATACGACGGATGTTTCGTTGCTAAGGGAGCTAAAAACCAATCCACATATTCCGAAATTTTATAAGACTCGCTCCCTACGTCCGATACTATCGGTCTTCCAGGCGGGATTTCAAAGGGCACCCACCATAGTTCCCGACCTTTATGTATTTTGGGTAAAGTGTAAATATGCCTAGGTCTAGGGTTAACAGGCGGTGTTAAGTACACCGCTTGTATTTTGCTAATAAATTTATTCTGTACCAATCGATTAACAATTTCCGTGATAGTGTGTGTGATAGTTTTACTAGTCTCAGGGAAGATTGGATTATCTATCTTTCTGTAATGCTTTCGGTTTGACAGTTGTTGTTCAGTCTCCCGTATGTAGTTGTCCTTATTCATAATCACCGTTGCCGAACCTTTGTCTGATTTTTGAATAATAATGGAATGATCTCGTTTCAGAGTTTTTATAGCATTTACTTCTTCCGGGTTAAGGTTCGTTTTTTCTCTTTCAAATCGCATTTTGGAGATTTGTACAATTACCTTGTCGGTTATTTGTCTGATTGTTGATGGAAATGTTGTAGGTGGTGGACACCATGTACTTTTCTCCATGAATGGTTTCTTAGCCCTATTTATGCCAGAATGGAAAAAGTTTGTAATCATCAATTTTCTGGTAAATTCCTTAACAGGTTCTTTTCGAGTCAAAACATCCACATATCTCGGAGCGGGAACGAATTTTAAGCCTTTGTTTAGCAGATCGTGTTCCCCCTGCGAAAGGCTCCTACTACTAAGGTTAATGACCGTTCTCCCTAGCTGTTGCTCTATATACGTCTGTTTACTGTCTTTTCGTTGGGAAAAACCTGTTTTTCGGAGTCCATCTGATGTAACCAATTGCTCAGAATCAGATTAGCGGAACGAGAAGACCAGTGGATACCATCTTGGTGAAACACCACCTCGTTCGCTAACCCAGTGTTCAAGAGACCGTAACTCCTTGCATTTTTTACATGTTTTCATTGAGCCTTTTTATATCCCAGGCTTTTTTGGAATTCCTTACCTCCGGTTGCTCCGAGATGAGAATTTTGGTTACAAACAAATTTGAATTTGGAAACCTTTCTCGTACAACTTTGAGCAATTGTTTCATTTCCTGAAACGTCTTATTCGTATTCATGTTCCCCTTATCATTAATCCCGACGTTTACAACAATTCGTTGGGGTTTTGATTCATGTTTGTAATTATCGAGAAGTCGAGTGATGTGCGAAATATTCGCCCCCGGGAACGCCTCTATTTGTACAGGATGATCCGTGGTATTGGTTATTCGAGCGAGGTATGAATCCCCGATCACCAAAGTTGAGAAGGAAATTTTAGGGAAAGACCAATCTGCTTTCGGGCCATTGTGCCTGGTAATTTTCGCCGGTTTTTTTGGAGCATTTTACCGCCGTGGCATATCTTTCGTTGGGTATCGTGGGTGATACAGCAGGTGAGCGTCTCGGCGAAAAGGAGCGGCGACCCGGGGAAAGTGACTTTGACCTAATTCCGGCGACAAAAGATGGTATGGATGGAACAGACATACATTTCAGCATGTTTTTAACGGCTTTACATAGGGCAAGGCATTGAAGATACTTTGAGGACCTTTGAATGATATAGTAAACCTCTTTTCCAGAGATTTCCGTGCCTTGTCTGGTGTGGGACCACGTTGTCTTTGTCTTTTTGGGGTCTCTGTGGTCCCAAGCACGGGAGACTGACATGCGCCGCTTTGAAGGTGTTCTAATCGGCTGTGTGTCAAGCGGCTGAATGGGTAAAAACCGATTACTGAGCGTGATCGGTATTACCGTTGGTTCTAACGGATACTTTCTCGGGGTGGGTCTTATCGGGCTTTTGTAAGACCAGCCTGGTTGATTTGTGGTATTGCTCTATCCCCGAGACCTCAATGTCGAGTTTGCATTGGTAGTAGTAGTAGTATTTGTCGTTTTCGGAAGACCCGGAGATTGTGTCTTGACAATTGACAGAAATTCCTCAATGGTTTCCGTCTGAAGTTTTTTCCTCAAATTATTTTTCGCCCAGTCAAGCGCCTGGTGCGACAAAGTCTTAATCGTCAAGTCAGCAAATTTGTAGCCAGCTATCTGCCCCATTAATTCGGAAATTCGTTCGTGATAATGATCCGATAAAGTCTGTGTGACCTTGGTTGCCCATGTTCTGTTTTTTTTTTAATTTTTCCACTATTTTATTGTTCGACTGGGCCGGTTTAAGAAACCTGACCATATAGTGAACTTGTTTATCGAATCCTTTCGTTCTGTCCTCGCCCTTTGCCTGTCGCTTCAAAACGTGGATGTGATGTAAAGCCTAGAGTATTTGAAAAAATAGCTTGATGAAAACAGCATTCGGATGGTGAAACCTCCGAAGGCTGTTTCCCCCGCGTCCCCGGCTCTGATTATTTGCCATTGTGGTGAGTAAATAATTGCATTTCCCTTTCTATTGTAAATGAAATCTATCTAGTAGTGTGATAAAACAATATATTATAAAATATCACACAAGTACCAAATAAATGCGAATATATGTGAATATGTGATAATGAAAGCAAAAAGAAGAATAGATCAATAATACTTATCACTTTCTTCCCACTGAGAATATTCCTTTTGAAACACGTTCCGGAGCGGTGAATTATCCTTGTGCGCGCACTGCACTAAATCCTCGAATAAATCACGAATTAACACTTTTAATCCTTATTGAATGGATTAATCCTTATCCTCTCGAATAAAAATGAATGTATATTTCCCTCGTTGTGGGTCCTCCTTTTGCTATTCACAAATAAACAACTGTAGAGTTTATCACACAAACTCCCCATTAATACGTGTGTCTCTAATAACAGCCTGAAAATTGAAAATTATTTCGGAAAACACATTAATACAAATCAAAAAATGTTTGTTTTTGGAATTTTTGTAAAAAAAAATTTTTCCTTTTTTTTTTTTTTTAATATAGAATTTTTTGTATTTATAACACCATCACCAATAAGAACTAACTAATGCAAATAAACCTTAAACTAAATTCAAGATTTGAACTAGGCTACCATCCGCTAGTCACTAGGCCTTTCGGCGTATTGCCTTCGTCAGGTGACAACTGCAAGTCAGAAGAGCTGTGTGTGCCGTCGGGGTATTTATATGTCTAAGGTAACCCCCTCCACCCCGGGTTCTCTCATTTGAGTTATTGACAATTTTTGCCAGTTGTTGTATCAATTTACGAGGCTTCCTGCTCATCTCCGGCACGAGAAGAAACGTGCCGACCGTGTTTTTCCAATCAACCAATCAGCGCACGCTTCTGCTGTCAAGCATCAACAAAGCGATTAGTGCGCATCTGGCCTACCTACTCGTACGCGCTAGTCTGATTGGAGAACATGTGTGCATTTTAGTCTAATTTTACTTATCAAATGAAACCCCTATAATTAGTTATCCTATTTCCTTATTCCTAAGAAAACATTGTCAACAGATGTTCGCTTTGGAGGAGATAGTTGTTGTAAATTGCCGGTAATTGCAAAGATATCCCAATTTTAAGGTCTAAACCATACCTCTAAACATGAGACGTAATAACTGGGCAACGTTAATGAGTTGTAACTCGTGTTTATACAGTTTCGATACGCCTCTAGATTCTAGTCAAAATGATAATAAAATAATACCAATCCTACTACAAATGAGAATAACCATTATGAAATAATTTGAAATAATAATAATAATAATAATAATAATAATAATAATAATAACAACAATACAAGTAACAACAACAACAACAACAATAATAATAATAAGTCATGACCCTATTCGTTTTACATCACACAGCCCTTGGATGGTAGCCAATATGTTTTTAACATATTCAATACGGATATAGGGTTTTACTAGAGTTAGAGTGGTCATAACCTTACATCCAACTCTAGGAGACTGCACTCAATCGTAAGTGGTCAATTCCTCGGAACGTGTTTTTATGTCAATTTCGCTTGAACATAGATGTGGGTATTTCAGTGTGAAATGTCTGGATATCCAAATAAGAATAAAGTCATTTATTTTTGTTTTAATTGCTTGTTTGTCAGATTCAAATTTGACATTTTAAGTTTAAGATTCATTCATTGGGAGATTTTTTTTTAAAACGGGATGACCTGTACTCTACGAATAAACACCAGATGTTGACCTCATTTCTGAACTGGCTTCAGAGTTGTAAACAAGCTTTTAAAATGATTGGTTGATTCCAAGGACATTATGGATCTTTGTTATAAACATCTTTCTATTTTTAGTTCTTGAGAGTAAAAATAACTGATTCTCATCTGGGTCATAAGGTGTGTACGAGATTTTTTGAACGTAAATTTGTTCTAAAGATTCTAGAAGATCATGTGACCCCTTCTTTGTTTATGTAAAAACAGGTATATAAATTATGTTTTGGAGCGAACTAATTAGTAGAAGTTGGGCTGTTAGAATATTAAGTTGTATTATTTTGAGTTATTTTAAATTACCATGTACTGGAAATTTTTTTCAATTCGTTCGGATCAAGAGGATTTATTTTGTTATTTATCTGGAAAACAATTGTACTCATTGAATTTCATAAGATCAGAACTGACTTCATCATGTGACATCGTCTTCCATCTTGGATGTTTCACTAAGATTCGAACTGGGAATTATTAGTACATTTTATTACCAGGACTTTTTCAATTTCACTAGTGGATTATATTTTGAATTATTTTGGGATTAATTTTGGAAATTGATTCTTAAAACTAAGTAATATTTAATTTTCTGGAAAATATTTGTGTTCAATAAATTGTTTATTAAGTTTTTACAAGCTTGTTATTTTCACTCTTTCTATGTTACTGTTTATTCCACCCTAAGCACGTAACAGTTACAAAGGTTTAATTCTAATCAGTATTAATTATTATTTTAGTTGAGGTGTACAACAAGGGGACATTTAGGTCCCACATCTTAACATCATATACTTAAACTACTGTCTACTAAGACAAAGCTCAAATAGATTCATGTTTTATTTTTAAACTTTAATTTTCAAATCACGGAACAAGTTCGTAGTCTAAAGAAAGGGGGACAAATAATACATGGTTCATGAAACAAAAATAATGCATGGTTCATGAAACATAAATAATGCATGGTCCATGAAACAAAAATAATGCATGGGCCGTGAAACAAAAATAATGTATGGGCCATGATACAAAAATAATGTATGGATCATGATACAAAAATAATGTATGGGTCATGATACAAAAATAATGTATGGGCCATGATACAAAAATAATATATGGGCCATGATACAAAAATAATATATGGAACTTGAAACAAAAAAATATATGGACCATGACAAATAATATATGGGCCATGATACAAAATAATGTATGGCCATGATACAAAAATTATATATGGGCCATGATAAAAAAAATGTGGGCCATGATACAAAAATATATGGACCATGAAACAAAATATATGGGCCATAATACAAAATAATATATGTGCCATGAAACGAAATATTATATGGGCCAACGTGACAAATTTGGTTAAGTTCGTTATCTGGTCTTGATCCCAATCAGCTATAAACTTGTCTAATTGAATGTTTTTTTTTTCACAAAAACAGTTATAATTTTCGCACAAAGCGACCAAGTTAAAATACCTACCTTTCAGTATGAAGCCAATGATGAAAATTTCTCCCAAAATGCTGAATTCAGCTGTTGACTCCTGTAATAATCAAACTGTTACAGAAAAGATGTAAACTCTTCATATGTCACTGGTCTAATTACAGTAAAACCTGTCTTGAGAGACAATTGCTATGAGAGACCACCTGTTCTGGGAGATCAGTATCTCAATGCACAGATTTATTGATTATAGTGTTATGACCTGTTATGAGAGACCACCTGTCTTGAGAGACCATTATTTCTTTGGCAGTAGGGATGGTCTTTCAAGACAGGTTCTACTGTATTAAACAAAACATATTTGCCAAGTTTAGCACTGAATTTAATATTAGGGGTACTTCAATTACATCTGTTTTGATAGCTTTTCTAAAATATTCTCTAAACATCTAAGGGCAAATATACAGGATGCCACCAGGACGTCTTCCTGGGTATCCCAAGCTAAGAATCTGACTGGTATTGTGTCTTATATTGCAGCAAGATGACTTTCTAAGGGTTTGTGGTCATTCTATATCAAAGGCATTTGATACCCAGTATAAATTGATAGTTTCGTACCCATGGTGCTGGTCATTTCGTACCCAAGATGCTAGTCATTTTGTACCAGAGTGCTAGTCAACTCATACCGAAAGTGATTGTAGTTTCGTACCCATTAAGGTCAAATACTGAGTATTGTCATAGTTACTACTCCCTCTCTAGGCAGACTTTTTCCTACCTTAAAAATTGTATGAGCAAAACATATTTGGGCAAACAACTGACAAAACACTGATAATTACAGTACATGCAATTGTATTGTTTTCACTGTATAATAGCATCTATATACTAAAAGGAAATTAACAAAACTCCACACTGCCAATAAAATTAAAAATAAAACATTAGTCAGGTTTAAATAACTGAACAAGTCCATTGACAAACATTGTCATATTTCTTAGTGCTATTTAGTAACTGAAAAAATTACAAATGTTTATCCTCTCAAAGCAACTAGAAATTCCGTGTACTTTTTCTACTGGAGCTGAATGTAGATAAAACCGTGCTGCTTGATCAAGTTTTTCTTATCTAAGGACCAGTACTGGTGTAAATTCGAATTTTTGCTGCCTGCTTTTAAAGGTGTTGAACTTGGTATACAATATAATGGCCATCAAGTCATTTTTCATTAGCATACTTGTGCAAAGTTTAGGACACTTTCACTGATCACAAGAAATGAACAAGTTACTGGCATAATTAAAATTCTCTAGTTTCAACTAAGTATAAATATTAATATTTTTTCATGGCCTGGAGTGGAATTTTCTTTTATTCTTTGGCACTGCATTTGACACATTTACTTGTGTTTTAAAACTGATTTTATTATTTAAGTATTTACATAACTGAAGATATGTATGCATGCTTTGATTCTGTCGTATTAAAACATATGAAATATCTTTTTTACAAGATATTGATAGTTATATTTGTACTTTAGGTACAAATGATTATAGCATTGGGTACAAAAATGACCAGCAGATTGGGTACGAAGAAACAATTGCTTTGGGTACAAAACTACTCATTTGGGTACAAAACTACTCATTTGGGTACAAAAATGACCAGCAGATTGGGTACGAAGAAACAATTGCTTTGGGTACAAAACTACTTATTTGGGTACAAAACTACTCATTTGGGTACAAAACTACTCATTTGGGTACAAAAATGACCAGCAGATTGGGTACGAAGAAACGATTGCTTTGGGTACAAAACTACTTATTTGGGTACAAAACTACTCATTTGGGTACAAAAATGACCAGCAGATTGGGTACGAAGAAACAATTGCTTTGGGTACAAAACTACTTATTTGGGTACAAAACTACTCATTTGGGTACAAAACTACTCTTTTGGGTACAAAAATGACCAGCAGATTGGGTACGAAGAAACAATTGCTTTGGGTACAAAACTACTCATTTGGGTACAAAACTACTCATTTGGGTACAAAACTACTCATCTGGGTACAAAAATAACCACATATGCTTGCTAAACAGCTAAAAGATCAAGTACTGACACAAAAGACATTTTTCCAAATTAAGTGATTTTAATCAAGATATCTGTACAAGATGTTAGCTACATATTATTGCCATAAAAATTTCCCAAAAGTATATTTAATTAGGAAGCATACACTTTTTCCCTAATGTGTAAATATAATTCCTTTAATGGGCATGCAGATTTAGTACTATGAGTAACAAGCCTTACATACATATATTTACTTATATTTATAGTTCTCTGTATAACAATTTACTAAATTGGGTATTTTACTTCAAAGATAAGGTTTTTTTTAAAAATTCTATGGGGTATTTTGTAAACACACATTTACCATTGCAAACCGAGTCTTAATTATGGAGAGATTTATGATGATGGTGTGAATAAAATCAGATAGCTTGATGATCAAGACTTGTGTAAAGTTATCAAATTATATTTATAGTACTAAATTATATTTGAATGAGTCTTCACAAACTAATAGAGTACATGTACTATCATTTTGAACATGGCAATACAACAGGAACATCTACTTGTAGCATAGTTTATATTAATTAAACATGTAGCCTGAAAATAAAGTATGTGCTTATAACTGAAGCAACAGACAATTCAAGTCTTGGACTAGATACTTATTTAGTTGTTTTACATAAATTAAATGCCCAAATATTTATTTTTGCAGTGTAACTAATCAAAAACGTTTATAAATTTGCAAATTTACGGTCCACAGGCAAAACAGATCGGTCTGAGGTCAATGTTGTATTTATTTATATTACCTATAAGGGTAATCGTGTTGTCAGATTTCGCCGTACTTTATTGATAAAACGTCAGACTCCTGTGGTAGAAATTCAGTCTCACAATTAATGTCAAGGTTAAGTCCCACCCACCCCAAACAGTTAAATCACGAAATAAACTTTCGCATTCCAGATAGTGAATTAAAGAATAGGAAATGTACTCACAGACTGAGGATAACAATGACATCCATGCCAGTAACCCTTTTGAATCCGTTGTCATTAGTCTTACAATTTAAGGCATATCACAGCACGTTATTTTTCACGCCCAAACATCAATATCAACGTCAAGGTCTTCTGTGTAGGACCACGGTTGTCTGACGTTTGATCAATAAAGAACGGCGAAATCTCTGAAAACATGAAATCACTTTATTGGTTATACAAGTGTTCGTTAATATAAATGTACACAATCAGGTGATACGGTAACACTGCTTCTTGGTCCAGTATTAAAACGTCGCTTCCTTTCGCAAAAACAGACCATTTGGAGTCCAATTTCATTCGTGCCGACAGAAATTTCATACCTAGGAATCGCTCCACATCAGCTGATGCAGCTTGCGACGACTGTATATTGTGAAATATTCCCCGTTGTTTAAATAGATTTGTTGCTCAAATGAGTCCGCGCGTTCAACTTCTAGTTGCTTTTGGGAGGCAGATAAAGGTCACATGACGTCAGACGCTGATGGATCCAGAGTCGCGTGTAATGGTGTGCTCAAGTCTAGATCAAGTGGGCGTGGCGAAAATTTGACAATACACGGTTCTAATTTTACTGTATACGATCTCTGAGGCAGTGACTTCAGTCACAAATATTCATGCAAAATGAATGTAATACGTATAGCGTTATTTAGGCCAAATAAAGTTATGTTTTTATGAGTTCTTGTACTTAAATCAGACTTGATGACTGAATGAATCGCCAAAAGAAGAAGCCCTACAAAATATACACATGAAATAATAAATAATTATAAGTAACCCACTGTCAATTCATAAAAAGATAGGGAGCGGAATTATTAAATATTATCTCTATTTATTTAATAAAACTTACCGTGTAGCATTCCGATGAACAAAAGTTATTGTCTTCGATACCATTTACAAAAGACTGAGTAACATTGCACATAAAAATGTTGAAGCTGACTCCCTAAGAGTCATTGGAAGAGTGAACAGGGAACATGTTAATGTAATTGGCGGTTGCATGTCAGGCACGTGCAATGCAAGCAACTCACATACTACACCCTCGCCATGCGCACCACAGAACAACATGTATATGGACACTGGACATCGCTGTAATTAATATGTAGCAACAAAAAATAATAAACGCACACAAACAATGACAGTGGTTTACAACCGAATTGGGTCAAAATAAATACTCGTGAGGTACTGAAACAAACTGGAGAAAAAGCCCTGACAATTCGATGGCAAAACGTGGAATAGCAGGATTATATTGTATATTTTTTAGTCAGTTGCTTATTAGAATAATTGCAATAAAAGTAAAATGACTCGACAACTTGCGATGAGTTTATGAGAGGTAGCACTACGGTTTCTTGGTGATTAGACAGAACGAAAGTAGGGGACTATAACTTTCTTAAAGCTGCTTTAGAACAAAGATTTAGTTCGAAAGAAAGGAAACCACTTATAGATGCGAGTATAGAAATAGACGACGACAAAAATCAGTGTCTGCTGCACACTATGGTCATATTTCGAGTAAGGTCAGCCTGTCGTGCATTTCCGACGATATCCGTTTCGGATTGGAAAGACAGAGAGAGAGAGAGAGAGAGTGTGTGTGTGTGTGTGTGTGTGTGTGTGTGCGTGCGTGTTTTAAACGGAGCGTTAACAATATTTAGTCATACCGCAACGATGTCTGCAGTATGGCAGTTCATAGCGATTTTCTAACATATTCTAAACGTTTACATACCTGCACAATGTAATGCAAGGAGAGTACAATTTGTGGGGAAAACAATTACCAGAGTTTTCGATGGAAACATTTATTCTAGGCGTAGACTTTAAGTGGGTGAGGTAAACATAACAAGATGTTTAACAGCTAAGAATAATGTCATGAAACATTGCATTATTAAACTTTTAATAGCGAACAATTTAATAGAATGCTATAGAATACTCAATTTTCTGAGAAGGGAATATAAGTATGAATATGGGGATACAAAAGCGGATACATTCGATAAGCTTTATTTATCATCTTTGTCAACGAAAGACGCTCCAACAGGTAGCACACAGAAAGAGAGAGAGTATTGACCATAGGAGGATATATATATATATATATATATATATATATTATGAATTGATTTTTTAGTAAAATTAATAAGATTACTATTTTCTTTAAATTGTATTATTAAAGCAATGTTTTATGCATTTATAGCAAAACATTGGCAACTTAAATCATTAGCTATACGAATGTACATTATTGTGTGGAAATAGGTTATAAAGCAAAAGTCAGTCAGCCTCTAAGTCTTATCAATGAAACATATATTCCGTAAAACCAGGCATTGGCAAAAAGTCTAATTCGATTAATAAAAAAGTAGAACAAACTTCCGTGCTGACGTAAATACAGAATGGTTCTTAACTAATGATGGACAGTCGTTTCTACAAAATGGTTCTTATCTAAAGATTGACAGACATTACAGCTGGCTTAATATTTTAACTTGTTCCTGGTTTAGAAAATTTAAGGAATTATCATATTTGGATCTAACTAGTGCCAAACGAACTACAAATCTGAGATGTACCTTATGTCAGATGACGTCAAATTAAGCCGGTTTTGACCAGGAGAAACAGATTTTTACCTGATGAGAATGAACATCTTTTTCCAACGGTACGTTAACCTGACACAGGATGCATATAAATAGACCACGCATTTAAGGGTCAGGTCAGTTCCGTACCGACAAAGAAAATAGATGTTTGTCTTCTCATTGCAGGTAAAATAATTGTATATGTCGTAACTTCTTTAGAAATAAGTATTTTTAATGTTTGTTATTTTAATAGTAACATTGTTATGTTAGCAACATTATTCACTTAATACTTTTATTTATAATATATTGTAACGGAATGTTTAAATGTTCTAAATAATTTATATTTAATTATATTTATGTAGTTTTTATTGTAAAGGTTGAGATTGCTACCAACTTCATGTTTAGATTTAATGTGGAAATAAAGTATTCTTTAAGTAAGAAAGAGTATTATCTAGCAACATATTTTAAATCTATATTCTATTTTAAAATAAGTAAAATGCATTTCTTTAAATTAATTGTTACACTAATTATGGTCATTACATTTTTATACCTTGGCTATCTCGAAATTGATTGAGACTTAACTATTTGTATAATATTCTAAAATGCAGAAGTTATACGAATAAATGAAGTTGGAAAGCTTAAACAGGAAAAATATAATATGTATTGCATGAACTTTTATTATAAAGTTTTTATATTTGTTTCTAGAATGTAGTCAATATATTTGTGTTGTTTAATTAAATAAAGGTAAGTTCCGTACCGACAAAGAAAATAGATGTTTGTCTTCTCATTGCAGATGTAGTGCAGCTGGTTTATCATCGCGGCGGCAGCTATCATTTCAGATATAGCTGGTAGCTGGCGAATATCATTTCAGTGTAGCTGTCTTATCATCGTGGCAGCACGCTTTTAAGAGAGCCTGAATTCTTTCTTCTCTCTCTCTCTATACCACCATGGATATTGACGCTCCTTAACATACGAGTAATTCCTTCTCATAGCAAGAAATGAGAAGAAGGTTATGAAAAGCTAATCACAACATTCACAACCCACATAACAGAGAAACATTTCATAACAAGTGGATGGAGAATATTACAGATCTCTGGACCCTCTCGCAAAGCCAGTGGAGTGATTATTTCTTTTGAAGGAGTGTTTTCATAAAATTAATGGAGAAGAGACTAAGGATAAAACGACATTAGTGGACAAGTATCTTAAATAAAGATGTCACCCGTATAATTATGATCCATGGGAGATATTGGCTGCAACATATTTACGACCGTCCGACTTTATACCGCCAATGTTCGCAGTTTCTTTTCTGTAACAGACACACAGCTATTCACGTGACTGATCCGTGATTCTACCTACATACTACATCGCTCATGCTGGAATGTCTTCACAAATTCATACTAATGTATGCGCCACTACCTACGCCCTATCCAGTTCCAGTGACTCACACTCCATTCGACTATGGTTCATTGACCCTACGTAGACAACGATTGAAAACCAAATCTAGTTCTTACGCAGACGACTCCCAACTCAGCCTACAAAACCACGTCAGCAGCAGCACTTCAGTGACCTTCGACAGCTCATAGATTCCACAACAAAAAGTACTTTTACACGGCAAATTAACTGTGTATACATTTACTATCAGCGCACAGAACATTCTGAGTTCAGCCGTTTAATTCAGTAAATATGACTCATTACTATTGACATTATTCATAGGAGTGCAATGTTTCTCTGGAAACACCAGATTCTCAAGTACAGGTATGTCTCTTATCACATTAGATATTTTTAAAGGTGATCAATCACAAAATTCTGTTAAATGGCTAAATCATTTTTTACAATGGGCAAATTTTTATGATTTATCAGAAGCTAAAACTTTGAATGCTTTTCCTTTTCACCTCCAACAACATGCTAAAGTATGGTATGAATCTCTACCTGATAACGTTAGGAATAACTGGTCAAGTCTAGTAACTGCCTTCACATCTAGGTTTCACACTGACGATATCATTTTAGATCTATCAATTTTACAACTCGACAAGAATCGTCTGAAACAGTTTTGGACTATTTAACTCGTCTCTTACAAATTGCAAATAATCAAACTATCTCAGATCAAATATTGTTAGCGGTTGCGCTACAGGGTTTAAAACCAGCTATTAAACAAATCGTAATGAATAAAAATGCAACAAATATGGATGATTTACGTCAAGCCGCAAAGTTAGCAGAGAAATCTCTTGTCACAACTGAGAATGATGATTGGTCAACACTTAACACAATTTTAGAGGAACTTAAACAACTTAAAGATGAAATTAAAGCAGTCAGCTCAGAACAGAACACAGAAAACAATGTACATGTATTATCTCAACCCTTCGTACGTGCCAAAAACAAACCATTTCGGCTGCAAGGCTCTAATTCCCATCATTATACATCGTCTTATCAGACAGTCAAATTTCCAAACTATTCCCTTAGTTCAGTACATAAATCTCGCGATAACAATACATATCAATTACCTCCTCGTGATGTGCGCTACAAGCCACAACTACATAGTCATAAGCCATTCTGTCTCAGATGTGGAATTTTTTTTCAATCACACGGAAGATTATGTCCTGCACTCGATAAAAAGTGTTACTTTTGTCACAAAACAGGTCATTTTGCACGAGTATGCTTTTCCCCACAACAACAATATAAATTCGCGCCAAATCAAAGGTCACAACCTTGTCACAAACAAACTCGAGAACCACAAATCACATTAGTCACACCTATTCACAAAAATCTTGTTCCTCTTTTTGTTAAAAACAAAATCACAAATGCATTAGCAGACACAGGCGCGTCCATTTCGGCCATCAACTTAAAATTTCTTTCTCGCGCAGGATTCAATTCACGTCAAATTCAACCATCAAATATAACTAATATTATCGCCGCAGGCGGAGAAAAACACTCAATTTTTGGAATTATCCCACTTAATTTGAAAATAGGAGGAATACGCTTTTCTCATTCATTCTATATTATCCCTGCTTTGCACCATTCAGTCATTTTAGGTATCGATTTTCTCACTAAATACAAAGCAGTAGTGAATCTAGATACACAAACGCTCTCTTTGCTAGACGATACGGTAGTCATTAATCTGCTGCGCCATCAACCTGGATTGGCACGCGCCCAGCAAAGTAAAACGATTCCACCAAACTCAAGTTGTTCTATTTCTGTTAGTATCAGTAAAATAAGGAAAGGCACACCTGTTTTACTAGAACCATCTCATAATATGTCAAACTCCACATTTTTGACAGCTAGAACAATTGTAACGGTTTCGAAAAATAACCTTGTTCAGATATTGAATCCTACTCCGAAACCTATACACATACATGCAAATACCGTACTAGCTTATGTAGACGTACTACACCCACAAACAATATTTACTGTTAGTGAGGACACTTATGACAAGAATATCACAACTGATACACCTGACATCGTGTACACACAAACTAGTAAACCACGAGAACCAATTAATTTTGATTTACACTCTTCAGATTTGTCAGAAAATCAAAAACAAGAACTTCAATTATTTCTGAATAAACATAGGGATGTGTTTGCCTTGAACTTAGAAGAATTAGGAAGTACTACGGTATTTACTCATCGAATAGAGACAGGCGATTCCATGCCAATTCGTTGTCAACCTTATCGTGCATCTCCGCACATCAATAAAGAAATTGATAGACAGGTAGATGAATTATTAGAACACCAACTAATCGAACCCAGTTCCTCAAGTTATGCATCTCCAGTTGTTTTAGTCAAAAAGAAAAATGGTGACTATCGCTTTGCTATTGACTATAGGAAACTTAATCAGGTGACACAACCTATGACATTCCCTCTTCCAAGGTTAGAAGATGTCATTGATACAGTTGGACAAACTCAATCATGTCTTTTCAGTACATTAGATTTAAACTCAGCATTTTGGCAAATCAAAATGGATCCAGCGACAAAACATAAGAGCTCTTTCATAACATCACGTGGTCTTTATCAATGGAATGTAATGCCGTATGGACTCAGAAATGCGCCCGCCACATATTGTATTCTTTTAGGTCATGTACTTATAGGTATACCATGGTCAGCATGTCTTGGATACATAGATGACATTATTATTTTTTCCAATTCATTTGAAGAACACTTAGCACATCTTGAACTTATTTTTGATCGATTACGTCAAGCAAACTTGACACTCAAACCATCAAAATGTGTATTCGCAGCATCTGAATTTATTTATCTTGTTCATAAATTCTCAACAAAAGGAATCAAAGTAGATGAATCCAAAATCGACACAGTTACACAGTTTCCTGTTCCAAAAACACAGAAAGATGTTAGGAGTTTTCTAGGGTTGTGCAATTATTACAGAAAATTTGTCCAAGGATATTCTACAATAGCAGCACCTTTAAATAAATTATTGACAAAAGACAGTTCATTTCTTTGGACAGACAAATGTCAAAAAGCATTTGAAACTCTTAAGACAGCTTTGACCACAGCTCCAATCTTGGCTTATCCAGATTTTAATAAACCATTTAGACTCACATGTGATGCCAGTGGTACAGCTCTAGGGTATATCTTGTCTCAGATAGGGACAGACGACAAAGAACATGTTATTGCTTATGGCGGACGAGCATTAACAAACGCTGAAAAACAATGGACAGTAACTGAACAGGAGTGTCTAGCGGTATTAGAAGGTATCCGAACATATCATGTTTACCTATCACATCAGAAATTTACTGTCATTACAGATCACAAGGCACTAGTATGGCTAAGGACAGTTAAGCACACTTCAAACAGACTAATTCGTTGGTCACTTCGCTTACAAGAATACGATTTCGATATCGTATACACTCCAGGCCATAAAAACACAAATGCTGATGCACTCTCACGTCGAAACTACGACCAAACAGATAACACTGACAGAAAAATAGAGGAATCTTTAGCACACACTGACACTCAGGCTACTCAGTTAGAACCACCAGTACACTCCATTCAAGAAGAAATGACAGAAACTACATTCTTTTACGATGAGGAAGAAACTCCTAACCTATTTTCACTACACACTAATGATAACATGCCTAGTAGTATTTCTGCAGAATTACCGGATCTCGCCCAATATCAGCGCGAGTGCCCTGATTTTAAAGACATGTATGTTTATTTAGAACAAGGAATATTACCAGAAAACACTCGTCGCGCAACAGCTATTCCATATGAAGCAAGCCAATATGAACTAATCAATGGTGTCTTACATCATTTTTTCTAACCTTGTACAAAACATAAAACTTCCTCAGATCAACTCATAAAACAAGTTGCTTTACCCACCAATTTGAGACTCGATGTCCTTCTATCTTATCACGATTCAAAAGCAGGAGGTTGTCATTTTGGTGTTCAAGGAACATATCAAGCTATCAAACAGAAATACTATTGGCCTAAAATGTATCAAAATGTGTATGATTACATTACATCATGCTCTAAATGTCAGCTCATTAAACGGGACACAAATGCACGAAAAGCCCCACTGCACCCATTGCCCCCAGAAGACGTATTCTCTAGATGGCACATGGACATTTTGTGCATGCCAAAAAGTAAGGAAGGTTATCAATACATCTTATTGGTGACAGATAGTTTGTCACATTGGTGTGAAGCCTTTCCTTTACGTTCTCAAACAGCAACAGAAATCGCCAGTGTTTTGTACAATGAGATATATACACGTTATGGTGCACCGCGAACACTTGTCAGTGATCGTGGACGAAACTTTATGTCTCAAATTGTACTCGCACTTTGTGAATTATTTCAAGTAACACGTCACCATACTAGTTCATACCACCCTCAAACTAACTCTGCATAGTACCATCAGTCAGTCATTAAGGGCTTACTGTAGTAAACACCAAGATGATTGGCCGTCCATATTACCCAGCGTAATGATGGCATTCGAATGAGCCCAGCAGTTAATTCTACTGGATACTCACCTTATTACATAGTCTTTGGGAAAGAAATGACTTTACCCTTAGATGTGTCTCTTACACCTAAAGAAACTGTACAAACACAAACACAACAGTACATAGATCAGTTGATTCAAAGATTGAACATAGTTCAAGAAATAGCTAAAGCAAATACACGTGAAGCACAAAACACAAGCAAACAGAGGTTTGACCAGAAAGCAAAGGAACCATCCTTTCACGTTGGAGATTATGTACATTTACAAATCTCACATATACCTGTAGGGTTATCAAAAAAACTTTACCCCCGATGGGAAGGTCCATATTACATCACCCAAGTAGGTCCGAATAGCACCTACAGATTACGTCGTTGTTCAGGCAATAAAGAAATGAAATCACTTGTACACGCAAACAGGCTTAAACATTTTAAAGATCCTAGGGATTATAGACCTCCGACACCGGACACAGCCAGTACACTACCACAGTCGACTCGAACATCACATGATCGAGCAAGCAATGCTCGCACACCAACCAACAACGGTACCGAATGGTACTTAGTTGATAAACTATTGAAATCCAAATGGATTTCTGGGAAAAAGCATTATTTGGTTAAGTGGTCAGATGGATCCACGCCATCATGGCAACCAACTGAGAATGTTTCTCAAGCATTAAAGCAAGCATTTCACAGCAAACACACACAATCAAACACACGTCGCAAACGACGAAGTCGAATATTTCGTGATTTAATTCAATACGAAATTCTGAAAAAGAGAAAAGAGAACAAGTTCCTTCGTATTTGGAAGAGAAAATTATAGTCCTATCGTCCATTCCATTCTTTCTTCTCATACCTTCTATTTCTCTTTTCTTCTTTCTGGCGCCAAATCTCTCAGTTCTCTTTCTTTCTCTTAAGGTATGGATGAAATTTGGATTGGTTCGTAGGATGCAGAGTACATAGTATCAGAACAAACAACAACATAAAAACAAAACAATTTGAAACATGGGTTATCTCCAGCATCCCCACTTTTGTATAGTTCAGCCTATAAGTGGATTCACAGTTTAAATCAGGCTTACACGGACTTATTTAATTGAACGTATCGAATATTGTTACAGGGATGTCAAATGTAGCTACATAATGATATTATTTCACAGTTATAATACGTCTTAAAACGAATACGCGGTATAATACAGCAATCTCATTATTGCATGGGTTTGACAATGTTTAGAGGTTTATCTCTCACGATTTCATACCATTGTATGAAAGTATGTACCTTATGGTACTGTGTCTTGGCGCATTCGCCATAAATGATAAAATAGTCAAAATGTCCGCGCGATTACTCGACACAGAGATCACGTAATGCAGTGGTCCCCAACCCCCGGGCCGCGGACCGGTACCGGTCCGTGGATCAAAAGGTACCGGGCCGCCCAAGGAACATTAAATTATTTCCATTTTATTTACTGTGGTGTATTTCTCTCGGGTTTGTGCGACTTTCCATGGACGAGAGGTTAACCGGGAGCTGAGAGACATCACCTAAAGCCGCACCAATACCGCGCATGTGCAAAATATCGTGATATCGGGGCGGTTTTAGGTACAAATACAATTAAATTAAAATTATTAAATCAAAACAATCTAAACTATAAACAAACAACGTGCCCCCCACCCCACCCCTCAGCGGGCCGCGGTAAAATTATCAAACGTTGACTAATCCGCGGCGATAAAAATGTTGGGGATCACTGACGTAATGCATAGCTCTCACGACATGAGCAGCTATTGGCCTATATACGGCCAGCTTCTGAGAAAAATTCATTTGAAAAGATAATGGCAGTACATTCTCTTTCACACGTAAAAGATAACGTTGATAAAACACGTACATTTCAAGCTGCACTAGACTTACCGTACCAAACAGTTAAATGATATCTTCACTTATTGTTCTTAGGTTAATTCAAAGGCGTTACATATTCATACACGCACAGGTCAAAGTTTGATTGCAAGTGAACATACGTCATGGTTATTAAGGCTAGTACAACATTAAATTGCCAGTTCCTAACTCTCGATATAATAAGTATTCACCCATAAATATGTTCTGCTGATGTTATACGAATAACATATAAAAGAGAAAAAGAAATAAAGAAAAAGGACACAAAGGAAAAGTACACTAAAAGAGAAAAATAAAAAGAAAGATAACAAGAACTGTATGCTATTATTTTGTTTTACAATCGTCTGATAAGCCTAGTTTAGAGGTAGGTTTTGCAGAATTGTGTGTTTAATAACTATATATATATCTTATCAAAGTATTCAATGCTGTGAAGTTTTATTCCCATTGTGTTTTTGGGAATTTTATCACGTTTTTGCATTATACTGTACCTTTTTGAATCTGAATGAGTATTGTGTAATACACTTTTTAATTGTATTTTTTGCTTTGCAATATATTTTTTAAATGCAATTCTTGTATTTTGAATTATACCTTTTCATTGTATTCTTGTATTAGCCATATTGTATTCTTGTATTTACAATATACCTTTTCATTGAATTTCTTGTATTGGACATATACCCTTTAATTGTATTTCTTATATTTTGCAATATACCTTTTTATTGTATTTCTTGTATTGGACATATAGCCTTTAATTGTATTTCTTGTATTTTGCAATGTACTTCTCATTGTATTTTTTCTATTTCACCTAGTAGTTTTGCAATGTATTTGCAGTGTTTACATTATATCTTTAAACTTTGCGAAATGTCTCGCAATTTTCTTTTATCATTGTATTTTTGATTTTTTTTAACCTTTTATCCTGTTTTGATGAATGAAATTGATTTTTCTTTTCGAGCCTCGAGGACTCGGCTCAAATAAATCAGAGGGTATTATTATGAATTGATTTTTTAGTAAAATTAATAAGATTACTATTTTCTTTAAATTGTATTATTAAAGCAATGTTTTATGCATTCATAGCAAAACGTTGGCAATTTATATCATTAGCTATACGAATGTACATTATTGTGTGGAAATAGGTTATAAAGCAAATATCAGTCAGCTTCTAAGTCTTATCAGTGAAACATATATTCCGTAAAACCAGGCATTGGCAAAAAGTCTAATTCGGTTAATAAAAAAGTAGAACAAACTTCCGTGCTGACGTAAATACAGAATGGTTCTTAACTAATGATGGACAGTCGTTTCTACAAAATGGTTCTTATCTAAAGATTGACAGACATTACAGCTGGCTTAATATTTTAACTTGTTCCTGGTTTAGAAAATTTAAGGAATTATCATATTTGGATCTAACTAGTGCCAAACGAACTACAAATCTAAGATGTACCTTATGTCAGATGACGTCAAATTAATATAATTGTATATGTCGTAACTTCTTTAGAAATAAGTATTTTTAATGTTTGTTATTTTAATAGTAACATTGTTATGTTAGCAACATTATTCACTTAATACTTTTATTTATAATATATTGTAACGGAATGTTTAAATGTTCTAAATAATTTATATTTAATTATATTTATGTAGTTTTTATTGTAAAGGTTGAGATTGCTACCAACTTCATGTTTAGATTTAATGTGGAAATAAAGTATTCTTTAAGTAAGAAAGAGTATTATCTAGCAACATATTTTAAATCTATATTCTATTTTAAAATAAGTAAAATGCATTTCTTTAAATTAATTGTTACACTAACTATGGTCATTACATTTTTATACCTTGGCTATCTCGAAATTGATTGAGACTTAACTATTTGTATAATATTCTAAAATGCAGAAGTTATACGAATAAATGAAGTTGGAAAGCTTAAACAGGAAAAATATAATATGTATTGCATGAACTTTTATTATAAAGTTTTTATATGTGTTTCTAAAATGTAGTCAATATATTTGTGTTGTTTAATTAAATAAAGGTAAGTTCCGTACCGACAAAGAAAATAGATGTTTGTCTTCTCATTGCAGATGTAGTGCAGCTGGTTTATCATCGCGGCGGCAGCTATCATTTCAGATATAGCTGGAAGCTGGCGAATATCATTTCAGTGTAGCTGTCTTATCATCGTGGCAGCACGCTTTTAAGAGAGCCTGAATTCTTTCTTCTCTCTCTCTCTATACCACCATGGATATTGACGCTCCTTAACATACGAGTAATTCCTTCTCATAGCAAGAAATGAGAAGAAGGTTATGAAAAGCTAATCACAACATTCACAACCCACATAACAGAGAAAACATTTCATAACATATATATATATATCTCTCATGGTTGTAAAGTCAGAGATTGGAAAGGAAAGTAAATACAGAAAATTTAAAACATCATGACCTTGACCTTCAAGACTTTTAATGATGATATATTTATATACCAAGTATTAACCCATCATTTCTCAAGGCTGTAAGGTCAAAGAGTGGAAAGAAAAGTGATCATGGCAATCTTCATGACCATAACTTTGACATACATTTGAAAGATGATGTCTAAGTATTCCACGGTATTTCTCTTGTAGCTGTAACGAATAAGGGAAAGTGTGATGGATAACTGAAATTATTAAGCTGTGACCTTAAACCTCAACTTATAATGTTCAATGTGGAACACAAAACACCTTTTAATAATGATGTATATGAACACCAGATTTCTCTTGAATGGATTTTTAAAAATATAGTACAGAACAAAAAGCTTGATGGATAATATAAGGAGCTATGACCTTGACCTTGAAGATAGTACCATCTGTATGTTATGTTACCTACCTTCTTAGGTTGACCTATATAACTAATTACCTCCCTTTACGATACCTGCTAGCTGGTATGTGACCTGAGACAGACTGAACAAAAAGGCAACACTCCAAACACTTTGTATTTCTTTATTACTACAAATTAACTTTATTTCTGTCACAAGCAAATTTATGCTCTCAAATACTAGTGTAAACAGTAACATCTGGATTTAATTAAACACAGAAGTTTAATCAACAATTACAAGGCTTGATAGAATAAACCTGTCAAGAGTCACTTACAGCCATTATAACGTTAATTATGAGGCAGAAAATAAATCGGTTCTATTTAAAGTAATCTTTATGTTGAAAAGTCGACCCTATTAAAAAAAATTATTGACAATTTTCTTCACCTTTACATTATTGGAGCTTAACTTTAACTAATATATATATATATATATATATATATATATATATATATATATATATATATATATACATACTTTACATAGAGTTTGACTCCGCTATAACATGGTAGTTGGGAGCCATTTAACTTGACCATGTTATAAACTGAACAGTGTCATAAGCAACCATGTACAGTACCGACACATTTTGTGTGTGAGTAGTAAAAGAGGGTGTGAAAATGCATGCTTCATTGGCACAATTACCATTTTAAATCAATGTATATTAAACGAGAAAAACATTTGCAGTGATAGCAGAAATTGCATATATAATATATTACTTTATTCAGAGAACCACACATTGGTACATACACGTGTTTAGTATATATATCCGTGTCTAATCTATAGCATGAATGTAGTATCAACACTGTGTACTCACCTCATAATATGCATTGTTGTTTAGTTGTGTATGCAATTTTGAGAACATATGTAGCATATTATTACAGCAATGGTAGTATACATAATGCAGTGAAGACAAACACAAAGTATTGATGGCTTCATTGCTCTAGGATCAGTAATAATAATATTAACACTTATAAGCTGTCGTTTTTCTACAATAAACAAAGATCAAAATTCTACATAATACATTTTGTTCTTTAAAATAGAGTATGATGATAATAAATGTATATGATATTTCAGCACAATTGTCCTATATTCAAATTTATATGCAATCTTGTCTCCAAAATGATAATAAAACTATTTAAGTGTTTTAGTTATCATACTTATAAGAATTTTTTGGTTTTTGAGAAAAATACCTGTAATAAGGTACCTGAAATTTCAGAAACCATGCCACGACCAAGTTATATCCAAATTCATGTTATAACACAACATGTTATAGC
The DNA here is from genome assembly GCA_030141615.1 of Unio pictorum. Lineage (NCBI taxonomy): Eukaryota > Metazoa > Mollusca > Bivalvia > Unionida > Unionidae > Unio > Unio pictorum. The sequence continues at coordinate 3,902,437 of JARLTB010000143.1, read as the reverse complement.
AGGATCACACTGTACATATATACATATATACTGTACATATATACATACACTGTACATTCTTATTATTTATCATCATTTATTGTTCTAAGTTGATATTAAATTACCTCATATAAACCTATTTTAACTAGCATTAATGGATCATAATGCAACTTCAGGTCCTGACAAGTGACAGGTTGGTATTGGTGATCAAATTAACAGTTACAGCCACATGCATTATTGTCTGGTCTAATAGACATGCAACAATTTTTTAAAATTGTAAAGCACTGAATCAGAGACCAAATATGATGTAAATATTCAATATTTAATCCTCTAAAGAAAGTATACAATAGGGAAATCCAACTGGCATTGGATTCGGAATTCCCACCATCATGATCAAAATTTGTGGACTGGAAGTCAGCAAGGATAGATTCAGACATGCTGACACATTATGTCTAGAGAGACTCAGACATGATTATACATATATGGATAGACACAGACATGCTGACACATTATGTCAAGCCTGACTCAGACATGCTGACACATTATGTCTACATAGACTCAGACATGCTGACACATTATGTCTGGATAGACTGGGACATGCTGACACATTATGTCTGGATAGACTCGGACATGCAGACACATTATGTCTGGATAGACTCAGACATGCTGACACATTATGTCTGGATAGACTCAGATAGACTCAGGCATGCCGACACATTATGTCGATATAGAATCAGACATGCTGACATATCATGTCAGGATAGACTCAGACATGCAGACACATCATGTCAAGATAAACTCAGACATGCTAACACATTATTTTGGGATCTGTGCAGTCTGCTGTTGGCCTCAACTAAAAAAACGTATATATGGCATATAACACTCAATTAAGGTATAATAATTTAATTAATTACTATGTAAGTAATTAATTATTAACTTAGTGGATGAAAGAAGTTCTCTGTATACAACATTATACAACAAGACTATAAAAAAAACTGTCAAATGTTGTGAGTAAAAATAAGCAAAATAATTCCAATATAACCATATGATCTAACGTAAAACACTTTCAATTGAATATAGTTTGAATGGCAGGCTAATTTTAACAAGGGACTGACAACTCTCCTGGCTGAAAAAGCAGGAATTTTAGGTAAGATCACTTCTTTCTTTAAACTGCTGATATTTCTTTGATATTCTTCTGCAATAATGATTTTTAAATTATCTGCTGTGGAGGACATGCTGTAATTTAACTAAGCACAATTTCCATCTAACACCAACAGAGAAGCAATGATAAAAAGGTGTTCAAGGTTGATGCCTTATCAGACTGGCAACATTTCTATTTTGTACCAACTAGATAGCAAAGTCCTTTGGTGAAAGCAGAATACCATGGCTGCCAACCCTCAAGTGCAAAAATACTGATTACTTGTGACAAAAATACTGATTTTCAGGAACAAATACTGATTTTAAAATTTTAATGCATATGTAACTATTTACAACATATACAACCATCAGTAAAGTTGGACTGTGCCTTACATAATTATTTAACGTCAAAGATGCACATTTGTACCTTCTGGAGTTGCACCATGTTCCATATGGGTCTAATTCAGAAGGTGCACGAGTGCAACACACTCAAACACAAGCTATTTATAGGAGCCCTTTCCACGCCTCGTTTCTTTTGTAATCATCGATTCCAATGTACCAACTTTCATTGATTATCTCAGTTCTGAGATTTTCTTATTGAAATGTTTTCGTTCAAGCATAAGAATTATCTTTTGCAATTTTAATGTCTGAAAAACGTGTGCATAATAAATTGCCAACAACACTAGTAACTGAAAAAGAAAGGTTTATTTCTAAAATCAATTTAAAAATCAAATTTCGCTCGATATACATTAAGGTTCTCTCTGTCATTTATCTACGTCGTAGGTTCAGGCTGAGTTGTGTGTGATGAAGCAGGAAGCTGACGTTTATTAGCTTTCTCATGCTCTTGCATTTCATGGGTGCCTCTGTGCCGAATAGCGAAATCACGTTACACAATTTACAAAACGTCAATTTTTCTCCTTTACTATATGGTTTCACAAATCTATAAAAGACGGCACAAATATGCTTCCAGTTGTAACTATTACGAAATCCAATATGGCGGATAATGACAGGCCTGGAAGCCTCGATTTCGAATGAACCAATCGTACTGTAGAACTGTATTGGTATATACATGTGATATATTATGTCAAAATAGAACCGAGAGCTTGTTCTAAACTGACAATTCCAAAGAAATTTTATTATTATTTTTTAAATTAATAAACATATTTTTTGCAAAGAAAACATACACCCGTATTCAGGTCCAAAATATGGGACAAATACGGAAAAAACGGGACAGTTGGCAGCTATGGAATACAGATTTGACCAGTCATCTAGGTGAAGCAGTTGTAATAAGGTTTCAAAAATGGCCAGTCATATCCTAAGTCAGACTGGTACTACCTATATCTGTGACCAACTAGACAGCATAAGTTAGACTGGTACTACCTATCTGTGACCAACTAGACATCATAAGTTAGACTGGTACTACCTATATCTGTGACCAACTAGACATCACAAATTAGACTGGTACTACCTATATTTGTGACCAACTAGACATCATAAGCCGTTTGGAAATTTACACATGCTGATAGGATTATGCATTCAGGAGATGAAGTAGTGATTTCCAAGGTTGCCAATGTAGGGCCCACTATGTAGCATAAGAAGTATTCTGATAAAAACATGACTATATTTTCAGGTGTATTGATAGCAAGATTTTCAAGATGACCCTTGTGATAGTTTTTGTTGTTGTAGGTTTAACTCTATTTTACAGCACAAGATAGGCTATACATGGTGGCCAGTATAACTGGTGGAGGAAGAACCTTGGAAAACCTGGCGGAACTGTGATAGCCATACTTGACGTAGGATGAAGTAGTGATTACAAACTGACGATCATGGACAGACCAATTAAAGACAATGGATTATCCCATAAGCTCTTCTGGTTTATGACCATGGTCATCCATGGCAACCAGTTTTGCATTTATCCCCGAATCACTCATTATATGTTTGGATTATACAATGGCAATGTACAGATAATCACAATGGCAATGTACATATCATGACAATGTACATATCATGAAAATGGCAGCATACATATGACAATTGCAATGTACATATCATGACAATGACAATGTACATATCATGAAAATGGTAGCATACATGACAATGTCAGTGTACATATTATGACAATATACAATGTACATATCATGACAATGTCAATGTACATATCATGACAATGTCAATGAACATATCATGACAATGTAATATCATGACAATAGCAATGTAATATGACAATGTCAATGTAATATCATGACAATGAAATGTAATATCATGACAATGGCAATGGACATAACATGACAATGTACATTTGACAAATTTCAATGTACATATCTTGACACCAATGACATGAATATATGGAACCATATAACAACATAACAAATTATATTCGGATATCTTTGACATTACTAGTATAATACTGACTTTCAATATTAAAATTTACATTTAAAATCTGTATTGACATTTTTCTATTTCAAAATATTTATCTTTGGTTCAGTGGTTGAATTCAGTAAACTAGGGTATTCCCCCTCCCCCTAAAAATAAAGTTGAAAAAAGGGGGATACATAAGGCATAGAGACCTACTTTTACCAGTAAAAGATGAAATTTTGGTCATAAGTTTCATTTACAATAATAACACAGATGTGTATCATCATCAACATAACCCAAGACAGTCAAGCATAAAATATGAATCATGATGACCTATAAATTAAATGAAGGAGTAGTTCTTGTCAAAAAGATCTACTCAGCAAGTTTCACTGCATGCAACAAAACTAATGTGGTCATGACCTATATGCAAAACTGCAACATAATCCAGTAAAATGTGAAATATTGGTCACAGTGACTGATTTTGTATGGATAGGAAACTTAGATGTATATGATAATATAGTTTAATAATTCCAGCATGAATGATAAACAGACACAAATTTTAACCCAAGTCAGTGATGCATGAATATGGGCTACAGTGACCTACATTTGTGATGAAGATACATCCATTCAAGTTTTGAGATTCCAGGTGTTACAGTATTATATAGGAGGTTAAAAAAAAGACTGTAACGAGAAAAATGCAAAAACTTGACACAAGCCAGTCCAATGAGAAATATAGGTCACAGTGACCTATTGTTGTTAGGTTGTGGTACCAAGAGATGCATATGCCGTAAATCATGTATTATTTCGCACCCTTTTACTTTTCGTACATAATCCAGTTATCAAAGTCATACTTATTTAAATGTATCATAATTTTTCATACATAGCACTTTGTATTTTTCAAAAAATTGTCAAATTATTGGACATAAAATTTCTACTACGTAGATTTACGTTTTCAAAAAAGATCGATAATACCATATTGCCATTTTGTTTTTATTTACAAAAATTACTAATCGTTGGTGAGAAAATACAATGATTGACGCATAAGCTCTTTTATGTCATTACAATATCTACTGGTTTTTATAAAAAAATGGACAAAATACTTCACAAGAAATACACAAGGATTATCACAATTGTCCAGTAACCCACAAATAGTCTTTTTTCTTCTCTTTGCAAAAGCTACAAACAAAAATCACCCTGAGTAAATATTGTCTTGTACAATGATTTTTATTAAAAAATTCTCTTGAGCGCACACACACACACACACACACACACACATATGCCCATGCACATTAACTAAAACATTACTTCATGTTATTTTTTGTTGCATTTTGAAATTATTGATGTTGTAAAAATACAAGTTGCATTAAATTTCTTGACAATATGGACTTACTTTGGTGTCAATTTACCAATAAATAATACTCTTAACTACTAAATGTTCAAACCATTTTAATCATTTTGCTAGTCCTGCATGTAAGACCTTGACACTGATATTTATGTTTTGACTTTTGTGCACACTTACACATAATAACATGTGATATGTCTTTCATGTAAGACTAACATTTTGCCAACATTACATAACAGCTACCTATGCTCTAAATGCAGACGAGCTTCCACGCTGAGACATAATCTCTCGTTACTAAAAAGAAAACTCTTTTTGAGTACTTTTATTTTTATTGTAATTATATTCTTGAGTTGAGAGCAGAATGAAACAGAAAATAAAAGTTTACATTGTACGATTTTACCATTAGGCAAATAGCGTGTGTTCCATAGAATTTGTTCAGGTACAAAACCTTTATCTTTCATACACGGTCAGAAGTGCAAAATGATAATTATTCATTTTAAAATATAATTTTTTGTACACTAAAATTAATTAATATTTTTATGTGTACAAAAAAATTAAATCAGCTATGGGTAATTGTCTAATTTGATGATTCTAGCATGAAAACGAGACATATGCCAATGCACGGTGTAATGTAACTTTGACTTCCTGTACATGAAACTGTGAAGACCCAATTTTGAAACCAAGGCATCCAAGATTAGAAACTAAAGATCTAAACAATGGGACTCTCAGTACATAGTGATGGATAAAATTATTTAATCTTAAAGTCTTATAAAAATATATATATACATATATATACATATATATACATATATATAGATATATATATATATATATATATATATATATATATATATATATATATATATATATATATATATATATATATGACAAAAAAATCTGATTTCAATAAATTAATAACTGTTTACATGTATTTATTATAAACTCTAAATGTATTTATTAAACAACTTTTAAATACTGTATATCTGAAATGACTGTTTCAGTTAAGTTTCAAGTATTAAATAAAGTTATTTATTGTTCAAGATCTATGACTAGAATTTTACTTTAATTAGCACCATACAGCCAGTATTGTACAGATTTGTTAAATGCTAACACACACACACACACACACACACACACACACATACACACACACAACATGACAATGGTCCACTGATTTCTCAAAATTAAACTCATACTAAACCAAATATAATAAAAAATATAACAAGCTGATCAGTCTGCTCTCCCTCTGATTAGTGTTTATTAGAACTGAAGAATGTAAAGTAAGAGCTTGTATGAGCTTGATCAAAGCAAACTGAAATCTACCAGTAGAAACTCTAGGCTTTCAATGAAAAAAGCTAGCAATATTTTCAAAGGAGAGGACTTTTCACTAAAGATGGGCACAAGTCAACCCTAAATGACAACAGTGATTATGAAGTTGACTTGACTGCTGAATATTTTTTAATTGTTAGTTGGGCATGTGAATTTTCAAACCCCTGTTATAATTCCACCACCTGATATAGACTTTCTCTTTATGAAAAAGACACATGCATCAAGAGTAAATATCAGAAGATAAGTATTTGAAGTCCATGAGTCATAAAAATGCTTCTATTCCCAAAAATTTGGTTTAGGATACTGGAGTTTGTTGGACATTATAAATATGATGAATCATACAAGAAATGTAGTAAAAGAAACAATTACAGTAACAATAAAACTAGCAACAAAGTAAAATGTATTGCAAGATCATGCCATCTGAAAAAAGCCTATAGAAAATAATAATAATAATAATAATAATAATAATAATAATAATAATAATAATTATTATTATAATAATATAATAATAATAATAATAATAATAATAATAATAATAATAATAATAATAATAACTATTATTATAATATAGATAATAATAATAATAACAATAATATTAATAAATAGTTTCAAAAATCAACTAGAGTTACTTGATCTGACACACTTCTCTAATTTTCATTCAGTCAAGACTTTTTGGGATCCAAATATATTTTTGGGATGATGTATTTTGTTTACTTTGTTATCTGGAATTGGGATACTGCTTAGCAAACTTTTTTCCCTGATAACGTTTTCAGTCTTGGCACTTTTCATTGATGGCTCTTGGTCTTTCTCCGTCTTTCTATTGTCCTTTACATCCATCTTGGCTGAAGTTTCTTTATTTTGAGGCATTTGATTATTTTCAATCACTGAATGGTTATCTCCATTGATTTTTGATGATGATGCCAGGAAATCTTTAGGTCCACACTGTTGTACAACTGTGTTAATTCCAAAGGCTCTGAGATGATACACAAAGTATTCAAATTCATACATTAAGTTAGGGCTGACATAGTGGAATGTGATGGCATAGTCACTGCAACAGTCAGGTCCCTGGGGAAATAAAAAAGTTTTAATTAAGATTTAGATATTGTCCTTCGAAGACAGCAGTAACAAATAATGTGTTAAACAGTCTCAAAAACCTCAACCATTGACCAATTATGTGAATAGGGAGAAACCATTATTGTCTTATAAATAGGGAGAAAGTTCGAGAAACCGTTATCGTCTTATAAATAGGGAGAAATCATTATTCTCTTATAAATAGGGAGAAACCATTATTCTCTTATAAATAGGGAGAAACCATTATTCTCTTATAAATAGGGAGAAAGTTCGAGAAACCGTTATCGTCTTATAAATAGGGAGAAATCATTATTCTCTTATAAATAGGGAGAAACCATTATTGTCTTATAAATAGGGATAAACCATTATTCTCGTATAAGGTGGCGCTATACAGTTTCATACTTTGCATAGGGTTATAATTTTAAAGAAAAAGAATTTCCCAGGATTTCTTCACAGGTTATACTGGCATTATAATAATAACTCTGTACATCTTAGGTGTTGTTAGAAGAACTATTAATTCTCTTTATTGTGATGTATGATTGATAGATGTAATTTAGGTTCTAGAGTATACAGCATGGGCTCACTTAAGATGTGCTTGTATAAAAAGCTGCTAGTTCCCATGGTCATTTTCACTGCCTGGACTTCAAAAGTAAACTGGAGAAAAAAAGAGCCGATAACTATTTGTACTTTTCAGATATTTTGTAATTTGTTCAATGCACTTTCAGTAGCTGCTATTGCCTACTTCAGCAAAATTCTTTTTCCCTATTTTAATCACTGCTAAAGTTAGCATACGTTTGATTAATTCTGGTTAATTTGTCAAGCACATGGGAACATCCATTTTGTTATATCATGTGCTTAGATCATGTACAATTTCCACAAGTGCAGTATCCAAAGAAAAGTCAGCCACATTACATCAAAGTAGCATAAAGATATGCCAACATTATCTCCATGGTGCATGTTACAAATGCAAACAACTTTACCTCGCATACGTCACTCTCTGGAAAGTATATAGTAACTGGTGAGCGCCCCCTAAATAGGGAGAAACCATTAATGTCTTATAAATAGGGAGAAACCATCATTCTCTTATAAATAGGGAAAAACAATTACTGTCTTATAAAGAGGGAAAAACCATTATTGTCATATAAATAGGGAGAAACCATTATTGTCTTACAAATAGGGAGAAACCATGATTCTCTTATAAATAGGGAAAAACCATTATTGTCTTATAAATAGGGAAAAACTATTATTGTCTTATAAATAGGGAGAAACCATTATTGTCGTATAAATAGGGAGAAACCATTATTGTCATATAAATAGGGAGAAACCATTATTCTCTTATAAAGATTACTGATACCATGACATTTGACCTTCAGACAGCATAATTGATAGTTCATCCCCTAAATGCAAGTTATCTAATAAGTTTGATCAAGTCATCTAATAAGTTTGGTCAAGTCATCTACTAAGTTTGATCAAGTCATCCAATAAGTTTGTTCCAGGACGTACTCTAGAACAACAGTTGTTTTGCAAAACCAATATTTCTTTGACATACAACAACCTTGCCTTATGAACTAACTCAACAAATACCCTCTGTACCTTAACTGAAAGATCTTCTTAAACATCGATCAAGCAACATGGTCTGAAATTAAAGTTTTATGCAAAACCTATTTTCCTTCTTTCAATCAGTGATCATGACCAAAATGTGGTCCAAGTCACTTGAAAAATATGAGCCTGCTCAATATCCCAACTTGAGTTAAAAATTAAGATTGAATAAAATATGGGAAATTCTAAGGAAATTTAGTCAGATATATTTTAAAAATAAAAAAATAGTAATCTTTTTGTCTTTCTGTCCAGTTTAAAACAATATGACAATACTTAAAGTAATCAAAACAGATATATGTAGATAATATACGTCGATAGATGAGAAAAGATTAGAATTTATATACATTTAAAGAGCAAAACTGCATGTTTATACATAAATGTATATAATAGATGGAGAGTGAGTGTGTATGTGATATGGATTGTTAACATAATTTGTAAAAATAATTCAGTCATATCAAAAGTGTGACAATTTATAGTGTTGTCTATAAATTAGGACCAGACTTGCACTCCACAACGAAAAAGATTTTGCTATCCCATCAGTCCCCCTGGAAAATGAATTTGCAATCCCATCATTTCCTATGGAAAAAGAATTTGCTATCTCATCAGTCCCCATGGAAAATGAATTTGCTATCCCATCAGTCCCTACAGAAAATGAATTTGCTATCCCATCAGTCCCTACAGAAAATGAATTTGCTATACAATCAGTCCCTACAGAAAATGAATTTGCTATCCCATCAGTCCCCATGGAAAATGAATTTGCTATCCCATCAGTACCTATGGAAAATGATTTTGCTATCCCATCAGTCCCTACAGAAAATGATTTTGCTATCCCATCAGTCCCTACAGAAAATGATTTTGCTATCCCATCAGTACCTATGGAAAATGATTTTGCTATCCCATCAGTCCCTACACAAAAGTAATTTGCTATCCCATCAGTTCCTACAGAAAATGAATTTGCTATCCCATCAGTCCCCATGGAAAATGAATTTGCTATCTCATTTATGATGTAAAACTTTTTGACAAATATTTTGTTGTGGCTATAAAACACTGGACCATTTTCTAAGCCATGTTCACTAATTCACAATAATTGGAACCTTTTGTACATTCATGACCATTGTTCTGGTTAATATTCTTTAAAACGGTTCATTACAAAACTTTGTCATGCTTTTTTTGTTTTTGTAAAGGTAAGATAGGACAGTCAATCTAATTTCTTCACCGATACTAACATAATGAAAGATTGACTGTTAGTAATGATTTATTTATAATCACAGCAGAATAACTCAATTTATTTAACTAACAATTAGTATACAGCAACATAAATGTATAAACAATTGGTAGCTGGCTGTATCTAAATAGTATAAATAATTAGTAGCTAGCCACATTAAATAGTCAAAAATTTAGTCTCTAGATATATTAATATAGTATAAACTAATAGCTAGCCAAACTTAAATGGTCCAAATAATCAGTTGCTAGCCATAATTAACTGTTATCAAACTCCTTGGGCTTAATCGTAGAAATTTTCATTACAATTATAACTGTTATCAAACTCCTTGGGATTAATCAGTAGAAATTTTTCATTACAGCTGTTAACAATCTCCATGGGATTAATTAGTAGAAATTTTCATTACAACTGTTATCAAACTTCTTGAGTTTAATCAGTAGAATTTTTCATTACAATTATAACTTTTATCAAACTCCTTTGGGGTTAATCAGTAGAAATTTTAATTACATTTATAACTGTTATCAAACTCCTCGGGGTTAATCAGTAGAGGCAAGTGCATTTAATTTTTTTTTAAAAACCCATCAAAGAAAACTTTGGACTTAAATAATTAACAATTACCACATACTCGCACTGAAATCCACAACATACATCAAAACAATCATTACAATCATTTTGAGTCATGCTTTCTTACGTACTGCCTGACTAGGTTATGACTTCAAAATTGGTGAAATCTGAGAAGTACAAATATTATGATTAAAATACATTAGACAAGTTACAAATGTAAATATTTGTTCCTCGTTTGTCAAACCTTGCTTTAAATAGTGCAAATTCTGCAGCTTCTGACTGTATAAAGGATCAACAGATAAAAAAAAAAACTGACATTAATGCAATAAATACAGTACACAAAAACACCAAAAAAATGTGCTGATGCTTGTACTGTTACGAGATCACAGACTATAAACATTTACCAAAACAAACACTCTCTGTTTTTTGGACTTACCAATGAACAAGTACCATGCAACCTTCATCTTTTCTGAACTGAATCTGAACTTGTCTAAGGTGACAGGCAAGTGAATTTTCAAAGCTATTCTAACATTACTTTGAAGAAACCAAATCTGGTAACTATGGAGAAGAACCAACTTTATTGTGAGGAAACCATTTGTCTTCCTTTAGTCAGAATGACCTTGACATTTGACATCTGAAATCAAAGAGTTCTTCCTTATTCCAATTGTATGTCATCCACAGTAATATAAGTCTTTGTGACAACAAATCAAGTTTGAACATCATATACTCCACCTTAAGAATGGCATTTTAAACAAATTCAATTGATTTATTGATTCAATTTAGTTTTAAAGATGAGCACAAGTATGTACTTAATAGAAATCAAATGGGATATATTATACTTTGTAAGATTTCATATGTTTGGAGTAGACATAAAACAAATGCCATTTCTTGCCCTCATTTATGCAAAATTTGTGTTTCATGATCAGCTAGATGTTTGTCTCTAGTCTTCTAGATGAAATGCAAGCAGCTTGAAGACCATAATAAAACACTACTGTGATGTAACATCAAAATCCATTGGTTGTCAAGCGCATCATTATCCAATCATATTGCCCATCCATTACCATGTTACCTGGGGAGGGGGCCAGGCGATGCAGATGAGTGGATGACTTGCTTTATCGTGTAGCAAGATTGAAAATACAAAATTTCTTTAAAAAGATCTTCACCTATTGAAAAACAGGACTATACAAATGTTATTCAGATCATGAACAAAATAAATTCAGAAATTATTTTTATATAAGTTTTTATTTACATATTATCAAGGTATCAGATAAATTGTTATTTATGCATTATCAAGGTATTAGTGATGGTTAGGAATTAACACTTAACAAAAGCATCTGGCCTTAAGTTACTATTAATGAACATATTCTTTTTCATTATATCATTATATATATATATATATATATATATATATATATATATATATATATATATATTACATGACAACTTACCTTTTACCATTGTACCATCCAGTATGTAAGATTATTTAACCAGGCTTTTGAAGTTTTATAAAACTGACTTTCTTATGAAACTATTCTTAAATTTGCACAGAAAATTATGCATACCTAATCAAGACGGCAGTGTCAGAGAAGATAAAAGATGTCAAGTCAGCATGATTACAAGAAACAATTAAATACAATAGATCTAATGAGCATTTTACCAACAGTACATTAAAAAAGCATTTAATAAGTTTGACTTACAAGGCATACAAATAATTACACAATTACCATTACAATGGTCTCCCACTTGTACAGACCATATCTGATCTCCAAACCCCAACCCCTCCTGACAGAAGCAATATTATTTCATGTCTGCAAAAGGTGCATTGGTTTCTTTTACAATTCAAGAGTAAGCATGTCTTTCTTCTGGTGCCAAAACCTTATTATACAGTGAATATGTGTCATTTCTTGAAGAAACAGAAGGACAAGTCCCTAATATGGCAGCCCAGGACAGGTGGAAACTTTGGTGTTTTCAAAGGTATTTTTTTTTAATCATTCTCACAGATAAATGTTCCCATGAAGGAAAAAAAAATATGGGAACAGAAAATTTACTTGACTTTCTATTTTAAAAACAATTTATTTGATAAGGATGGTCCATGACCCCAATTTTAACCTCATTTAAACGATTTCATATCTCGAGAAAATTTAATGTGAACATACCTGTTTAGCTGGATAGTAGTTATATGACCAATACCACATGTCTTTTGGAAGGAAATCCGGAATCAGATGATGTTCTGGAATGAAAGGATGAAACCTCTCTCGCTGTAATTCATCTCGAGAATCCCCAGCCTTCACACCCACTTTCTCCAGACATTTACCCATTTCCAAGTCCTCGGCTCCCCCCTCATCTGGTCGGCAATTTGCAGGATTATTAACACCTTTCTCAATAAATCTTTTAAGTGCTTCCTTGCTCAAGATATAGCCCGCCCCACCACTCATATAACCCTGGTTGACATATGGTTTAAATCGACGACCATACAGTAGAGGATCTTGTGGATTCTTGTCTTGTAGAAAGTACCTTGAATAGAAAAAAGCATTTACAATAAACAAAACAACTGTAAATTTTTTAAAAGATTACGAATTTGATCTGTGCACATGTACTAAAAATTATTCAACTTTTTTATAAATTTGAACAAACTACCGAAAGTTCATCTGATTAACACCTGAAATGGACGAACGTTGAAAATTCTATAAAATGAGACAAAAATGGCACAATAACAAAGCCATGAACACATGCCTGGCCCATCTTATACCACCCTTGTTTAATAGCCCTCTATGTAGGTACTCTGGAGATTACTGTACAATGGGTCACATTGACCTCAATCATAAGTCAACATATACAGAATATTCAATGCAGAAACCATTATTTTCTTATTAGTCTTAACAGGAGACATGACCTTTAGAATCCATAGGTGTCTTTACTAATCTAACTACATGCCATCCATAAGTTTTGTCAAAAATCTTACTCTAGACCAGGGGTCTCAAACCCAAACCACCCTAAGGGATGCACTGAGTGCCCAAGGGCTGCATGAAGGCATTTTTGATCGCCCAAGGGCTGCACCACATTTATTATCTATCATGACACCTTGTGAAGCCAATCATTTTGCAGGCACAAGATATGGCTTAGCAGGCCACACACAGCCATGGGCCATGTGTTTGAGACCCCTGCTCAGCACCAAACATTATTCTGCAAAATTCCAATTTCTTTGAGACACAATGACCTTTGACCTATTGACCCCAGAGTTAAGTGACCTGTTCTATATCTTAAGTGCAAACCCTATATACATTTTGGTTTGGTCTATATTGCTGCAGTAATTGGAGCAAAGTGCTTTGCCCAAGGTTAAACCATAATGGTTGACCCAGGCTTACACATACATGCCAACACCTGATGAGGAAATGGCGTGGTCAAAAAAGCCTACTCTTGTCTTACTTTTTAGTTGATTCTGTTATACCTTGTTTCAGGGTTTTTTCAGTTGCCTTTTTCTAATTTATCTGGGAAATTTTTGAAAGGGGATATTTTTGCTCACATAAATGCATAGACTAAAATAAATTATACTTTTTAAGCGCTAAAATATCTTTAGACTGGTTCTGCAGGAAATATGAATTAGAACATAGAATCTGCGCATAAAGATTAAATTTGGAAAAACAGTCTGCTCTCTCCTCACTAAGCATACAGATTCTATAAATAGAATTCGAGGTCAACAGTTGAGCCAGGTTAGCTATAAATAGAATATGATAATGTTACGAAAGTCTATGGTCAAGCGTACTCTTATAATGTAGTTACGTAAAAGCAGTCTTTTCTAAAATATGGTCTATGGGATTAATGGAATGTTAATAATAACGAGAAAACAAATAATTGATTTTTTTTGGAAGGTGGATATACCGAAAAAGCGTAATCCATATACTTTTAAGCGTAACACGTAATTTAGTGAAAAAAAGCGTAATGATTATGCAAAAATTGTAATGGTTGGCACGTATGCTTACGTGATGGTGGGAACTGAACCTCCTCCCTTTCAGTCACTTGTCCAGCAAGCTAACCACTAAACTGCTGTAGCTATTTTTGGTCAAAGTACATGTTTCTCAATTCAAGTTATTATGCAAAAGCTATTTTTATGCTCTCTGACACAACGACCTTGACTGTTGCTCTTTGACCCAGAAGTCATCCAAAAACTTTTGTGAAGGTATGTTTCAGGACTAAACCTGCCAGAGTGACCTTGACTATTAAAAAAGCAAATGTCTGCCTATAGGAATCATTCCATGTTTTTCATTACCCACAGAGAGACTTTGGTTTGGTGTCATGGCACAGTAGGTTATTTAACAGTGAGGCAATTAGAGTGAAGTGACCTTGCCAAAGGTCTCTTAATAGTAGCCAACTTGGAATGAAAAAAAAAATACCTTCAAGAAACAAACATGTAAACTAACTTCTTTGAATAGTTGATGCTACGTTCTTTTGTGTGGTGTAACGTTTCGTAATTTATTACTGTGGTCACGTGAATAAACCGTGATACCATTTAATTCGCTATTTGCTATCAGATTAATACGGATCAATTTCCAAACTTCTGTTGTGATATGCAGGGCTCGAAATTAGCGGTAGTCCGCTAGCCAGAGGCTAGTAGATTTCCCGTCCGGCTAGTAACTTTCATAATGTTAATAGTCCGACAGGCTAGTAAGTTTTTGGTTATCAACAGTCAGAGTTTGTTTACTCAATACCCTAATAAAGACGTGACTTCGGCCGATATTCTTTAGAATCAACGCAGTGATCGTTGTAAACACAGTCATAAAATATTAGCATGTGAAGATGAAGTCAATTTCTGCCTCGGAAATGTGTTTCTATTACAAGAAGCCATCTGATTATGTGCGTTTCACTTAACAGCTCCAATTTAGGTCCCGTCATTAACAAAGGAAGTTTGGAAATTGATCCGTATTAATCTGATAGCGAATTAAATGGTATCATGCTTTATTCATGCGACCACAGTAACAAATTATGAAACGTTACTCCACACAAAAAACATAGCATGAACTATTCAAAGAAATTTGTTTACATGTTTGTTTCTTGAAGGTATTTTTTGTGTGCTTGCTCCATGTCACAAACGGGTAACTCATATTTTACGTTTGCATCAAAATAATTAGAAGAATTAGATCAATTTATTATGATAACATTACTGACACATCAGTTTCCAAGCAACTACTTTTTCAATGATAATAAGAATAGCTTTTATATTTTTCCCCAAAAAACGACTGAACAAATAATTGAATACACGTGGAAATATCCAAGCATTTGATGGGAATTAAAATCTCACATGGGCATCTAAGATTGAAAATATTCACGCTTATTATTAATTTCAACAATACACTGAGGTTCGATTAATTAGGAACAATTACCAAACATATGTTATTAATGATGAGACCGTAATTGGAGCTGTTAAATACAAGTGTTCGATGCGCTCTTGATGTGAAGGAGGAAAAAATCTAAAGAAACATATCATACAGTGACAAAAAATGCCTTAGAAAAATATCTCAGGAATATTTTTTGTATTTTTGTCGCTATGTATGAGTTTGTTCCTTTTGATTATTGTTTTCTTTTTCATTCACATCAAGCTCGCGTCGGAGTTAAAAATATGTGCCGAGTCAGCTGGCTTCATTTGATGGGAGCACACATTCTCCAAGTTGAAACTAACATTATCTTTTGATGTTAATATTTTATAAGTGTTTACTTTAGCCACTGCTTTCATCGTGCAGAACATCCGCTGAAATCAAGTCTTTATTAGAAGAAGCCATTTGATGGAAGGGGGGGGGGGACAAGGCACGTGTTTTTAAATGGGTTTCTTGCTCGGACTCTTTTTATATAAAGGACACTGTGTCATTCCTTTTCTGACTTCAAATAATTCGCGTCAGTTATACTGTAACATCTCATATTTCAAAATTAATCACAATTCCCACCTTATAAGACAGACAAAATGTGGCATTGTATAGGTGTTCAGCCTCCGGAAAAAAAAAACAAAATTCATTCTGTTATCTTGCAGTTACAAAAGACAGCTATGCTTTGACTGGGCCCGAAGTTGTACAATCATATGCTGCTGACTGCAAGAATATTCTGGCATCGATTGACCTCATCCTGACAATTCCAGCCCACTCTGCTGATGCTGAAAGGGGTTTCTCAGAGATGAAAATGGTGAAGAGTGACTGGAGATCTTGTTTGCGACCTTGGGTTCTGTCCGACCTACTCTGCATCATGTTTCATACAAATGACATTCCAATATATGATCCATTATCAGCAATACATTTGTGGAAAGTTTCAGGGAGACGGGTAAGGAGACCAGAACAAACCCCATATGGACCCAGAGTGCAGGTGGAGGATGAGAAAGGACACCTGGATCCCTTTCTGGAATTGGATCCAGATTATCTTGATAAACAAGAAATGTGAATTTATGGATGATTTAAAGTAGAATTTATACTTCTGTACTTCTACATTTTATATGATAATGCTATGTATGAAATAAAATTGTTGTTAATCTCAATACGAGTGTGTGACATTGTTTTGGGGACAGGGCTAGTAAATGTTTGGCAGGGCTAGTAAATTTCTCAGTACACTAGTCCGTCTGGCTACCAGGAAATTTGTGTTAAATTCAAGGCCTGATATGTTGCAGTTACTTTGAAATCTTTGATACGTCAACATAGTTTAACGCCTAAATATCAAAGTGCATCTTCCTTAACTTTATTTTCACTCCTATATAAGATTGCCATGAACATCTGAAAAATAACATCAAATGGATCTTTTTTATCTTAAATCTGATATTGAAAATCATTTTTTAAAAACTTTATTCAATTCCAAAAATATGCTACATATTGTATATGTTTGCAGTTAAGTTCCTAAAACAACCTCATGGAACAATTTTTGCCCTAGTCAAAGCTTATACAAGTATTCTAATATACAAAGACCAATTTTTCACATTTATATTTTACACTGTCAAGAATTTTAAGCTTCTAATACAAACTTAGTGTTATTATATACATTTAAGCAGTTAATTATATAATTATGCATAACCAATTGCTCAAAAGTGGTTTTGGTCAGTTTTGCACACTAGTAAATAAAATGAACCTAACTTCAATTTTTTAATTTTTTTTGTCAAGCATAAGTAAAACAGCTAATATAGCAGCTGTAATATGTATATCTGATATATTATATATTTGTTTTAATTTAATATTGTATGTCAATTTTAAATTCTTTTTTAAGTTTTCATTATATGCTATTATAATGTAAATTTATTCACCATGCTTTTTTAAAACAGAAAATCGGTTTACTGAATTATTCTTTGGTAAAGAAGCAATGATGACCTAGATCCTGACCTTGATTCAAGATTAGTGACACCCACATAAACAGGTTTTATTTTAATTTTAAAAGGATTAGCAGTTGTCATGGTCAAGATGGGACTAGTGAAGAAGTAAACAATTTTTATTCCTAAAGTAAAATGATTGGTTCTCGTCAGGAGTATGTGATATCAAATGATCACATGACTCCTTCCCTATTGTGATTTCCCAATTTGGGGATTTTTTTTCATAACTGCATCTTAGAATACGATATAGTCTTTGTTTTAGTGAAATATACTGGTTGTGGGCTTTTACAAATGATGTCATTTTCCCTTGTTGTAACCAAGTTTCTGAATTCATGTTAGTAATTTTTCAGTTCGGTTGGTTATTTAAATAGTTAATCTGTATCTCTGGAAATATTTGACTTGTTCATACAAAATTCAGGGACAAAGACCATTCATCAAAATCTTATTCAGATTTCCAACACCATAGTGCTAAATCTTGTCATTCTACAAGGAACAGCATAGGTCATCGTCTTCCATCTTGGACTCGAACTTGAATCTATTATAACATTTCAATACTAGGACTTTGTAATTTAATTTGTGGATTATTTTCAGATTTGATTCTTAAAACTGTTCTTTTGCCATCTGAACAATCTTTTTCCAGGGAACTAAATTAATTAAATTATTTGTTAAATTTTACAAAGCTTGTTGTTTTCACTTTTTCTATGTAACTGTTTATTAGAGCCTAAACACGTAACAGCTGACAATAACAACCTTTCAAATAGTCATGGAGATGGTGTGGTCAGCACGCCTGACTTGCACCTAAGAGCATGTATGTTTGAATTTTAACAATCCTAAATTTCTGAAAACACATAAATATTTGTTTATATGATATCATGATATATCCAATATCTTTTTCTTTATGTTGGGATATGATGATTTTTCTCCATTTTTCAACGATCTTGAATCAATTTAGAGCATAATTTCTAATCTGATCATTTGGATTGACTAGCGAATCATGAAGGCATTAAATAATGCAATGTTCCAACTGGAGCTTGACTTTACCTGAGGTTTTCCACAATAACATAAGTATCATCATCTGCCTTCATGAACCACTCGGCTTCTTGAAAGTGATTCTCATACACGTATTTAAATGCTTCTTTGGTTTTGGCCCATAAATTGTCTCGCCCCTCTTTGACAGGTAATGCTATTGAAGGGAGTGTCGAGTCCTTAGTTGAGCTCATAAATAACAAGACATTACATCTTTTTCCCCACGTCGCCTTCACATGCTGAGCCTTACTTTGGTGATTGGATGGATTTGTCATTACCCAGCAAAGTACACGAACTTTCTTAGCTAAGGCTGAAGCAACTGAATTCGACTCGACTGGAAGAAGAAAACAAATACTTAAAATTAATTAAATGTGGATTATACTCTCCAAGTGTGTCATCTATTGTGTATATAACCCGTCAAATCATCAGATTAGTCTAAAGTATCTAACTTGATACGATATATAATAAAGCAATAAGACATGAACTGTTGATTTCTTGTAGCAGGTATATATCTAAACATCAACTTTATAACATATATGAAAACCCTAATATGTAATTTGCAATCAAGTGACATAAATCCGTCAATGTTGTAAAAAAAAAAAGTCTAAACATCAACACACTTCAAAATAGTCAAAACAAAGTTGTTTAATTATTTAAAATTAATTTTAATGTTTAATTAAAATGATCAGAAACTCAATCTTTCCCATTATCTACCGATCTATCTTACTGAATGGATGACTACTATTATAATGTACACTCTACAACTGTTTCATTTGATAAACGAATTTAACCTCTTATTATGCATGCAGTAGGAATCAGTCTGTTGAATGTAGCTGGGAATTTCGGTGCTGGTTGGTTTTAACAGGACTTTGATATATTACTTACTATATCACGCTGAGAAATGGTGCCTTTCTCAAGGATACACAGAGGCAGCAAATCTGAGTTGACCTGAGTGGATACTGAAAATGTGCACCTAGAGTTACGAGTCCTAGGCTGAAATAAATGAGTAATCCCATTTCTTGCATTTAAAATAAATCATAACTTGGATCATCTTGATATTGTTTCCTAATGATAAATATAAATGCATGTTGACATTGACGATGCAAGCAAACAGACTGCTAGGACCGCCAAATAGACTGCCCGGACTGCCAAATAGATTGCCTAGACTTGAGATGCCTCTGCATGAGGTATGATGACCAAGAAAGTATGTTGTACCTAACAAACTCAAATGATGTTTATTTAAAACAAAATGTAACTAATCAAACACATGTAAATAATAGTTATTTGCACTATTACAGGTACATACTGCTCTATGTTGATTCACTCAATGTCGTTTAATTTCTATGTATTCAAATAATTTAGACCCTCTTTCACCCTGTGATTCATTTTTACACCGTATCTCATGCCCATGTACCACCATCCACAAGAGATGTACATGACTTCTACTGAGCGTATCTTTACAACAATGACAACAGCTATGAATGTCATCGTCCCGGTACCATTCTGATTGCATCTTTAAAATTAATTAAATTTGATAATTAGGTACGGTATCTGCTAAATCTTTAAAATATAAAATTGCTATAAATATAAATATGTTATAATCTATATATATTTATGTCCTACATGTTTTCAAATTAAATGTACCAATACATTAAATACTATGGGAATAACTGCTTCACTGTCACAATGGATGAATCTTAACTTTAATTTGGTTGTACCTGTTTGGGTCATCTTCTGTTTTTCCCAGCAAGACCATATTCAGTGTGGAAATCATGCAAGCTCTCAAAAGGAATTAACAGAAAGATAGAATAAAAATGATCATCTATGCATAGATGTGGAAATATATAATTTATCTGTAACATCACTGACAGCCTTATGCATGTTTGTTTACACAGTTACCAATTATGTAAACATTTACAGGTAAAATATAAGGATCCCTGAGTGGCAGTCTGGCAGAGTAGTCTAAAGCGCTCTCCGTTACGGATCACTGCCATACCTGTCTGCGTGGGTTAAAGTCTCAGATTCAGCCACTGGGTATGTGAGAAAGCTTGCCAGTAGCTTTTTATGGGTCAGTGGTTCTTTCTGGGGGTTTCCCTGGGTTCTTTCTCCACCATTAATACTGGCTGCCATGTATAGCCTATCGTGTGCTGAAAAATGGCGTTAAACCCTGCAACAGGTAAAATATAAAATTAAGCCTATTCCTTTATGGAATATGTACTCCATGTCTCAAACAATGGCATGAGGTTATCCAGCCATACAACTACAGTTCTGTCAAACCTAACATGACCTTATAAGTAAGGCAGTCACTGTAAGTTTGATCAGCGTTTAGCAAGGTGTAACAAAATATAATTTACTGGTACTGTTAAGCTGTTACATGCATTTAAAACCAAACACATAATTCACCTAAAATCTGCCCAAATCCACCAAAAACATATTGTAAATCAAATGAAACTTACACATAGCCACAAGTAAACATTGGAAAGAGTATTATTTTGTAGAAACAGACAACAAATTAACTGTAAAAAAACATTTTGGGGAGTAAATATTACTTTTTTTTGTTTTAAAAGGCTAGAGTATCAAATTTATGGAGTAGTTTCCCCATATCAAATCCAAACAATCAATGAGTTTTAGAATCCACGGTTCTCCATGTGATTCTTAAAGTTATAGTCCAGGACTGATTCCTGAAAGAAGTTGCAGTCTCAACACTAAAACTTGCAATCCCAACAATGATATTTATTTTTCTCTGATGGTAATACTAGAAAAATGAGTGTACTATTGTGTTACAAAAATATATCACCAGACTGCTAATGCTTATTCATTGTGGACTGCTCCAGTGGCCTAGTGGTTAGAACATCTGTTCTGGATGTGGGAGATCATGGGTTTGAACCCTGGCAGAGGCATACCACAGACTTATAAAAATGATACTGTCTTTATATATACTCATCATTAAGAGGTTAGCATTAGGCCTGGTCGACCTGGTATCAGGATAATGTGACCAGATGAGACATGATGCTACATAACAGAACAAATGTTAAAGCTACGTTAAAAATACAAATCTTGCACACTCATCCATTGTGTTTGGTTGAATGGAAAATATTGGTTTCAAATGAACTGCTGTATTATGTGATATTTCTTCTTCCTCACAGGTATAATTTCAAATTTATTTTCTGAACTCCGCTCAGCCTTGCTGCTATTTTTACTCTACAGTTCCATACTTTTATTATGGTTAACTTTTTAAAGAGGGTGTCCTCACTTCTTTTACAGGCTAATTAAGTTGACATAGATGTAAGGTACTGTAAAAAGAACTTTTAATTCCCTTTATTTTGGTGTATGATGGATGAGTTTATCTTGGTTTATGAATTGTAAAGTTTGTCTCGCTTTAGAAAGTGTTATTTTAGACTAATTCAGGCTGATTTATTAAGCTCATGGAGCAGTCATTTTGGTCAACTGTATGCCTAGATTATTTAAAATTTCCAAAAGGACAATGTCCTATGAAGTTTTCAGTCACAGTAAATGAAAATAACATAGTCAACATTCTCTCTATTGTGCTTGTTGCAAATGCAAAATAACTCCAACCTTTCACTATTTCAGAAGTACATGATTCTGTAAGATGCCCAATTTACCAATGGAAGATAAAATAATGTGACATGAAGCCCCAGTGCTAGACATCACTATAAACATATACATATCAATGACCACCCCTCAAGCATGATGCAATTGTACTCCAAATGACCCCTGACCTTACACAAAGGGATAACACTCGTAAAATGAATCAAGAGGTCTACTTGATTAAGAACTGTAATATTTTATAGTCCACTGAAATATAACCCATATACAAGTACAGTGGTACCTTGACTTACGAGTGTCCCAACTAACGAGTTTTTTTAGATACGAGTCGTCTCTCTGCCGATTTTTTGCTTTGAGTTGCAAGCTAAAATTCGGGTTACGAGCCAGCTTCAGATACCCCACCGCTAGTTGGCGCAGCGAACGCAACAGTGAACGCATCAACATCCGCCAAGCATCCCGTGTCTCACTCGTTCACTTTAAGCGGTCAGCTCGCAATGGAAGCATTAGTGTTGTGCTCGCATTTGTGCTTGTGGTTATTTTGCAAAGAAGCAGATGATATGCATTGAATCAAAGTAAGAAATTATTGAAAAACATGACTAAGGTGTGCGTGTAGTCGACTTGACGAAGCAGTATGAGCATAGCACTTCCATGATCTGCACAATACTGAAGCAGAAGGAGTCAATAAAGGCTATCACGCTAGCCAAGGGCGTTAAATTAATTAATAAACAGCGGACATCTCTCCATGAAAATATGGAGAAGCTGGTGATGGTGGGTTGACGGAGAAGCAGCTCGCCGGAGATACTGTGACGGAGGCTATAATCTGCGAGAAGGCACGAGCTATTTACGCTGATTTGCTGCAGGTTCTCTACCTTCCACCCAACATCACCCCTATCCTGCAGCCCATGGACTTACAGGTGATTTTTAATTTCAAGAAGCTCTTTACCAAGCACCTGTTCCGACGCGGATTTGAGGTGACGAAGAGCACAAACCGCAACCTTAGAGAGTTCTGGAAAGACCTCTATAACATCAGGATATGCTTCAGAATTATCGATATTGCGGTGTTTTTTGGAGGTCCGGAACGGATTAATTCTATTTCAATTCATTTCAATGGGGAAAATGGATTTGACATTCGAGTTATTTGAGTTACGAGCTATGTCACGGAACAAATTAAACTCGTAAGTCAAGGCTCCACTGTATCAAAATTAATTATGTTTGCATTACGACAGATACAACTGGCAATTTGGGGAAATAAGTACTCCATATATTCATCTTTATCAAAGAGATTCATAAGATTTACATCAGAATTGCAAGTGAATATTTTCATCTTATAATATAAAATTACATAATCCAACACAACCTTTTCCACAGATATAACAAATGTTGCTCTGATTATTGATTATAATCAATCATCAGCTGTTTGAGCAAAGCAATAAGATAATCAATTGTGAATACCATAATCGATTCTGTGTAAAAGGAGATTACTTTTTAGGTGTATGCAAAGCACAAAGGTTAGTAAAACTCCCAGCCACAAAAGTTGACTTGAAATTTATTAATTCCATTCACAACTACATATATAAAACCTTACGATTCATAATTAGGAACATATAGTCATTATTACATGGTCAAGTTGTTAAATTCTTCAGTTAATAAATGTAAACATATTTTGTTGATTTGTTTCAATTAAATTGCAACACCTTTTGTAGTTTTTATAACCAATGACAAACAAGAAAAAAATGTTCTATTACTTTAAATTATGGACACATCACATGTGAACGAAACAATTTCGGAGGATTGTAGCAGTTTTATCAGTTTCTTTTGACTGATCAGCCATAAAAAGTTGCGTTCATTTAACAAAGTTGAAGAATAAAAGTAACACACAATGTAATATTATTGTTAGGTTAAAGTATACATGTCATTAAAAGAGATAGTCCTACATATTAGACCCGACGCTGATATTAATGTTTGGGGTGTCAGGGTCTTACTGCCTAACGAACAGTGATGTGTAGTGTGTTTTGAACTCTACTGACAGGAGAATAAGAGGTGAAATTTTCATGATTGCCACATACTTGGCAATAAATGTCAATGGTCAGAGTTATTGGTATGCTTACTTTGTTGTCTAGATCATAATTGACTCAAAATCTGACACTAGCAAATGAATGCATTTTTATGTTCCTTTGACACCCATTTCAATTGGTTGCAATGCGATGGTGGCTGAGGAATGCTGAAGTAGGATTCAACAAGGCCGTTTTATTTTAACGAAATGAAAGTATCAAGTATTTGAACAGCAAGCAACATTTCGTTTTGTTCAAGAAATATTTTCCGACTGGAACCTACTTGAACATACTTCAGCATACCTCGACTACTGTCGCATTTCAAAATATTCAAATGTATTAATTAAACATAAATTAGTGGAAGAGTGTCGATATAGGTTGCCAAGTATGTGCGATATTCCTGAAACTTTGACTACTCGTTCCGATGTCGACATCGGAAACAGACTACACAAGGCCGTTATTCGGATCGCAAGACATAGCACTTAAACAAAATCAACAAATGCTAAGTCTTACAGGTAGGACTATAAAAGAGATTACTCCTGTACATTTATAAACATATTGAATTCTTGATCAATGATAATAACTGTTTAACAAAATTTAAAATTTGCTCTTAGTAACAGATTATAATCGATGATCAGTTGATTAAAGGGAACCGATTATCGACGGTCTCTCTAAACACCCCAATATTGCATATATTAGCACCAAATCTTGTAATAACGTACCAAGAAGCAGAAAAAAGAAATGAAAACACACATACGGACATTGTTACTATCAATGATTTATAGTATTGGTAGATGGCCCTATTTCTGATAATATACAGAAACGAACTCTATGCATCACATATCTTTAATTATATATATATATATATATATATATTTCCTCAATAAATGGCGATGTTCCATATTTCTCTCAAATTTATTTGAATTGTTGAATTGTTTATGCTCCATGTTAATATTTGTCAAAAAAAAAGGAATGAAGGAATAGTTAAATTGTTATTGAGATAAACAATTTTTTTATATACAATGAATTTACCATTTTGTTCAATTTTTTTAACGACTTATTTGTGGTATTGCTATTTATTAAATGTAGATTAGTATTCACGATACTGTACCGGAATACTCTTCATCAAAACGGGAGTTGTTTCCCTTGGCAACTCACGACCTT
The DNA here is from genome assembly GCA_030141615.1 of Unio pictorum. Classification (NCBI taxonomy): domain Eukaryota; kingdom Metazoa; phylum Mollusca; class Bivalvia; order Unionida; family Unionidae; genus Unio; species Unio pictorum. Next base: position 3,876,701 of record JARLTB010000143.1, on the reverse strand, counting down.
ACTAATTTTACTTGCTACACAAAATATTGCTAAATATTCGTAGTTTTTATTTGTTTGTTTGTTTGTTTTTGGTTTTTGTGTGCTGTTGTTGAAATTTTAAGTGAGTATTATGTAAGTTTAAGGTGTTCTTGGAGAGTCTTGGGGTGTTTAGAGAGACCCGATTATCGATTATGAATTTCTGACCGATTCCCATCGCTAGATATAACCACCTGCATGACTGTGCGAATGCTTGTCCTCCCATAACACCGTTCCACTTGGGCCACTAAGGTGGTCAAACTCTCCATGACTGTGAGGTCCATCTGGGAGAAAGGCTCCCGAGGAAATTTGCCTAACACCCGTAGGATTAATAGACCATTGAGACGAAGTGTTATAGAGATATGTGAACCCAAATCCTGCCAAGATTCCGACAATAAACATAATTATACTGTTCCTTGACAAGCCGACTCTTCTGTCGCCAGCCATGTTGTTCGCTACCCTTGAGTTTCTTTGTAAAGATTTACTTAAGGGAAGTAATTCGTACCGCACTAATGACGCCACGACAGATTATTTAGTCTGGTTTCCTGATTAGTATGCTCCCTACGTTGCACTATACTATATTAAATCAGAGGGCAACGCAGATATTATACTAAGCAGGGAACCAAACTACAGATCATTTACATAAGTGACATATTTTTTGTGTGAATCAGTATTTACAGGGGACAATGGTTTGAAACAAAGGTTGAGATATTTTTGTCCCACTAGTTTAGAGCTAACATGTTTTATTGGAAAGTATGCATTTTACTTTTCCTATTAGAAATGAAAACTAATGAAGGCTGAATTTAGAAAAATGATTAAACAATAAGTTCACAATCATCATCTTTCTTCTTCTTTATGTCCTTCCGCGCAGTGGGGCGCATAGGGCAACAAGCTTCCTCCAGTCATCTCGATCGGCAGCCTTAACCTCCGCTGCGTCTAAGTTGATATTGACGGCTCGCAGATCTTCTATAAATGTCCGTCGCCATGTCTTTCTCGGTCGTCCAATGCCTCGTTTCCCACGTGCTGGCGTCCACCACATCGCCGTCTTTGCGTGGCGCGTCTCGGCCATTCTCAGAACATGTCCCGCAAAACGTAATCTTCTTTCTGCGACCACTTCTCCCAGGCTTCGGGTGTTTGCTCTTCTGAGGATTTCCTCGTTAGTGATGTGGTCGTGGTAGGTGACACGAAGAATACGTCGTAGACATCGCTGTTGGAATACGTTCAGCCTGCTGACCAGCTTCTTCGCGCCTTTCCATGTCTCGCAGGCGTAAATGGCGGATGGGATGACGATAGTGTTGAAGAGGCGAAGTTTGGTGTTTGTGTGAATCGACCGACGTGTCCAAATTGGGAGAAGACATTGGAATACGGCCGCCGCTTTGCCAATTCGACATTTGACGTCTGCATCAGCTCCACCTTCCTTGTCGATGGTGCTTCCCAAGTAGGTGAACTGCTCGACTTGGCCGATGGTCTGGCCGCCTACGCTGACCCGCACAGGTGTCTTCCGGTTGACCGCCAGTGTCTTCGACTTTTCTGTGCTAATTCTTAATCCAACTTTAGCCGCCTCCACCTCCAGGTTGGTGGTCATTTCCTGAAGAGATCTCGCATTCTCTGCCAGTAGCGCAATGTCGTCAGCAAAATCCAGATCTGTCAGGCGTGCCTTATCCTTCCACGTGATGCCATATTTCGGATGGTCCATCGCCCTTCTCATGACAAAATCTATTGCCAGAAGGAATAAGAAAGGCGAGAGTATGCATCCCTGACGGACTCCTGTCTCAATGCCAAAGAAGGGTGTGTGGCCAGCGTCCGTTCGTACACAGCAGCTGGACTCGCGATAAAGATTCTTGAAGATGGCGATGAAACGAGGTGGAATGCCAAATGACCCTGCAATGAGCCACAGGGATTCACGGTGGACGCTATCAAAGGCCTTTTTGAAGTCGATGAAGTTGACGACAAGCGGCTTTTGGAATTCAGTGCATTGTTCGAGAATATTTCGGAGGGCGAAGATTTGCTCACTGCACGACCGGCCGCTTCGAAATCCAGCCTGTTCTTCCCGCAGGGCCTGGTCCGCAGCGCGTTGCAGGCGTTTGAGGATGATAATGCAGAAGACCTTGCCAGGAACGGAGAGGAGAGTAATACCGCGCCAGTTGTTACAATCGGCCAGGTCGCCTTTCTTCGGTAGTTTGACGATCACTCCCTTTCTCCAGTCACTTGGCACGCACTCGCTATTCGAGCAGTCATTAAGCAGTTTGGTGATCCTCTGCACGACAACATCTCCTCCTGCCTTCAGCATTTCTGTTGAGATTTGGTCGATGCCGGGCGCCTTATTGTTTTTGAGGCGACGAATCGCTGCCATGACTTCGGTGGTATTGATGTCCTCCATATTCACATCCAAATTTGTAGGAGGTGGTGCATCGGTGAAGTCGAAAGTGGAAGGTGGCAGTGGCTGATTGAGTGTCTCACTGAAATGCTCCATCCAACGCTCATCTTGCTCTTCTTTGCTGGCAAGGACAATCATCATCACCATCATCTAAGTCGGATAAAAGTTACAGCATAAGTATTAGAGTAGTAGAAGTGATAGGCCTACTGCAACCATCTCGGGAAGAACATTACGCTGTAGGTTTAGATTACGGATGCAGTCTACGGATATTATGTACTTATCAGTATTGAAATTGGTGGGGGTGGGTGGGCGATATAGGGACTATATGAATTAGCATTACTAGACCCCTGGTACGATAAAGGCGACACAATGTATAGCGACAAGTGAAAAATCAGGTTTACAAAACTTGTAGGCTACAGTAGCGACAAGACAAGTTTTGTATAGGCACACTATGAATGAAACAAGAAGGTGACGTCACGGTACTGGACATCGGGAAAAATGTTGGAAGGGTCTGACCACTTCAATACGCGCTACCCTAGGTAGAGACAAATACAGTAAAGACATACATGTATAACACATATACATAGACTGATGAACATCAATTTAGTACACATCCAATATAACATCGACTTTTAAAAAAAATGTAGGCAAGAGAGCACATTTTTTTCGTAACATATGAAGGGCCCTGAAAAGGGCATATGGGCTCTTGTTATATTTTCTCCACTTCTTCCACCATCTCCTCACTTTCTCTATTATTCCCTTTTCTTTTCCTTTTCTGGCATCCAGTCAGGATGATCCTTGCACCTTGATTCAGTTTTGAATCGGTCTTTCAAAGTCCTCTTTTTCTGTCCGTTTTCTTTGTCTTTTCTCTCCTTTGTCCATTTATCCTTTATCTATTTCAATTAGTCTTTCAGTACCTTTCAACCATTTTTTCTGCTTCCTTTTAATCGGTCAAATCCCGACACAAGTTTTAAAATCTAAAAGTTAAGTATCAATTCTGCAAAGTTACCAGGTGTCCACCAAAGCAGAATGAGACGCCAGTCGCGATCGGTTTTGGATGGGTGGACATTATTCCAGATCTCCGTCATGGTACGAATGACCGAGAGAGGCAATGTAGCAAAGGACCCGGCAGAAGGTAGAAGTGCTCAGAACCCTGAAACGCCTGTTCCTATTTGATCAACTCTAGTGTAATAAATTTGGAGTATGCGCATTTGATAGCGCCACGTTTTAAAGCAATTCTTAGATTTATTTGTGTCATTATTGGGATTCGGCGCCATGGAAATATTCCTAGCCCGAAATAATTAGCCAGTTAGTAGGAGCAAACGTCACGGAGCCGAGTGCATGTGAGTTTTAACCATGCTATGGTTTGCTAGTAGTGAATTTAGGTCCAAACCGAATGACTGTCCCTTTAATAGCATAGTCAATATTAAAATCTAGTGGTGTATTATAGTGTTGTTTTGAGGTGGCAGTATTTATGGTAGGAAACCAGTAAATTACACAATGGAATCAATAAGTTGGGACTTGATAGATATCGTTTATGTATCCATATTGAAAAATAGGTGTAAATTAGATAAGCGTAATACGCCGATAAAATTGTACTTTGACTGGCCTAGGGGCGCAGTTAAATAGTTCCCATTGAGAACGGAACACTAGTGTATTTTCTATGGCATAACCGGCTGGCGGTACGGAAATTCTGTTAATAATGAAGAAAAACCATGCAAAGGTGCGGTTAATGGACTTTTGGCAAGTTGTTTCATCTGTGGTCTCCAATTGATTTGAGCAAAATTTAGTATATAAAGACGGACACGTCTGACTTTCCAATTTACAACTCAAGTTGTATGGAAGTCTTTGGTCGGTCAAGTGAATAACCCTGTGCGTGTAACACTAGTCTAGTTGTTTCTAATTGACAATATTAAAATAACAATAATGCGTAAGTCACCTGTGCAATTAATCAAATCAAATAGGTAAACAATTTTCATAAATCATTCATTATTGAAGTTAGAATTTAGTATACAAAGTGTACTTTTATAAACTAAACAATACTAATCCACTAAGTCTAAATGACTCTTATCACGCACTAAACGAAACCAAAATAACCATTTTGATGGAGGTATCGAAATGATTAAATTAGAGTCAAAGATAGAGATATACTCAATAGCAGTTTCCAAACCAAAATGAAAACGGCATAATTCACTTAGGCAATTTTGATATTTAGCTCGACCTTTTCCAGAATTGAACCAGGGGTCATCAGAAGCGCAGCAGTACTGGATTTACAGCGCTGCTGTGTCGTTCAGTTCAGCATTTGCTTGTTTGCTCGACTTTGGAATTTCCACCCCAAGAAACCTCGGCTAAGGGTCCACGTTGACAAATGGACTGCTAAAATTCAGCCGATAATTTGCTTGAATACTGCAGAGTACAGATATCCCTTTAACTTCATCAGCACACTTCTCAATATGAACAGATTCGTTGGCATACAGGTATCACAGGACAAGTATCTACATTTTTCCACATTCCGTTTTTTTAAAATATGAATTAAGGTCGCATGCGCAACTACATGTATGTGCTTTCGCGACCAGTTAATGCCCGAGGGTCGGGCTATTTGATTGGTCGGGACCAAAGGTAACTTTGACTACACTAGGCCGTGTTGTCGCCAGAGGCGTAGCTGGGGGGGGGGGCAGGGGGTTACATATGTCTCCGGGCGCCAAGGTATAGGGGCGCCAAAATGATGCTTGCAACGTTACATTATAATAAGAAAACAAGGGTAATAGATCGATCACAAGATCGCTGGGGCGCCAATTTTATAGTTCGTCCCCGGGCGCAAAATATCATCGCTACACCTCTGGTATAGACTCCCCTATGAACTGTTTTCTCTTGTATCTTCGTAACTCGGTACCTATCTTCATTATTTAGCATTTAGTTAACACCGTTCAATGTGCTGTCTGTTTTCAATAATTTCTAAACAAACTTTAGTGCAACAGCGAATCCACCATATACCATATGTACATGACTACAGCCATATATATATATATATATATATATATATATATATATATATATATATATATATATATATATATATATATATATATATATATATATATATATATATATATGTATGTATGTATGTATGTATGTATGTATGTATGTATGTATGTATGTGTGTGTGTGTGTGTGTGTGTGTGTGTGTGTGTGTGTGTGTGTGTGTGTGTGTGTGTGTGTGTGTGTCCTCTCGTAAGGTATCAACGTGGATAAAAGCGAATCAGATAAATCGCATATGTATGTATGTATGTATGTATATATGTATGTATGTATGTATGTATGTATGTATGTATGTATGTATGTATGTATGTGTGTGTGTGTGTGTGTGTGTGTGTGTGTGTGTGTGTGTGTGTGTGTGTGTGTGTGTGTGTGTGTCCTCTCGTAAAGTATCAACGTGGATAAAAGCGAATCAGATAAATCGTAATAACTACTCATTGGATTTATTTATGTAACATTTTTGTTATATGTTTTCTCTGACCTATACAGTTTCCGGCAGACTAGTCTATTATTAAATGTTTGAAATATTGTTGCGTTCAATTCATTCTGAAAATAATGCTGACAAAATATATGGGGTCAAAGGTCACAGGAAGATGCTTCAGAGTTCTTTTCCCAGTCTTGTACGTATCACTTAACAACATCTATGCTCAGGAGTTTTTCTGTTTATTCCGGGCTACATATATTGATAAACTTACTAAGTTTAGGCAACCTGACCGCATATCGAGAGTTAATGTTACACGACAGGCTAAGTACATGTTTGAAATACAGAAAAACTACATACATATGGAATCCGTCTCTAATAAATGTGTGTGTGTGTGTGTGTGTGTGTGTGTGTGTGTGTGTGTGTGTGTGTGATTTGGATTTTTTACGTAGCTTTAACAGTTTTCCAGTCATATCGCTATGATGTCTGCAGTTTGGCAGTATATAGTGATGTCTAGCACGGGGTATCATGCCGTAGACATGTGGCATCATGTTCCATCTAGTCACAATATCCTGACACAACGCCGGCCAGAGCTAAGGCCGGCAAGAGGCTGGGCAACCGGGTAACCCACTGGCCAAAAAACACATTTTAATTTCATCAAAGAAAAATGTGTTTGAACAGCTAGGAGAGGTCCGGGTGTTTCTTACCCAAGGCCCGTGATCGTTCTCTACGTCCCTGACCAGAGCTAACGCTAACATCATAATGCTGAGTGCAGAGCGAGGCAGCTGCTAGTATCATTTGTATAAGTCTTCGATATGAGTTGGCCGGGGTTTGAACCCGCGACACAGAGGCGTAGCTAGGGGGGCGGGGGGCAGAGGGGTACATATGTCCCCGGACGCCAAGGTACAGGGGCGCCAAAATGAGGCTTGCAACGTTACATTATAATAAGTAAACAAGGGTAATAAATCGGTCACAAGATCGCTGGGGCGCCAATTTTATAGTTCGTCCCCGGGCGCAAAATATCATCGCTACGCCTCTGGTTGTCGCAGTCTCCCCGGTACCCGCGTTAAATGGCAGTCTTGCCTTAGAGTAACATGTCGAGTCACGGCAAAGCAGGAAGGCACCCGGTTTAGGAAAGCTAGTTTGTCAAATTGTTTCACTCTGGTTAAAGACAGAATCCAATCGGTTTGATATCTTATTAGTTCTAAAATGAAGTATTAAGTATCTGTGTAATTAGTGAATAACCAAATAGTTTAGTTGTACTTTACATAAGTGTGAGAATAGGCCGAGCATGAAATCAAGATTTCCAACATCTAATCAGAACCCGTGTTACGTAAAAGTAAATAAAGTCAAATGGATCAGCCGTCTTTTCGTCGACAATCAGGTTAGCCTATTTCTTTTTCTCCACACTCCTGGATGTTGCCATTGTTTACGCTTGAAACGCCCTTATTTCTAATCTAGTCCAGTTTTACTATGGACAGAAAAAATACCAATAATGTGTAAGCCACCTGTGCAATTATATCAAATCCATATAGTCATAGAATTTTTCATCTTTCCTATCAATAAATATTTCTAGTGCATAGTGTACATGTTGTAATTCCTTAACAAATTTAATTGCTAAAATGTCTTAGCGACATAAATGAGTGCAGTCACTCTTAGGTATTTTAGCTTGTTAATTTTGAGCGGTGGTCAAAATTGATCAAGTTAGATTTCGAGAAAGAGATTGTTCGAAAAGGGTTCTCGTACCAAATAAGAACCCTGGGGGGAAAAAAATTAGTTGGAGAGGGGTGTGTTTGGTGTTATTTCATTTCTTCCTTCATCTTTTTCTCTCCTTTTTCCCTTTTCTCTTTCCCAATTTCTTCCTACTCCCTTCTTCCCTCTTTCTTGGCTCTAATGACTATTATTATTATTATTATTATTATTATTATTATTATTATTATTATTATTATTATTATCATCATCATTATTATTATTATTATTATTATTATTATTATTATTATTATTATCATTATCATTATTATTATTATTATTATTATTATTATTATTATTATTATTATTATTATTATTATTGTATGAATTAAGGTCGCATGCGCAACTATGTGCTTTCGCGACCAGTTATTGCCCGAGGGTCGGGCTATTTGATTGGTCGGGACCAAAGGTAACTTTGACTACACTAGGCTGTGTTGTCGCAGTCTCCGCGGCACCCGCGTTAAATGGCAGTCTCGCCTTAGAGTAACATGTCGGGTCACGGCAAAGCAGGAAGGCAGAACAAATACCAATATTGTGTAAGCCACCTGTGCAATTATATCAAATCCATATAGTCATAGAATTTTTCATCTTTCCTATCAATAAATATTTCTAGTACATAGTGTACATGTTGTAGGTCCTTAAAAAATTTAATTGCTAAAATGTCTTAGCGACATAAATGAGTGTAGCTGCAGGGGGGGGGGGGGGGGCGAATCCGACTTCTCTAATTGGGGTAGATTTTAAGCAAAACATTTTAAGTCTCCATTTGCCAAAATCGTTGAAGTAATTCCTGCGGTGTTGTCATTGTTATTATACTCATGTTGTATTTCTAATTTTGACATCGCGGAATCATAAATACTTACCATCACTGAGAACTCACTATCTGATATCGTTGATGTTATTGAGATCATGCTGGTTTTCGGGTTTGTGTTCTCCACTATTCGTTGAAGTAATTCCTGCGGTGTTGTCATTGTTATTATACTCATGTTGTATTTCTAATTTTGACATCGCGGAATCATAAATATTTAGCATCGCTGAGAACTCACTATCTGATATAAATGTATCATCGAGCGACGACGATATCATCGAGGACAATTGCGAGTACGCGGTTGATACAACATGAAATTTAATCACGTAGTCTTGCAGTTTGCATTGGCTGCATGATGATATTTTTTTGTTATTATCGAAATTATTCCCGCGATTGTTGTTGCCGCTGATATGCAAATTGGAACAGCTATCGGAGCAATCATTGTCACCCAGGAGAGTATAATTCCGGCTCCGGTGATTACACCACTCACCGAGTATACAGTCACATCAACTGCGGTGATTCTTCGTTGGTATTTTTTAATTTTTATTGCATACTCTTCAGTGAACGCTTTGAGTTTAATCTGAAACTCTCTAGCCTGATCATAGCGATATTGAGATACCGAAGGTACCGTTGATGACGACATTTTATTTATTATAACAGATTTCAATTGGAACAGTTATTTACTTAAATCCGCTACAAATTCCACATACCACGTTGTTGAAACCCTAACCAAATTTTTATCAGTGGATGTTATTGTGAATCGTTCAGTTGTATCCTTATCGATGATCGTTGATATCGTATTATTGACCCCAGATGAACTCGACGATGATATATTAAATTGAGTCGGTGTTACTAGTGTTAATCGATAAATACCTTTGACGGTTGCAGTGATACTTAGTATATTGTCTGTAGGAGTCCACGCAAATGATTCGTGTTGGATCGTGTATACTACGTTGTTGGTTTTCTCATGAGGAATTTTTGTTTTTTCAATGATTGTTATCATCCTCGGAAAATCATCTTTGACTGCTTCGATAAATTTTTTCGTCTCATCGATGGATTTTTTAATATCAGGAAGTTTTATTTCAATTTTATCCAACGTGGTTCCAATAAATGTCTCGATATTTTTACGAAAAACTGAAAACTGTTTTCCGTTATCTTCAATTCTAGATTGAAGTGTTGCTAGTTCCAACACAGAATTTTTCAACTCATCGTTGAGAGTTTTTAATCTATCTGTAATCGTCGAAATGAGTATGCCGGGTTTGAGTTTACCCTGATCGGAAAATAACGCAACAGTATCCTCGATTGCGTTTCATTGTTTAATTAAAATATCATCAAGGGAAACATTACTAGTTTTCAATTTACCCTGACGATCTTGAAATACAACTATTTCCCCGGGGTCAACACTTGTTAGGTTTAACGTCTCAGCTATTTCATCTTCGATTATTCTCTTTATATCACCGGTTGCAGACATTTCTGTGGTTGGTTTCTTCAGCGCTGATAAAGATCTCCCCCAAATATCAATCATGTTATTTTATATAATCTCTCTAAAATCTTTTCGTTGCAAAATCATCGATGCCGCCAGCGACTGCTAGTGTATTCATTTACGACAACATGTGGTGGTTTTCCAGATATTGAAATAGCGTCAAGGACATTTAATACTTCGCTGCCGCATATTGGTGGGTCATTCATTTGTTGTGTTGGTAGCGTAGAATACCAACGCCTCACTTTGTGAGGAGTTTTTAAGCGATTTATATAACGCATAAATTCCTTCGGCGGCGCTAATCCATATGAATCGAAATAAACAATCCCACGTGGATCAATCGCGTATGCAACCCAGTGAGTTCCGGGTCCGGTGCTGTTATCGAGATTAATAATACCGGTTTCAACGCTGTTTGGTTGTGCCGGTAACTGATCTTTCATGAAGACACCTCTGAAGATTTTAGCAGCATCGAGTAAATCAAAATTGGACATTGGAGTCAAAGACTTTCCAACTAGTAAACCGTTCCTGGGATTCTCAGACCTGATCCGTGAACGGATCTTCCGCTGTACCATGAATACGGTGTTCCTTGTAGTCTTAGACCCTTTTCCTTTTTTATACCCCTGTCCGGTTGCTTTCTTTAGTGCTATCCTTGCCGCGGTACCAATGGCCCCTAACGCTGCCGCTTTAGCCACCGCTGGGGCTGATGCCAAAATCAACGTTGGAATTGCAGCTAACAACGGGAATATACCGCCGGTTTTAATCATATTTTTGATAGCAGCCGCAGAGAGAGTGATCTGAACGCCTTTTGTATTCTTGAAAGCATCATTGAAGTGTTTTACTTGACGAATTGTCAGCGACAATTTATTCGCCCCGCCAGTCATCTGATTGGGTTTCAACGTGATTGTAGTTCCACATTTTTTAGCCGATTCCGATTGCAATTTCTTGAGTTGACCTGGGGTCAATGTAACACTAATAACACTGTATGACATTATACAATAACAGATTAATTCTAAATCGCAAAGCGATTCAATGGAAAAATCGAGAAAATCGTTTACGATTTCAACAAGGATTTTCTGAATCTCGAAGAGATTCCAATCAAAAATTTTCCACTAGTGCATCTATTACTCTCATTCTTCCACCAACACCTTCAAGAAGCATTGATTTGTCGCTGAGAATAACAGCAACTGCTCTATAATTATCAATAGCACCACGAAGCACATTAGCTCTAAAATGTATATCAACGACGGATTGTCTTGTTAAATCAAGATGTTCTAACGAAAAATAATAGATCGGATATAAATTCTTAAAGTCATATTGTGATATTTGCAGACCAGTATCGACATTTTGATCGCGTGCGATAAATGACAACAACCGATGATACACGCGGGCAATATGATTTTGACCGTAATCAAGTTGTACATCTTCGGATGGTTCCTCCTGGCCGTTTATTCTCAGTGAGACGTCTTTAACACCTAATTGATCAAATATCATATGGCTGAAACGTTGATCGCCAACTCGTGTGTTATCCTGTAACGCAATAAATATATGACGTGGCGCAGCAACACCTAGTTTTGATGCTAGGTTCCACGTGAATATACCATTAACATTTGATTGAACAATATCTGTACTTACCGTTAGCCAACTTATCAGTGATTTTCCTCCTTGGTCCATAAATGATAGTAATCGTTCTTCTGCGGTGATTGATGGAGTCATTACAGGTATCCATAATGTCAGTGTTGTTAAAATGACTTTACCAGCATCAGCATCAGCATCTGGATTTGCAGCATCTGCTGAAATCCTCCAAATTGCGTCATTGTCAGTACCTTTTCGCACGAGTGCTACTGTATGCTTCGCTCCATAGATAACTTTTCGGACGTTTCTACAGAATCCGAATATATTATGCAGTGGAATCGCGCATGAAAATGATCTACGCGCTCCTTGCAACATTGACATACGTGTTGTAGCTCCTAGATTGAAATTGGGATCGTTGTTTATAATCATATCATCGGCATCAATATTAGCATTACCAGCATTATTCTTTGGTCGTCTTACAATAAATTGATTTCCTCCAGCGGTATTTTTAACATCCTTTGCAAACATCATAGAAGAACCCGCGGATCTTGTATAATCATCGGAATATCTTGCTAGCCCTATTATTGTTGTGGCCACATCAACATCACGTTCTATCGACTCAATTTCTTTTCCATCGATGAGGTATCTTGCACTCTCAAACAGCGCCATGATACCATTATTGACAAACCCGACTTGAGTACCAACTGGATACGGTGCTGGTACAGCAGGAGTATCAGCAGCTGTTACAAGTTCTCCTTCTACTTCGATAAATGCTTCAGCGAGTAGAAAGTATTTACAATTCTTGTTCGACTATCTGGTTGTATTGCATGATAGGAATAGTATTGATAATCACGTACGGAATCATCCTCGCACACTGGGGCGTCCATATCAAACGCTGGATCAGGTGACCGTTTGAACATTTTATTCTATTTATAAAAGTCTAAATCGTAAACCACTTCCCGCTATCATATTTGCGATGTTGCTTTGGTCGTTGGTGTATGACGGAGTCATCAATGACGGAGTCACCAGCGACGCTAGTTTTTGATCTACTGCGTTATTTATAATTTTACTAACACTCGCAGGCATCTCTGCTATAGACGGTAGTGGCTTTCCCGGCAAGATCTCCAACAGCACTAATACCCTTATCGCGAATAACATCAATAGCTTTCATTGATAATTGTTTTACTAGCGGCGCCACTTTGGAGCCATTCTTGCAAATAACCCCGCAATTGTATTACCGAAACCATCGTTATAGTATGTTCTATAAACTGGAAACCGCGAGTTTACTACATAGACGCTGGCTGGTTTGTCATGGTTGTAGTGTATGATCATCTTATTCTGAAATTGCTAGCAATTTCTAAATACTAGTGTTTTCACTTGCTAGCAATTTCAGAATACTATTTATCTAATCAGCGATTCATCGCCGATGACTTAGTCGCTGTGATAACCCTCCACTAACTCATCAATGAAATCTCGATATGTTGCAATGTTCATGATACCGCCGGCAAATAACCGCCTGCAGATATCAGCTGCTTCATTGATTATTTCCGGTGAGTTATTTCCAGCTCGTTTCCCTCCGATGAGAACTTCTAATCGTGATATAACGCTGAGAATATTACCCGGACATTGAATTGAAATTACACTGGAATCTTTGGAAATTGCTGGCAATTTCTGGGAAAATCTTTGATTGGAATCTCTGGGAAATGCTGGCAATGAAAATCCCTTCCCGGCTGATTTTTTTGTTATACCAGTTGCACCCGCAGAATCAGCTTCTGCCATTATTCGTATTTCATCCGGATTTGGGTAGTCTGCTGTATAATCCGGTGGTGGTTGTGTGATACCTTTTACTGCAGCTAGAAACCATGCAAAATCAGATTGTAATTATGTTGTTGCTAGTTTAGTTTCACGGCGATTTGCTAAAAACACTTTATTCGCCCAGGTCTCTCTGTCTTTTATAAATTTTCTAGACTTGTCGTCTTTTAAATACTTATCTCTTATATTTTTTTAAAATTGTCTTTAGTAAAATTAATTAATTAAGTGTTTGATTCGATTCCTCTAATTTCATTTAACGCATCATCAGTAAATATCCTTTCAGGTGAATATTCTTCTATTGCAACAGCGCCTTGTTGTTGAGGTTCAGATGGTGGGGATCTAATATCAATATCGCCTAATCGTTCTATTTCTTCCTGAAGTTCTCATTCTTGTTGTTCTTGTCGTCTTGCAGTAGATATTATATCTCCAGGAAGTGTTTTTAAAGATTTTTTTTGTTTGTTTGGATCTTCTTGCTATTTTTTCAAGTTCACCAATAAGAGGTTTTCCCGTAGTCTCGGGAACATCCCCCCATATAGCACGCTCTACCCCTTTCGTTGCTGTGGTTATTGGTTTAAACAACTCTTCAGACCCCGCAGCAAAATCCATTTGTAAATTCTGTCTAGCTTGCAGTTTATTCCTAACAGAGTCGCGGATTGGTATAAATTGTTTGATCGTGGCCAGTCTCTCACGAGCAAATCGGGTCGTTAATGCTTCATTAATCATTATTGAAATCGTAAACAATTTTCCAATTTGAATCTAAGTACGAAAATCAAAGATTTTCCAGAGATTTCAATCAAAGAGTTTCAAGTGGAAAAAGTCTACGAGAAATCCCATGCAAAATCGACCGTTTGACCCTACTGAAAACAACAGTCATTTTTGGTCGTTTTTGTCGTTTTTTAGTCGTTTTTTAGTCGTTTTAATTCAGTTTTTCTGATTTTTTTGTGATTTTTTACTCAAAGTAGTTCTTAAGTGAAAAAGTCTACGAGAAATCCCATGCAAAATCGACCGTTTGACCGTAAAATCTCAAAGAAAATTTCAACTGAAACCGCTTAAAATCAGTCAAAAAATAACCAAAATCAGTCAAAAACGGCCAAAATCATTAAAAAAAATAGCCAAAATCAGTCAAAAAACGACTAAAAAAATATTTTACTATGAAAATTTCAGTAATAAATAAAATATTTGACTACGAAATTTTACAACTTCCTGGTAAAACACTTATGATACCGTCCATAGTTTGTAGTACTCAAAGTCATTCTTGAAATCAAAGATTTCAGTGAAAAAGTTTACGAGAAATCCCATGCAAAATCGACCAATTGACCATAAAATCTCTTTGAGATTTTCAACTGAAAACAAGTCATTTTTGGTCATTTTTGGTCGTTTTTGTCGATTTTTGTTCATTTTTGATCGATTTTTGTCAGTTTTTGACCTAAAACATCATAAAAATAATTTCAAGTGGAAAAAGTCTACGAGAAATCCCATGCAAAATCGACCGTTTGACCCTAAAATCTCAAAGAGATTTTCAACTGAACTAGTAAAAAAATAACCAAAATCAGTCAAAAAAATAGTCAAAAATCAGTCAAAAACGGCAAATCAGTCAATAACGATTAAAAAAATTATTTTACTATGAAAATTTCAGTAATAAAAAAAATATTTTACTATGAAAATTTCAGAAATAAAAAAATATTTTACTATGAAAATTTCAGTAATAAAAGAATATTTTACTATGAAAATTTATTTCAGTAATAAAAAAATATTTTACTACGAAATTTTACAACTTTCTGGTGAAACTGTTCATGGATTGTACTAACAATTATCCGAAAGGGGCTTTTCATTTTGTTCAATTAACAATCTTATATTTCTGATTTTTGAATTAATCGTTCTTTTTACTTCATACTGTTTCCCTAATTGTTTTCTTTTTTTTTCCACGATAGTAAATAACAGGACAAACTTACTTACGTCGTCACAGCATAACAGGGAATCACGGATAGAATTCTGAATTCGTTTGGATAGTGCATATTGTTTGGGAAGTACATATTTGTTATTGTTAGCGCCGTATTCAATATCATGGAAGTCGTACATAATTTGATCGCAGTCTAAATTATTCGATATGTCAATCCCCTGAGATTTCAAAACTAAAATTTCGGTTATTACATCATTGATATTTTGAGAATTCATATTACTAATAATTATATGCTTCTAATATGAAAAATGGACGTCTATGCATAAACGAATTTAATTTTTTGTCCGGTCTTTTTTGAAATCTCAGATCGACAAATTCCCTCTGCAACGCGTTGAACAGAAGGTTGACAAATATCGAAATACTTACCAGCCCTAGCTATTTATTGAAATACTATTTCCTCGTTATTTGTTGTATTAAAAGATCTTACAGGTCTCGCTTTTTTCGAGCATTGTCCAGTCTTTCCTCGTTTCAAATTTTCGCTTTGTGTAACAGCTTGCAGATTTGATAAAGAATTGTTCTTAACATTGGAATCAATGTGATCGATAACAAAACCATCTTAGATCAATCCCTGGAAACATTCATACACGAAACGATGGCAGCAATAATTCTTCTTCCCAGCGCGAAACCTCAAATACCCTTGATTAGTCACAAAACCAACTGGTTTCTTTAATTTACGGTTTCTGATAATGCCATCACTGGATACCTCATAGTTTACAATCACAGGGTGTGGTCGGAATTCTTGGTTCATTTATATACTATACTATTTGTCTAATTCATTGTTTGGTTGAATGATTACATTTGGAAATCTTTCGATGCAGTCTTGAGGAGTTCTTATGATTTTGTCCTTGACGGAGTCAAGGTCATTGATGGAATTATTAGTGGAATCTTTGATGGAATTCTTAGTGGAGTTTTTAATGGAATCTTTGATGGAGTTTTTAATGGAATCTTTGATTCTCTTATCATAATAACGCTTCAACTCTCTGTATCGTTTGCACCACAACCGAGACACAACTGTGATTTACCACGCACCCCTACCCCACATCGTATGCAGGGTAAAGGCCCATAACTCCCGTTACGAACACTTTGCATATGATATCCACAGAACTCATTTCTGCATGATTTGTTACACTGGGTTGTTGATCCAATCATAAGCCATTTTCAATGATTCATTATACATAATTCTTCTATTTAAATACTTGTTTTAATAATAGCATGAAGGAGTTTGAGAGATTATCGAAAATTACGCCTTGGAAAAATGCTAAATTCAATCTCGATAGAGTCTCTGATACACCAAAGAGTAAAATTTGTGATAGAACCATGATAACTAAAATCGTGATTGTTTTAATGAATTCAAGCGTGATGGAGCATCTCATTGTTGGTCAACATTTCGAATTGATGGTATCGTTGACGCTACCATGAATGATAAAAAAGCAGCAGTGATAATTTCACATCTTCGAAAAAGGTATTTTTTTAGAATAAAATTCATTATCCGTTCAGACACAGGAGATTGGATTATTCGTGATAAATTTGAACCCATCTTGAAGGATAAAAAAACTGTCACTGTGAGTCAAGATTCCAAACCAGGAATTTTGACTGGAATTGACAAACCGTATTACGAGAGATCTTATCCTGTAACAGCAGTTGTTTACGGGATATATCCGTTAAATGATAAACCGAGTATTAAAAAACTATCACCGATGAAACTGTCGTTGATGACTTCGTCAAGGCTCAATTGTGTAGCAGAACGAATAATAGAACACTTCACAAATGAATCCCGGGGGAACTAATTGACTGATCTAAGACGCAAAAAAATAACCGAGTGGGAATTAACAGTTAGGAAAAACGGAGCATCGATTCAGGATATAGCTGAATTAGAAACATCATTAAGATTTCCAATAACCGTAGCGACGATAACCGGCGAGATATTACACGAATCGAAATAAAAATCAAATGGAGCCCCAGTCAAAATTATTGATCATAACGAACACGAATGGACACCTGCGGTAACAATATTTCCGCGGGATAGAACCATAAAATATATACCCAAAGAATTTTCCACTCCAGAATTCTCTGAGAAAAAATTATTCGATTTTATTTTACCAGTTGAGTAAAAACGATCCTGTATCAGTGTGGTTACTTTACAGCGCTGAAAACCCCGAGGGTGGATTCGATCAGTTTGTAAGACCCAATGGAGAATTATACCGTACTGAAGCCCTCCATGACAAGATGAAAAAACTAGCTATGAGTTTTTCGAAGAATTTCGACGACGAACAATTATTAACAAATTGCTTTACAATTCCATCGGTTGCAGCTCATTTTGCGAAAAAGAGAAACTCGTGGAAACCAACAAGAGCTGAATTTCTCACAGACATCAAATCAAGTTGTATAGAATATAACCACGGTGGATTATGGAATACAAAATACGACCGTGAAAGTATTATTACAGTTGATATAGTCGCGTGTTATCCGGCGAGTTTTCTCAGGTATGAGAATGCGCTAGATATTTTAAACGATTTGGACATCCCACACACGAGATGGCACGTGTTGCTATTAATGGCCCGCTACCAGATTTTGATTTAACCGGATTCGTTCGTGTGGTATCATTTGAATTGGCTACAGGGTTACATCCGTGCTGTTACGTTTGGATTGGTAGACACATGTCTGAAAAACATTGGATGCCAATAGTGCTATTACAGTATATGACCGATTGTAGGATGTTAAAATCGCTGATTGTCAGTGAAGCGATTATATCCTATCGAGCTCAAACTGAAGTATGGTTACCACAACCTGATCTAGATAGTATAATCAGCAAACAACAAAACCAGTTTCCTGATCTCGACGAAGAATATATCATGAATTGGTCCAAACTGTTATATGAAATCAGAAACAAAGACGCAAAAGATCTTGGTAGAAGAATAATCGGTAAATTCACTCAAGGTGGAAAATACGACAATAACAGATATTCTTCACGATTGATTATAGATAGCGCTGAATACGATTTTATAATCACGGATATAACATCTAAGGGTATATACGTAAATCGTAAAGACGCTTTCTTGTCCTATGGAACAAAATTTGGTACAATTGTTACTTACGCAGACGGAGAAAATCTTCAGTATACACATTTGAGGGCATCTATGCTGGCTTATGCTTCTATCCATTTATTTTCGATGATAAACAGATTTCCTGACACCGCAGTTAGAGTCGCCACTGATTCATTTTACATAAACATGAAACACAGCGAAGCAGTGGCTGAATGTATTATCGGTAGCAAAGCTACTGGTGACGAGAGCTGGGAATCAAGGAGAATTAAAAAAGAAATACCGTGTGATTATTCCGAATCAGCAGATGTTACGATTGAAAACAATTACTTGAAAAATAATCACATATCATAATTATCTAATGCACCGCAGATATCTGATCCAATATGCAGACATAAAACAGTTTATTTGAACGGCTGTGATGGGTCAGGAAAGACGACTCGTGCGATTGAGTTATTTCGTAGGAAAAATCCTACGGAGTTCTCAAACATGATTGTGCTAACACCGACACACAGACTTGCAAGAGAAATGAAACAACGAGGGGTAAATGTTTGCACTTATCACAGTTTCTTTCGATGGAAAGGTGACGAATGGACTCCTGAACGAATGGGCGAGAAATTTATTCCTGAAGTCATAATTTGGGATGAGATATGCACGGTGTCGTTAGATGTATTACAAAAATTTCTCGATTGGTTATTGCACGCGAACACAAAAGTCGTCATGTGCGGTGATCATGGCCAACCACCACCATTTGTCGGTTTATCCCCGCATGATTGGCTAAAGAATTTTGTAGACTATTATGAAGAAATTAACACCGATCATAGAGCACTTGATGAACAATTACGCGAGTTCAAGAAACTAATCAGATTACAACCGGATAGAATCCAATGTGAAATAGCGCGTGAAATAATTTCAGAAACTCCCTTGGAGGAATTTTGGGAAACATGGAAACCAAACGATTTGATAATCGCAAGTAGAAAAATAGTCAGAGACACACTTCAGATGAAGTTATTTGAATTGCGTCAAGAAAAATTTACAACACTTCCAGTACCGTTATGTTATAGGCCTTCGGATGCACGAAAACAGAATATTGAAGCTGATATTCCAGGCTTGACAGAGAAGCAGAATTTAGTGTTAAGTGATATTGTACTGGTTGATATCAGCGTCGTCGAAGATGCATTGTATGCTGATAAATCCTCATGGACGCTAGGTTACGCAGCGACGATACATTCTTCACAGGGATTGACTATATCGGATACAATTGTTTGGATAGTGGATAATCACATCGAATGGTCAAATTTAGTTTATCTCGCAGTATACAGAGTATGAAGAATAAATCAGCTTCGAAGAGTTGTTTTAGATGATAATGACACTACAATAAGTGATATTGTCAGCCTTGACAGACTCAAGGACATAATCAGAAAAAAACTATCCGGTTATAAACAGCAGGATAAAAAAATAACAGAGAATTTGATATTGATGCTGAATTAATAATTACGCTGAAGCAACAACAGAATAATCACTGCTCGAGTTGAAATTGTATAATGAGTTGGTGTTGGTCGGATAAGGATTCTGGACAATTTACCGTAGACAGAAAAGATATCAGCGTAGGTCATACTAGAAATAATGTGATGCTGACTTGTCTTGAATGCAATAGACGCAGAGGTGCTAGTTAAGACCACGCGGCGGTAACTGAGTATCCTCGGGTATCACTTGTAGTTGTTCACGAGTAAACCCACGCTGAGGAGCAGTTGAATCCAGTTTATGAATTGCTGGTCTACCCGTAGATCGTGTTATGCCGGATATTTTATGCGCGATAACACTCCAAATAGGATCAGTAGCCCTTTTTGTGCCACCTTCAAGCTCTCCTGGTTCGTATACATACCTAACAGTGACATTACAGAGTATTGGTTATTTTGAAAAATCTTTTTGTAGTTGTACGGGTATAGACTTCTTTTTAATTGCGTTGTTAGGTTTCATGTTGATTGTTCGAGTAATCTCATTATTCAGCTCGGAAATCACAGCTGGTAATCTCTTTACCCATTCACGGGATCGTTTGTCCTGAATGAATTCCTTTGCTTATTGATATCCAAATAACCGCTCAGCAAGTGTCCGATTAAACCGTTCAACAATTGCCTGATCGCGATGTAGTGCAGTATGCCCTCGTCTGATGGTGACATTATGATGTTTCATTGTTGATAACACTCCACCCTGAAATTCCTTGCCAGGATCAACTTGTAACAGATTTGGCCAGCGCAGAGGACCCCTTCGATAAATCCTTTCAGATGCAGAAGCTACTTCAGTGGCCGACTTTGTCTTTAGCGGTTCTGCTTGTTTTTATCGACTCGCAACATCAACTACAGTTAACGCGTATTTGTAACCACCATCATGCGGCAGAAATAGTATATCAGCTTGATGAACTTCATTAGGAACGGTCACATCAAAATGTGAAAAGTTAATTTGTTTAGGCGGTGGTAGATAAATTTGCCATATTGCCTGTTTGGATAACCAATTAGCCGCGGTGGTATATTTCACCTTCGCGGCGTTAGCGAGTTTATTGATTGCTGCTTTACCCCTCCAGTATCCTTTTGGAGAACAGTAAATAGATTCCATGTTGTTATTAATTACCGGCACCTAACATCAATTTATCTTTCATTGCCGATTTTACTAACCATGAAGCTAATTTTTCTTTGAAGGATTTATCAGTGATAGAATTCAACGCGTGAATCAATTTCACATCTGCGATATGTCTGTGTTGCAGATTGTTGCTTTTATAAGCAACATCACGAGCATGATATGCCTTATCGATGGCGTTTATTGGTTCTTCACCGGGTTTGGTTTGGTTTTGATCATCGAGTCTGATATCGAGTCTGGTTCCGGGTCCACAATAACTATACCCTGGAAGATGTTTTTCTCCTGGATACTTTGCCCATGGTGTTCCCGGGAGTTTAGTTAGCTTGGCTGCAATATCACCTCCTCGTTTTTTTTTTAAATCATCAGAAATGCTAGCATTTCCTGCAGATCTCATAGAAACAAATCTATTTTTTTTTTGTACTACATTGTACACACCTACCAGAAAGTGACGATCGGTTATTTTTAGTTGTAATCGTCGTTAAGTCATCTGTGCCAGTACGCGCCTTACACTTCACACAATATAGATCCATAATTTATATATAATAACATGAATGTAATTGATTATTCAGCTACCCGACGACAGGAACCTATTAAACACCATGCGATGTTGCCGAATTCAATTAGAATGATTATAATCGGACCATCCGGAAGTGGCAAAACACAATTGTTACTTAATTTAATAACGAGATGGATGAAATGGGACAAGTTATATTTGATAGCTCCAAGTCTAGATGATCAACGATGTTACAATGTGTTAAATGATTTTAACGACAAAGCAGTAGAAGAATCAGGCGAGGGTATTATTGAGTTTATAACCGATATCGATGAAGCACCGAGCATTGATGATATTAATGGAGATATTAACAATTTAGTCGTATATGACAATGTCATGTTAGACAATCAAAAGAATAATGCTAGGATATTTTCCAGAGGTAGGCACTGACGTGATATATGTCACGCAACGATACACACAAATTCCGAAGGTGATCAGAGATAACTGCAATGTATTGTGCGTATTTAACGGAGTTGATACTCATACGCTACGAAATATTTGGCAGACTTGGTGCTGCGGTGATATGGATCATAATCGATTTAGAAATTTCTTTAGTCACGCTCAGTCAATCCCACACGGATTTGTGACGATAAATTTATCAGACCCTCGGATGCGATATCGTGTCGGACTTGATAAAATATTCGGTTAACCCGTAGCAGCAAATGCGGCGACAATGGCTTCTTCGAGGAATTTGCCTCGTCGACGCTTTTTTTACGCTTCATTGGCAAGGTACTTGAACCCAAGAGGTTTTTAGAAACCCCTAATTTGACAAATAAGGCTTTAAAATCGTTAAGGCTCCATTTGGCAAATGGAGACTTAAAATATTTTGCTTAAAATCTACCCCAATTAGAGAAGTCGGATACGCCTCCTCTGCTGCTACTGTAGTCACTCTTAGGTATTTTAGCTTGTTAATTTTGAGCGGTGGTCAAAATTGATCAAGTTAGATGTCGAGAAAGAGATTGCTCGAAAAGGGTTCTCGTACCAAATTAGAACCCTGGGGAGAAAAATAAAATAAAATAAAATAAAATTAAAAAATAAATAAATTTTTTAAAAAAAAAATAACAAAATAAAAATAAAAAAAAATATTAAAAAAAATTAGAGTTGCAGTGGGGTGTGTTTAGTGTTATTTCATTTCTTCCTTCTTCTTTTACTTCTTTTCCCTTTTCTCTTTCCCACTTTCTTCCTACTCCCTTCTTCCCTCTTTCTTTCTTTTTCAATCTTCCATCCTTCTTTTCCCTTTATTTTCACTTTTTCTTGTCGGTTGGTTGGTGTTATGTTTCCTTGAGCTATCACTATTTTATCCCGGTGTTCTCATCACACTTATCTTGCCACTTGTCGGTTGACTGGTTTTACTGGACCTACATTGTGCCACTACTTAGTGTAATGTTCTCTTTTTATTTTTTTTTCCTTCTCCTTCTTCCCTTTCTCCCCTTTCTTTCTTTTTTCCTCGCATTACAATGTTTATATTATCCCCCCTTTCCACTTTTCTCTTTTTTTAATATATTTATTTTAGTGTAATGTTAAGTGGTTCTGCTTTTTTAAGCTAGCAGTATTACAATCCGCTCTGGCCCCTTTAACCGATATGGCCTCGTTAATTATTTATTTATTTGGTAGTTATAATATTTATTTATTGTCTTTTTATTTAAGGCACTGTTACGTTGGTCTGCTTTTGAGCTAGCGGTGTTATTATCTGCTCTGGCCCCTTCATTGATAAATATTAACTCTATGGCTATGTTTATGTTTATTTATTTTTTTGATGGTTTTGATATTTATATTTTATGTTTTATGTCTATTGATTTTAGGTAATTAAGTATATTTATATAGGTAGTATTTACGTTTTTGTTATACATTTTATCTAGAATTTGGGGGAATGATGTAATTGAGTCAAGTTTTCTTTGTTGTAGTTGGAAGACATTACGTTTTCGATGGTATTTGTGACATTTGTTGAATACATGTTCCAATGTTTCAGTTTCTGGACAGTGTGGACATTTATCCAGCGTGGGTCCTGTACTTATATGTTTCATAAAGCTGCCATTTAGTAGTGTTTTACCTGTTCTGATTCTGTTGATGATTTTAATATCAATGGCTGCCAGGCTTTTTGATAAACGTTGGGTTCTAGTGACCTCTTTTTGTAGTTGGAATAGATGTCTACCCTTTGTGGAGTTTTCCCATTGTTGTTGCCATTTATTATTAATTCTGCCCCTGACTTGACTATATGGTTCCTGAGTGTTGTACTGTACGGGTTCAATTTGGTCTTTCATCAGACTGCTTTTTGCTGCTTGGTCTGCTTTTTCATTTCCAGGCAAATTGAAGTGAGTTGGCACCCACAAGAAGTGTATGGTTTGGTGTGATTTATCTGCTTCCCTGATGGTCAGCATAGTGTCCTCTAGCAGGTTTTGTCTACTTTTGGAATTACCTGTCTCAATACTTTCAAGTACACTAAGTGAGTCTGTTATGATTACGTACTGTTTTTGATTTTGTGTTACTATCCATTTTAGGGCTCGGTTGATGGCCCAGAATTCCGCGGTATGTATGGAACAGTCATCTGGTAGTCTTGTCGTAAATGTGGTCTGATGTTCTGGGATCACTACCGCTGCAGCCGTTCTATGTAGTTCTTTAGATTTTGAGCCGTCAGTATAGATTTTTACATATCCATCATAGTTGTTGTTGACGAGGCTTTGTACTTGTGTTAATGTGATATTGGGGTTGTCGCGCTTATGTACCAGTTAGACTGCTGTTAGGTTGATGTTAGGTTGGTTTTTTCTCCAAGGTGTGGGGTCCTTGATAAGTAGTTGTTCTGCTTGGAATTCTATTTGATTGAGTTCTTTGCAGAGTGTGTGTATTTTGTTAGCTGCTGGAGGATGTGGTACCAGTCTTGAGCTAAAGGTGGTTTGACATTTACTTCTCTTTCTTCCTTGATCTCTCTTCCTCTTCCTCTTATATTCTCGCACTTTCTCAATCGCATCCATTGCCAGCTCATCCAATAAACGTCTGGCATAATCCAAGTGCATCTGGAGTTTCAACAATTGGGCAGTTCTGTTGCTCATGTTTTTGTAGTTGACCGATAAACGATGCGCATCCAGACTAACAAACCTTAACTTTTCATGTGTGAAGCGCGGACGTGAAGGAAAACACCCATCACACGAAATCTAACAATGCTAGTAGTAGTAGTTTAATTTAAGTGCTTCGGCTACGAAGGGTCATTTAGCAGTGGTTTGTCTGTCAAAAGACAGTTATTTAATTATTCCTGTGGGGTAAGGAATGGTGCCACATCCCCACGGGCGTTTATGCCCACATAGTGCGCTATTTAATTTGGTCGTCATGTCGCGCCCCTATTGAGGGGCTATCGACATGAATGTAAGACCTAGGTGAGTGGTAATAGACCCAACACACACTCAACCCTATCAACCAATCGGATGCAGTGTACTAGGTGTGCAATGGCACCAAGTAATGACGAGAGAAAATAGTTTTCTCATATCGTCATGATGAGGGATTCTGGTTGTGAAAAAGGGGGAAAAAGTCCAGGAAAGCCAGTCCATGGATGTTAACAGTCTTGAAACGCCCTAGCCATACTTATTTCAAATCAAGTCCAGTTTTACTAATGGACATTAAAAAAATACCAATAATGTATGAGCCATCTGTGCAATTGAATCAAATATTCGAGTCGTAAAATTTTCTTTATCATGCTTACTATACCAATTTTCTAGTACAAAGTGTACATATTGTAAGTCCCTAACACATTTATTGAACTAATGTGTCTATGCGACATATAAAAGTGTAGTCACTGTTAGGTAGTAAAGTTTGTTAATTTTGAGTGGTGATGTTCAAAATTGATCAAGTTTGGTTTCGTCATAGAGATTGTTCGAAAAGAGTTTCTCATAATCAATTGAGAACCCTATTAATTCAGGCAATGAAAGGCAAATGTGAAAGCTATTCACTGTTGCTCCGCAGGCAGGAATTTCCGGGGTGCCGTAGGTAGCAGCTACAGAACTTTGTCATGTCGCTGCAAACTCATCTACGTTTAGTTATATCTTCTGTTGTCCTGATTTTTTTCAGGTGTCGGTATTTGTAATCCTCGGGAGTCCCTCCACTTCAGTCCTAGCAGCTATTGATGTCAAAAACGTTTGTTTGACCTCGTGCGTGGACGTCCATCTTGTTTTTCCTCGTTGTCGCCTCCATTTTCCTTTGTTCAGTCTTCCTGAAGATTGTTACTACAACAGGCTCTTTTTAGTCTTGGTTCCGTAGTGGTATTCTTGTACACTACCCCAAGTACCTTTTTACTCTATGGGTGCATTTTCTTTTTTGATATGCACTCCTATCTAACAATGCTAATATAATCACCAGAACACATAGAACGCGCCGACCTAAATGAAGGGCTTCCATTGACTTTCTTTACTTACAAATACATGCATACTACAAGACGGACAAGCGAGGTGTTGATAGGCACACGTATACTTTTTTTATTATATCAAAACAAAGAAACAAAGTGTATATAAATACATTACTATTTTTAAAAATTATAAATAAACATTTTGGCAATTTGATAAATAGCCTTTTTAAGAGGGTTAGGTATTTGTCTTGACGGGGAGTTATGACAAAACCGCCTCTCCGTCTGTCTAATGACAGACTTTCTCATAGGATATAGCCTTCTTCTCCGGAAAAAGAAGGACAACTCTTTCTTGTCTACACTGCAAACCACAAATCCTCTGTCTAGTTCCTTTTGGTGTTCTTGCTTCTTCCGTGAATTCCTCTCTGAAGAGCTCTTACATCTGGTATTCAGTCACTTTTCAAGATCCTGACATTCTTTATATCTTGAGACTTCGGTATTATGCTTTGCCGGACATAATTTAAATTCACGCAAGCTTCGTTCAGCTTGGTTAGTTTTGAAAGTATCTTCTTCGGTTCAAGAGTCAACAATGGACAACTACACTGGTGACTGCCTCGCTTTATATGGATCAAGCGCGGACGCGATAAAAAATATCCATACGATTTGTGTTGGGTCCGAACGCTATGGTAACTGATCTTTATGGTGACGGATAGAGAGAAGTCAAAGAGCACATATAGTTTCAAAATATTCTGAAAGCAAACAACAATGACATTTTTTCAAAACTCAGACTTTGTATTCAAACGACCAACAAGTCATATAAGGTCAAACAAAATATTAGTGACAGGGTTGAGAACATTGGGAAGTTAAGTTAGATTTCTACGAATTGAAGTCATAAGGCCATTGATGTACACTGCTAGCTAAATACAAAAGATAGCCATAATGGTCACGAAACCAACTATCTACTTTGTCATCGTTTATAGAATAGTTACGATCAAAATAAGTCACTAAATAATCTATGGGATATGCAAGACCGCGCTGGTGCAGTAAATACACACACCATTGTCCACTCACCATGGAATCTGTGCCTTGTAAGTTCACGTTCTTGAATCATGTCGTGTGGACATTTCTTTTCATAAAGGCGATGATTTCGTCTTCCAAAGGTGGCAATCCATACGAATCAAAATACTCCACACAACCGTTTTTAGGGAAGTAGACTGCTTCCCAGTGGGGTCCTGAGAGATGAGTGTCGTCCGTTTTGATGATATAAGCTTGATGGTCTTGAGGTTTGTGATGAGGCAGTTTATTTTAGCAGGATTCCAGGAAGCAGTGTACGAACTGTTGATCAAAAAGTAGTAAAGTTCTCTTGAATCCATTGTTTGTTTCGTTGTTGTAGTTTTCCCCACCACTGATAATAGGTTATCAATTCAATACTGACTTTTTATTTAAAAATCTGCCAACTAACCAGTTTTTTTTCGATTCGTCTCTGCACTCTGGCCTAAGAGAGCTCCGATGTGATGAATGTCTAGAGCAATCAGTCGAGAAGATCACACAAGTCTTTATATTACTGATTGCTTCTTCTGAGATAAGGCCCCAAGCGTCCTGTTTCTTCTTGACTCAACATCAGATATTCATTGTTTTGAGTCTGACAGCGATGATCTTTTTGACATGTATAGCAATCCTTTTTCATCAATGCCATAAAGATATCTGGGTGTCCCCGATGGCGAATAATATCTCGGAGACGCGTGTGTCCATTGTGTCATCAAATTAGGAAGAATGTTTGTCAAATTGGGCCAGGCTGGCATTACCAACAACTGAGAAGTTGAAGAACTGAGGTTACTGGAGACGCGGTCATCTTAACTGCAGGTAATGGTTTGCGAATGTAAGGTTGCGTCCTGGCCGTCCTGGTCTCTAGTGCAGATATAAACTGATGAGGGATGTGAAAGATGCCTGGCGGTAAATGACGTGCAGTGTACGTAAGCCATTTTAGGAATTCTTTGGGACTGGCTGCTAATACATGAGAACCTATTTGTGGATTCGTTTCGCGACTGATGCCGTGCAAGGCATGAATAAATGCTTGAAGATGTCACTGAAGGAACATCATGTTCACACTGTATGAGACAAACCCAATGTGTCCGAGGATTGTATAGATTTTTGTTGCCATTGTTGTTGTTGTTAAGTCGACGACATGGACGTGTACACAACAAGCCCTCCATCGTGGCACCAGTGGTGAAACAAATGAATAAAAAATTGCGATTAATCAAGGTGGGTGGGTTATAAATCCACGAGTAAATATGCGTATGTTGTTTCAGTGCCATCGTCGTACGCATTGGTCAGGCACGGCGATCCTAATTGTTTGGCTAAGACTTGCCCTTGCAATTTATCTCCTGGACTTTAAAAGATGACCACGTAATGAGCACTGAAAATGATGATGCGAAGGCTTTACTTTATTTAAACAAATTTCGAGTGATGTAAATGACACTAGCATTACGATGATACCCCTTGCGCTTAAACCACAGTTTAACGTCTTCTTCGTCGTCTCCAGGCATATCGTTGAAGATGACCAGATGGTTTCAACTGGGGTCAGCCACTATCCCGTCGTCGTGTCCACTAGGAATGCCGTCGACAAACACGATGCAATCGAACTGACTTTCTCGCAAAAGAATGTACGCCGATCGCCACCCTTTGTAACACCACACTATCCGTTGAGGTGAACGATCGATCAAATAATGTCTATGTTCTATCAAACTTTTGAAATATCGAATTTGCCTGAACAAAAAGGGAGGGCAAAGATACAAAGATACGAAGATACAAAGATACAAAGATACGAAGATACAAAGACTCCATACTGTCACGGTCTAAGTATTCGTCGATGCCTTTGAAAGTAGAGGAAGAGGAAGCAGAGACAGTACAGGAAGCCATAATGATGGTGTTGACAATTTTGACAACGAAAACAGACAAGACAAGAGTTTTCAAACTTTTTTTTCAGGACACGTTTATTTTAAGCTAAAATGGAACAACACGAAATACAAAAAATACATAAAAGCAAAATGGTTGAGTACAGTAATAAAATACACAATAAAACGATCAAAGTAGATAATAAACAAGTTTCTGTACAACATTTGTTTTTACGAAAGTGTGGAGTTTTAGAGACAGTGTGTACTGTTTTACAGTTTCTACATTTGGTATAGTCCAAGAGGGTCCCCCCCCCCCAGAATAGCCTTTATCGAATGTCCATGACAGTCCTGTGCGAAACGGAGTGGCTTTCCTCGGTGATGGGTTCTTTTTCTGCCATTGCAATTAACATAGGTTTAAAAGTTACATTTTCACTAGACGTTTGAATTTAGGATCACAACTCTTGGTCATAAATTGCCTCGAAACCCCAACTTTTCCAGTCACGTACATCTGTCCAGTGTGGGTGTAAGTTACATGCTATACACAGACATCGTCGTAAACATTTTTTATCTAAAAGTTGATGAATCTATTTTTTCGTGTGTAGAATTCGAGAAGTATCCGGATGAAAGCGCAAGGATTTTAACAGAATTAGTCTCTCGTGTACATTTAAAGGTATCACTTTCGTGTTTTTGTACAAATTGTACAGAGCCCACGAGGAATCGGTTGGTAAATGAAATCCCAGAAAGCAAGTCACTAAGACAACACTACACGATGAAACCAATTTAATGGACACAATACTCATAATAAGTGTTGGTAATCCTCCACAGGTTGAGTACTGTAATTACTTTCGTTCCAGGTAATATGTTGTATCACGAGTGATAAACATCGTGGCATGGTATTCCGTTATATACCCTCTTTGGTGCCAAGTAATGAGTGTATATTTTTTTTAAAAAATCAGCATTGGTTTTATTTTTGCACCGTACCAAAATTGTGTAATCACACACTACACGTCGCACAGAATTTTCCTGTTTTTCCGATATTTGCAGGTGCAAAATATTTTGGTAGTTCTCGTCCATTGGAGTTCGGTGTATTGTGATTACTTTGTAAGAAGACGAGTGGCATCCAAAAGGTGAAAATAATCATGCGATTTCTCAATGTCTGACGGGGGCCCCGAGTGGTCGAGTGGTCTAAAGCGCTGTCATTACGGTTTTTTGCCATCTCACCTCTGTCTGCGTGGGTTCGAGTCTAAGATTCGGCTAATGTAGTTATATGAGGAAGCTTGCCAGTATCTTCTCGTGGGTCGGTGGTTCTTTCCGGGGTTTTTTCCTGGGTTCTTCCTCCACCAAAAATACTGGCCGCAATGTATAGCCTATCGTGTGCTGAAAATGGCGTTAAACTCTACAACAACAACAACAACAACAATGTCTGACCAATGGAAAGCCTTGAAATAAATCGATCGTCTTATACTAGTCAGGCAGGTACTAGTGATTCAATCATTGGTGACGTAACGGTTGCAGCTGCACTGTGCGTTAAACTTGTATTTGACCTACTCTTGGTAAATGCATTCTCTCTGTTCCAGAAGTAGATTCTGAACGTCATCTTCTTAACTAGACTTTCGCAGCAATGTTTTTATTTTGTTTGAGGTAATAAGTGTAAATTTCGCACAGAACTATTCGTACTTCAGTGGCGAATCGAAATTTTTATTCACTAGTTCACATATTACATATCGCACATAACTTTCCTCTAAAGCGAAAATTTGATAGCGTAAAATATGTTGACATTTCGTTAAATCTTCCTCTTTAAGTCGCTGTAGTATGGTCACCATTTGAGTAGTACGATGAGCAGACAAAAGGTCTTCTGGCCCTCGTCCAGTTGAACAATGTCTGAACATTGTAATGCCTTCAAACGAATCAATCCTTTTATAACATTCAGGTACCAGTGGTTTTAACATTGGTGACGTAACGGATGCAATTTCTCGTTGTGTTGGACTTGTATTTTGACTAACTCTCTGTAAATGCATTCTCTCATCTCCGTCAGCAAGTCACCAATGTTCTGTTGTAACGTATTCATCAACAGATTACTGAGGTCGTCCCACAAAAGGTAGGAAGTGAGAATCTGCAGACCGTCGAGCATATTCGAGGTAAGACGAATCTTTATGTTTGCACTCGTGAAGTGACACACGGCAACTGAAGCAAGTGACTTTATCCCCTTTGCCCACGTAGACGATTGCGGCTGAGGCTCATTCTTCGGGGGATGGTTCTCCCAGATATTTATGCCATTTTCCTGGAAAGGTTTGGAATCGACATCAAAGTCACAGCATTCAGGCAAACGCACATGTCTCGTGTTGATGAGGGTACGGTGAAATCCGCAGGAGCTTATTCATTTTAGGATGACATTCGTAGTGTGGTAGACGCATGCTTTTACCTGGTTGATGACATCGACAATGACAATAAACGAGTTCATGAGAACGAGTTGCATCAGGTTTGACACGCACATCATCACTTTCCATGATAGGTATGCTAGTAGTAGTATGATTAGTCAAAGCAAGGTTACCATGATGTGTATCTTAATCACTGCGTTCACAGCGTGCGGCATCCCTGCAATAGCAAGGTACAGCATCGCACTCCACTGCATAATCACCGAACGTAAATGGTGTGGTCAGATAGCATATATCTTTCTCGCTTTGGTATGGTACACGATTTGATAGATTTTTACAAAGTTCAAATGACTTTTTTGTGTGTGGCTAAACGTACAATCTTTTGAAGATGGTAAGTGGAAACTTTAAAGAATTGATGCTTTCCAGACATCAAGAATTATTTAAATACCCCAATATTCACCACTTGACTGATGCGACAGCGGAGAGTAAATCATTTGACTTTACACTCGTTGTGCACGTCTACTGTTGGTCCTGGTATTCGTAGCCGTATAATTTGGGACCAGCATATACTAGCAAAACTTAGAATCTTGTCTTTTCAGTACTCGTCCGTCCAGGCTCCTAAACGGTCTCCTTCAATACCAGGCTGACGTTGACCCATACGCGCGATATAGATGCAAATGCCTGTGTCAAAATACAACACACGATATATTAACTGGTGTAACGCTTCATGCAGTTTTAAGCGAGCATGGGCTGTCACTTAAGCCGCACCAATGATATTTCACATTCGTCAGCCTTTACAAAGTCTTCTTCGCAATTGACTAAGATGAAGTCAATATAAAGGATGTCTACGTGTTGTATGTATTTCGTTTCGTCGTGAATCATTTGGCGGTTTCGGGAAGATTCAGACAAATATTCCGTATTGGGTTTGTTGTGCCATTTGCCCCACAACCAATTCAACGTCACTTTAGCAAACGATCGTCTCCCTTCATTTTTCGCCACGTGTTATAAAGTGATGCCTTCCTGCTCCCAGTATTTCTCTTTGAATTCCTTTTGGTCACCAAGAAGAGTAGCCGTTGGCTTCTTGTTTCAGTTTTTAAAAAAAACAACATCCATATTGTCTGCAAAACTACCTTTCTGAGTCTCGCTGTTTTGGGAAAGTTGTCGATTGCGTTCACTTCTAAGAGTTGGTCTCGTCGATGAGTCTAAGATCCATTGGGTGAACTTGGCAAATGTGTTTGGTCCCCGAAAGTTTCACGTTCTACAGGAATCTTGCTGAAGTTATAGCAATGATTAAAGTGAGGCCCTTGAATGCACTTCTTGCACGCGCGGTGAGCCACGCTGAAATTTGGGATGTGCATGCCAGTCTCTAGCATGCATTCGAAATCGAAAAAGATGAAATTGCCTATCTCCTGATAATCTTCCTCTGAAAATACACGTGCGTTGGCATCCATACTATGTATGATTCGTCCACAAGTAGGACACAATGTCAGCAATTGACAAGCACTTTTCTGTTGTGAACCTTGCCTCTTTAGAAGGTGGTAACAGTCAGGGCTGACAAAAGTGAGCTGACAGGCCGGGCAATGCACCTGTTCTTGTCCTTCGTCCAGACAAAATTTAGAGGCCAAACATCCCTCTCATTTCGATCCACAATGCTTGTTCTCGATTGTTATAACCATAGTCACATTTCTCAGTTATAACCGTATCCCAGGTATACCCTGATACTGATGATGGCATCGAAATGTTCATCGTGATGACAGATGTGAATGTATTTTCGTCTTTGAAATGTTTGCCTCAAAACATGCACTTCTTGAGAGTGCACTTTCAAGACGTAGCGTGAGTCCAAGACGTTTTACAATGTTTGTATTTCATGAATGCAGCGTGGTGTATCTTTGGATAGCCAAGCGTGTTATGACATAAGTTATGCTTCTCTTCGTTGTTTGGCTTGGTCCGATGTTAAATTGCTTTCCAGGATCTTTTCCATTCTAACGTGTTATTCTTGTCGGCATACATTCGTCGCACCACGATGACACGGTCTAAACACATCTGGTCTTGAGGATTGTTAATTTCAACGAGACTACGCTTGATGTTCGAAGGGAGTCTACCAATAACACTTTTGTGCCTTGCCCGGTCCCTTGGGGAAAAGAAACGTTGGCCATGAACGGGGTCGCTGATGAACAGTGTTGTTGGAGTGTTGTACGTGTTGAATCTTGTCGATGACTTTAGAATGTGTCATTTCTGCTGGGCTGCTAAGATCGATCCAAACGGGTGACTTCAAGCTGTCGTAATGAATGGAAAGTCTCTAGCAATTGTATTCTTTGTGTGCCACATTGTCGTTTCTGTGTGGTTAATAAAGAATCCCACACATCGGTG
This sequence comes from Unio pictorum, assembly GCA_030141615.1. Taxonomy (NCBI): domain Eukaryota; kingdom Metazoa; phylum Mollusca; class Bivalvia; order Unionida; family Unionidae; genus Unio; species Unio pictorum. Next base: position 3,843,280 of record JARLTB010000143.1, on the reverse strand, counting down.
ATGAACTCGTCTGCATTCTTCAACGGAACGTCGGACTTGATATCTTTAAAAATTCACGTTGTACATGAAGGCCGTGATTATAACTTTTATAGACAAGCACTTTTTTGTCTCTCGAATGTGATAATATTTTTGAGGTGTTAATGGTGATGCACTTTGGTTTGGTATATACTCTTTGGGTCTTGATTCAGGTCCACTCATATCATCCTCAAAATCGCTGGCATGATACTGAGTCAAGACGTCAGCTACTGTGCGACGAAATAGGCACATTTCAGCCTCCTACTATCGTTTCCTTTCTCCAAGAAATGATGGGATCGTTTCACCTTTACTACAAAAAGTCAAATGACTACATTTTCACCTTTACTACAAAAAGTCAAATAACTACATTTTCACCTTTACTACAAAAAGTCAAATGACTACATTTTCACCTTTACTACAAAAAGTCAAATGACTACATTTTCACCTTTACTACAAAAAGTCAAATGACTATATTTTCACCTTTACTACAAAAAGTAAAATGACTACATTTTCACCTTTACTACAAAAAGTCAAATGACTACATTTTCACCTTTACTACAAAAAGTCAAATGACTACATTTTCACCTTTACTACAAAAAGTCAAATGACTACATTTTCACCTTTACTACAAAAAGTCAAATGACTACATTTTCACCTTTACTACAAAAAGTCAAATGACTACATTTTCACCTTTACTACAAAAAGTCAAATGACTACATTTTCACCTTTACTACAAAAAGTCAAATGACTACATTTTCACCTTTACTACAAAAAGTCAAATGACTACATTTTCACCTTTACTACAAAAAGTCAAATGACTACATTTTCACCTTTACTACAAAAAGTCAAATGACTACATTTTAAACGCTACGTGTCCTTATACCATTGTCAGGCCTGTGTCTTCCGTTATTAGGGCCAGTGTCTACCCTTCCAGTATTCATTTCACTCTCAAGCAGAACCGAACCATGGAAGAGCAAACATCAGAGCTTTGCTAGGTGTCATACGAACGTGTTTTTTTTTCTTCAGATAAATCTCTGGATTACTTCCCCCTGCTTTTGAGATAGAGTCAATATACTTTCTATATCTGTCAAATGAAATGGCATTCAGCTACAGTGTCCAGGCCGTCAAAAAAGCTAAATAGGAAGAGACAAAAGTCAAGATACCTGTTATTATTGTCAAAAGAAAGAACTTTGGTCTTCCGACTGCCCTAAGAAACACGAGGAGCACGAGGAAATGAGGAGTTCGAACAGGAAGAAGAGATACCCTGTAAGAAAGAGTAACTCAAACACGTCTAAAAAGAGACAAAAGGAAGACGTGACGAAAGGGAGGAAGAGAAGGTGTGTGTGTGTGTGTGTGTGTGTGTGTGTGTGTGTGTGTGTGTGTGTGATTAGGACTTTTTAACGTTGGTTTAATAATTTTTCAGTCATATCGATACGATGTCTGCAGTGAGGCAGTTTACAGTGATGTCTAACACTGAGGCATCATGCCGGAGACACGCAGTATGATGTTCCACCCAATCACATAATCCTGAAACCAGGCCGACCAGTCCTAACACTAACATCTTAATGCTGGGCGCCAAGCGAGGCAGCTGTTAGTACCATTTTTGTAAGTCTTTGCTATGACTCGGCCGAGGATCGAAACAACGACCTCACGCTTCCTCGGCGGACGCTTTAACCACTAGGCCACCAGAACGGTTAATGATCGTTTTAACATATAACACAACATTATAGAAAGCAGGAAAACAAGTTAATGATATAAATTTACAATGGATATGTAAAATGCATGCAAATAAGTTTGATACATAAATTCATTTTAACGTTATTTCGAAATCCCGGACATATTCTAGAAGCATGTTTTATTTGATTAAAACTAAATTAATTTTTATTTGACCAATTAATTCGAATATATTCAGGCACGAAAATTCCAAATTCTGAGTACCTTAGTAAATGTTGTTGCTGTTGTTTCAGGGTTTAACGCCATTTTTGAGCACAAGATAGGCTGTACATGGCGGCAAGAATTAATGGTGGAGGAAGAACACGGGAAAACCCCAGAAAGAACCACCGACCCACGAGAAGCTAAGTTTTTCACATACCTACATTGGCCGAACCCGTGACTCGAACCCACGCAAACAGAGGTGAGATGGCAGTGATCCGTAATGGAGAGCGCTTTAGACAACTGAGCCACTCGGGAACTTCCTTAGTGAATGTAATTAGTCCTACAAGCGAAATAGGATAATCTACTCCAGTTGTCTGTCTGAAGGTTAGCAAGATTTGCGTCCCTTGGAATCTTTAAGTAACAATTTAACATTGTTTTACCAATTTAACTGCGTTTAAAAATTACTTATGTGTGGATATTTCTCCATGTGAATAGATGTACATATATATGCAATAATAATGTCGCTTTGTTTTGTTTCTGTCTCTGAAAAGGACATAATTAAATATCAGGCAAGCAGATTGCCTTAAAATAATAGGCAGAAATCAGCGCCTTAGCTACCGACAATGGTCAACATCTGAAATTGCTAATATAATTTACACTTACAGAAATAATGCCTATTATCCAATTCGAATCAACTGTATCTCATTTATCAGACAAGCAAATCCATATGCTTTTCAATATATTAACTTATATAGTTCAATTATACACAATATATTAGTTTCTAAAGTTAATTCATATGCTATATATTATGTATTTAACTCATATACAATAAAATATTGCGGTATATATATTGTTACGTATATTTGATTTAAATCATTTATTTTTATTTTAATTGTTTGCTTGTCAGATTCAAATTTGACATTTTAAGTTTAAGATTCATTCGTTGGGAAATATTTTTTTTTAAAAAGTGGGATGATTTGTACTTTACAAATAAACACCAGATGTTGACCTCATTTCTGACCTGGGTTCAGAGTTGTAAACAAGCTTTTAAAATGATTGGTTGATTCCAAGGACATTATGGAGCTTTGTTATAAACTTCTATTTTTAGTTGGGTCATACGGTGTGCACGAGAATTTTTGAACGTAAATTTGTTCTAAAGATTCTAGAAGATCTTGTGACTCCTTCCTTGTTTACGTAAAAAAAACAGGTATATAAATTATGTTTTGGAGCGAACTGTTTAGTAGAAGTTGGGCTGTTAGAATATTAAGTGGTGTCGTTTTGAGTTATTTTAAATTACCTTGTACTGGAAATTATTTCAATTCGTTTGGATCAAGAGGATTTATTTTCTTATTTATCTGGAAAATAATTGTGCTCATTGAATTTCATAATACCAGAACTGACTTCATCACGTGACATCGTCTTCCATCTTGGATGCTTCACCAAGATTCGAACTGGGAGTTATTAGGACATTTTATTACCAGGACTTTTGCAATTTCACTAGTGGATTACATTTTGAATTATTTTTGGATTAATTTTGGAATTGATTCTTAGAACGGTAAGTTTAGTTTTCTTTTCTGGACAATATTTGTGCTCAATAAATTGTTTATTAAGTTTTTACAAGCTTGTTGTTTTCACTCTTTCTATGTTACTGTTTATTCGAGCCTAAGCACGCAACTATATATATATATATATATATATATATATATATATATATATATATATATAGAGAGAGAGAGAGAGAGAGAGAGAGAGAGAGAGAGAGAGAGAGAGAGAGAGAGAGAGATGACCATCAATACAAAAGACAAAATTAAAAAACAAAAGAAAGTGGGGTGGGGTGAAAATGAAAATGAGCATGACAATTGTATACAGTGTGCTGCATTCATTTTTAATATTTATGTCCAAAATATATGTTACTTTAATATAAATAAAAATTTACACATAGCAGGGTCCAACAAAGTATGTTTGCTGGGTTTCAGTTACCTTATGTTGATTTCAGGTAAAATAGTGAGTTAGTCCTATACAGGTGATGGCTGGAGTGTTGTTAGTGCAGCACACATGTTGAAAACATCTGATGTAGTTAAATGGCAGCAAATTGGCATCACCCCATTAAGGATTTTAAAAAAAAAACTTTAATTCGTCGTATCTCCCTTTCCACATGTATCTTCAAATTTGTTATCCGTCGTGTCTCCTCAACCGGCCTCCTTGTAAACTGTTTAATTTTTTACTTGAAATGAGGAATGACAAGAGCAATTTCTTTTCGAGTTGCCAGGTCACTTATTAAAAAACCCTTATCAACCGTTATTGAATCACCTGGCTCACAGAGATCCAACACACCAGACTGTACTGTAATTTTGTTGTCCGAAATACTTCCTGCGTAGCAGTCAGATACAAGTTTGTTCATATATATTAAACATGCTACGTTTTCTTGAAACCGGTCCTTTGTAATCATGCGTGTGAACCAAAACGTTTAGTGAAGATAAATCTTGAAGATAAAGTTTTAATGATGGGTACATATTTAATTGATTATGTCAAATACAAAATATACTACTTACCTGTTTGTTTCATATATTACAATACATAATTTTGTACACATTAAATTTTATATTCTACATAGTCCATTGAGTACTTCATAATTATATTGATATGTTTCTTTAACATCCCCACTCTATACTGAATTACCAAACATATCTTTGCTACATAATTTAAGCAATAAGATAATAATTACTTTGTAATAGTATGTCACCTTACAAAGGTTTTACCACATTTTATAGATTGAGGCACTGATCATTTAGTTTTTGAAAGAGGATGGTGGGGTTAATATATATTTGAGGAGGGGGTCTTGTTTTGGGTGAAGGACAATTTTGTTTATGTTGGATATCATGGTACGACATTCTGAACTATCCAGAACTGGAAATTATTGTTGGGCATGCGCATTGCAGCCAAGTTTAAGCACTACGATCCGTACCTCCGTTGCAACCGTGAAACCCTTATACGGCAAAGACTAGTAGCAATTTGAAACCTCTGTGTGTCATTGTTTTTAAAAAACGTTGCATTAATTTCACCTTTCTTAAGGAAGATGCCATCAGTTCTTCTTTGAATAATTTGGATTTCTTTTCTTCTCCTTTTTCATTGTCAAATAAAATTATTAACAGAACAAATTCATTGTCATGGTGTTTAATAATTTTTTATTGTCAGATATAAAAAAATTCTACAGTATCATATGGTCTTGGTTTATTAAGCTATGTCAGAAATATTTCAAACTAAATTAACAGTTCAAGAATTAATGACATACAAAAAGAGATACACAAAGTCACCAGCAAGTGTCACATTTGGACAGGCTCACATGACCGACATGGTTATGGAATAATGTATGTAACCTTTCGTGGGAAAAGAAAGATTGCTTTGGTTCACCGACGAAAGTTATATGTCGAAACTATGGTAAACTCACTACCATTTCAGTATCACATAGATGCCATAAAAAAAACATGATCAATTATTACTTGAACCAAAAAAGTAAATATGGCTAGAAAATCATTTAAAGCCTATGGTGAATGCCAAGGCAATATGGGCTAGGGGAGGGGTATACTGTGATAGTCAGGTACATTTAATAATTGTTACATACATTAATTTAAAGAATTTAAAGTGTATGAATGTTCATTGGGTACAAAATTATTTATTGAATTGGCAAACACTGAATTCAGCACAAGTTTCCTATTGCATTTTTGTTTGCGTTTGATGTAGCATATGTACTTGGACTGAAGACTTGATTTCCTCTCCCTATCTTTTACTGTTCTCTGATCTCATTCTACTATGTACTGAAATACTGGATCAGATTGATTAGAAACAATTCCATGAGACATGGCCAGTAGGAGTGTAGACTTTCCAATATCATACACAAATCTATGAAGGGCTGAATGACATAATGCATCAAATTTCTGCTCCATACTGATGTCTTAGGTGCATAGGTAAAAATCCTACAGTGCAAGCTCTCACAGGTATTTGTGTTTAGAAAGTGTGAAATTTTACTTTGCTGGACATCTAAGACAAAAATTTCATTGTACAGATTCAAGTTTTTCAATATAACAAGAATACAGATTTAAATTTTCCCTTATGACAGAAATTTTGATGAATAGGATGCTAAATGGGCAAGTCAGTCACTCCAACTTTGGTCTTGTAACAAGGAAGTGCCAACATGTCATTTAAATTTCCTGTGCCTGGGCCTCACTTTCTATGTCCTTGGCGTTCCCTGCAGATTGTAGTTTGTACATTTAACTGTTAAAAAAGCACACAGTCCTTGAGTTTTGCTTCTATACATCTGTGGATTATGTCGCTTGAAATTTCCAACTCAGTCATGCATTATGCGCAATGTTTCCAATATCATATATAGTTTGCAACTTGGGAAATGATCAGAATACATTATTTAATGTTTGAATTGAAAATTGAAACAAATACTTCATATGCATTTACTCTTTAATGTCTTTCTTTCACGTCAAATTATATCATTTCCCAGTGACTTTAGAATACAGTTTTGACGTCATGAAGCTACATTCAAGTTACGTCAGAGGGTTATAATAAATTAACTATATGGTTGTCATTTTGGAAGTTTCTCAATAAGTTGACAACACATCTTCAGTGGTTCTTTAAGGTGGCACTCTACCGTTTCGTACTCTGCGTATGGTTAGAATTTAAAGAAAAAGAATTTCCCAGGATTTTGTCACTGGTTATACTGGCTATATAATAAAGACTTTGTATATCTTAGGTGTTGTTAGAATAACTTTCAATTCCCTTTATTTTGATGTATGATTGATGGGTGTAATTTAGGTTCAAGAGTATACAGCATGGGCTAACTTAACATGTGCTCTTGTAAAAAGAACCTGCTAGCTCCGCCTGGTCATTTTCACTTCCTGGACTTCAGAGGTAAATTGTAGAAAAATGATCCAATACATTTTTATACTTTTCAAATATTTTGTAATTCGTTCATTGCACTTTCAGAAACTGCTATTGTCTACTTTAGCAAAATTCGTTTTCCCTATTTTAATCACTGCTTAAGTTAGTGTACTTTTGATTAATTCTGGTTAAATTGTCAAGCACAATTATCCATTTTGTTATACCATGTGCTTAGATCATGTACAATTTCCACAAGTGCAGTATCCAAAGAAATGTAAGCCACATTATATCAAATTAGCATAAATATATGCCAACATTATCTCCATTGTGCATGTTACAAATGCAAACAACTTCACCTCACATACGTCACTCTCTGAAAAGTAAATAATAACTGGTGAGTGCCCCCTAACATTGAACTGGAGTTGCTAATGCCGAAATATATTTTGCTATTTCGGTTATTGGAATTTGCCTAAGTCATTTAAAAGGTCAAATTAGATGACTTTTTTGTGAAATTTCAGTTTCGCAAATGTAATCATGAATTCTTGGCATGTTAATTAATATCTGTTTTGATGACAACATGGACGTTTCTATAGCCAGTACGTAAACGGAATGTATTATCTTATTTAAGCACAATACTATGTTTTGAACTCCAATTACCTTTGCATAGTTTTATGAAGCTATTCTCCAGAAAATATTAAATTTCTTCCCCCCCCCCAAAAAAAAAAAAAACATTCCTACTTAAAAGGTTTGAATAGACAATGTTGTTTCGTTGGTGTAGAATGGACAATCTTGATGTCAACGTTCGGTGATATGCAGAAGATTTAAATTTGTGGATGCCTAATTCACGGATAACTCCTTGGAAAATTAAAAAAAAACAACGTTTTTTTGTGATGAGACTGGACATATTTGGGACGGCCACAACGTGTAATATAAACTTTATCAAAGTTGTTAATATGGTTTAAGTTTTAATGTTTCTTAAATGGATTGCTCTGGAAACCTTTTGGACGCACACATTATGGTCAATAAGTATTGGTTTGCTGACCTGGTCTTAGGTAAGAGACCAACACAGTCTACCATTATGCTACTAAATTGTTCGTTAAACGCTGGAATAGGCTGTAGATGGGCCTTATGTATCTTCTTATTGGGGGTTCCCTACCATATGACGAACGTGACAAGCTATACGGTATATGTGACCCCCCCCAAAAAAAAAAAAAAAATTATTCTGATATTTTTCTGACTTCTAATTGACCAGCCAGAGAAGTTCGATGTTTTCTCCTCTCCTATATGAATCAGTATTTGCTTTTCTTTTCTTTTAACTCTGCCCCTTTCTTAAACTCTGGAAAATGTTGAGCCATGTTTGAGAATGAAGACAGTACAATACAACCTCTATGATCAAGTTTTGGAAGCGAGCTGCCCAGGAGTAAATGAGAGAAATAGCAAATATCGTTAATGTATACAAAACAGCCTTCTAAATATGAGGGGAAAATAATATCATTGAACATTTAGTTAACATCGTGCCTATCACGCTTTAGCCGGACATGAAGATGCCCATGTATATCATCACATCAAAGGAAAGTCCAACACAGCCAAAATAGCGATAACAAATTGGAAGATTAATTTGATCTGTCTTTCAATCTGTAGAAAAGATTCGAAGGGGTTATGTTAGCTAGAGGATATGGCGAAAACCTATATTAAAGCTCGTAAAATAACCTAAACAGAGACAAATACTTGTTAGCATGTTTAATTATTTTTTCAGTATGGTATATCTAAATGATTTGACAGATGCAATGTATAGCTATGTTGGTATAGATATTTTAAAATTTGTATCACCGCAGCTAACTAGATCGCACGGACGGACACTGTTAAAGATGATTATAAGACAAGACAGTTTATAAGACAAGACACATTCTAGGAATGCAATATAATTATATACTAATTTAAAAATCTAACACTACCAACATAAATTATAAGTTCCAAAGTTTGTATTATTATATATTGTGCTCGTAGTAAAACCAGTGCGTGTATAGAGAGCATACAGCAGAGACGTGTCACCAATAATGCCAAGGTCAATATTTACTGGAGGTATGTCTTCATTACACGGACACGAAGCGTGTCTGGTGAATATGATATACCCATTATTATCGTAATAGCCTACGACATGTAGAAAGCAATTTTTTCTGTTTCTACTTTATATTGCATAGCAAATCTATCAACAGGATAAACAAAGCAAAAGTGTAAAGAAATACGCAGTGTATTAAAGTAATTTAAGGTTGTCCGGTTGTGACAGCTAACTGCTTATGAGGACACTGACTTACAATGACGAAGAATCAAAAATCATACCAATCTATAATTAGTAATATATTTCATTCGAACAACGACTTCATGGTCGGTCTGTTTACAAAAAAAAAAGGAAAAGAAATAACAGAAAATGGATAATCATATGTATGCCCAGTTTTAGAGACAATTTACAGAACAATATTTTTAGAATTCACGAAATTTATAAATCTTTAAATAGGTTATAGGTATGCGATCAAAATATTTGAAGAAATATTTTTTAAGTATACGAAACAGCTATCCTACAATCATTCAAGTTAAATTCTCGTATGAATTATTACAATATATTAAAATGACCATGTATGCATAATCTTTTCTTTTAACCTTGAGATACTTGGGGATCTAAATAAATACTTTGCCATGATTGATACACTAATGTTCTTTGTCTTTTTGAGTAATCTAGGAATGGCTGTAATAATGATGACAAACTAGACCCTGTCAATTATTATCATATATCACGTCTTCCTAATAGCGCATGTTTAATTATATCAGGTGCAGAACTTCAAACATTCACTCAATATGGTTTCTGCTGGTTGAGAGTTGAACTAGAATATCGTGATAACTAGATTATCGTGATATCGCATATGTAACTAGATTATTGTGATATCAAATAGATAATTAGATTATCGTGATATCGCATATATGACTAGATTATAGTGATATCGCATATATAACTAGATTATAGTGATATCGCATATATAACTAGATTATAGTGATATCGCATATATAACTAGAGTATCGTGATATCGCATAGGTAACTAGATTATCGTGATATCGCCAATACAGAGGCTAATTTATATTTGACCTAAATTGGAAGAGATTATATAAATAGACTATGAGCATATAATGCAGGTATAAATTTAACTCAGCTTGTGTACAAATTGAATTAGTAGACGAATATTCCTTGACAATATCAGGTGACCATGTTACTGAATGCATATCGAAAAACTATGATATTGCATGCATATCAAGGTGTCCATGATATTGACTGTAATCGGATGACTATGATATTGGTTGCATATCTGGTGACTGTGATATTTAATGCATATCAAGTGTCTTTGATATTGAATGTAATCGGGTGACTATGCTATTATTGTATTTAAAAAGTGGATTTGGAGATTCCGGCAGTTTAACCTAACTTTTTTCATTTATTGGCTATTTAGAAACGAATTCCAAATTAACAGGATTCTACGGGGTTACAGAGGTTAATAAATGACCACAAGGACAGTAAACCAGCCGTATTCGGATTATTATGTACATTGAAAAACAAAGATAATGTGTAATTAACAACATAACTTTAAACGTTTACGTAGAAAAAGGCTTAAAACTAAATATGATATACAGAATTGTCTTTTTGAACAACAATCGTGGTAAACTCTAAAGTGAACTGAATACAAACTTGAGACTAAAAGCAACAAACGATTCTGATAAATATTTTCCCGCTGAATACACAACAATGTATTAATTACACTAATTAATAATAAATGAATGAATTAATTTTTTAAAAATTGTTTCTTTAAGAGACATATCAATTGCCAGGAGACAAATTTGTTGTCGTTGAAATAATGATGGCTCATTTGGAAATAATTGACGTTGACGTAATGATGGTTTGCTTGATTTAAAAAAAAAAAAACCATCAGATTAACTATTCCAGTGTATGGCTGATTTGTAGTGTCAGTGTTATCTACATTTCTAATGTAACACACACACACACACACACACACACACACACACACACGTACCGTCGAACACATCAACTAGTAACTCTAGCAGCTTGTACATACATTGGAAAACATTAACCAGTAAATATATCTACTTGAATACTGAAATACATTAACATGTAAATATATGTACTTGAATACTGAAATACATTAACAGGTAAATATATCTACTTGAATACTGAAATACATTAACAGGTAAATATATCTACTTGAATACTGAAATACATTAACATGTAAATATATCTACTTGAATACTGAAATACATTAACAGGTAAATATATGTACTTGAATACTGAAATACATTAACATGTAAATATATCCACTTTTACCTTGAAACACATCAAACAGTATTACTGGCCATTGTTTGTGCCCATGAACACATCAAACAATATTACTGGCCATTGTCTGTGCCCAGGAACACATCAAATAGTATTACTGGCCATTGTTTGTGCCCAGGAACACATCAAACAGTATTACTGGCCATTTTTGTGCTCAGGAACACATCAAACAGTATTACTGGCCATTTTTTGTGCCCCGGGAACACATCAAACAGTATTACTGGCCATTGTTTGTGCCCAGGAACACATCAAACAGTATTACTGGCCATTGTTTGTGCCCAGGAACACATCAAACAGTATTACTGGTCATTGTTTGTGCCCAGGAACACATCAAACAGTATTACTGGTCATTGTTTGTGCCCAAAAACACATCACACAGTATTACTGGCCATTGTTTGTGCCCAGGAACACATTAACAAGCAACTTTGACCATTGTACTTTAGAACCTATCAACAAGTAACTCTAGCCTCTTGTACTTTTGAACCCATTAACAAATAAATCAGGTCATGTTAAACACTGTAACAATTTCTCTAATGTATCGTTAGAAGTATATTTTCTTCCTTGAAGAAGCTGTTTCTGCTGTAACTGTTTTGTTATGAAAAAAAAACTTGACAGATGCGAAATGTTTTTCGCATTGTCATTCTCAATTAGATTTATGTGCAAACAGTAGTCTTTCTGCAGGGATTATCGTTCAAATACATTTTTTTACATATTTAAACGTTGTTCATTGAATCTGGATTCTGCTGATAAATTACGTAACTGTAAGATTGCTGATTTCAGTTGATATATTGGAATATTATCTGTGCGTCTGCAAAAAGTATACATAAAGCATTTCAGATGATTGATTCAAGTTGTAGCTGCATCGCAAATAAAATAAAATTTACATAAATTATATCAGCTGATTAATTTGAATATTGACATAATTGAGTTTAGTTGATGGCTGTGAATTTTACCGATGCACCTGCAACAAAATATATACCTGTTTGGAGCATAGGTATTGTTAATTAAATTGAATTCAAGGTGAATACTGTTTTATAATACTTTTCAGAGCGAGACAGATCGCATAGATAACAGTGAAAACATTTATAATACTTGCAGAGAGAGAGAGAGAGAGAGAGAGAGAGAGAGAGAGAGAGAGAGAGAGAGAGAGAGAGACTAATACATTATGATCGTATCGATGTATATAGAAGAGAGATAACTATTGAATAATCGTTACAGTTCACTCTCTACATACATACAAACGTTTCTGACATGAATACATTATACTCTTTTGTCTCGATAGGGAAAAGAATCGTCGGTGGTAAAAAAAAATAAAAAGGACAACACAAAGAATAACTAAAATTAGCTCATATCAAATGAAATAACCTTTACCGTATATATTCATCGATGCGTTGCATTAAATAGGGAACAACATACTTGAAAAGTTGTTAATACGCTGACAATTACATCAATTTCTGGCGAAAAGGGGTATATAATTATAGTTTGAAACATAATCCGTATATGATATCACATACAAACGGATTCACTAGGATGGATTGTTGGGGTTAGACTGTAGAAGAAATGTCTCAAGATAGGGGAAATACGACAGCATTTAGAAAGAATGGTTTGAAATGTGACGGGTACACTGATAAAAGTTGTAATTTTACCTCATTATGCAAACTGGGTATGACCCTGTTTGGGGACAAGTGAATATAATCTGAAGACATCAGAGAGGTAGGTGAAATTTGAATTTAGCTTAAGTAGTCATTAACTGAACTTTTTTTTTACGATGAGTATCAGTATTACACTTTCCGAGTCAGTGACGACATTTCTTTTTGCATAATTTAAATGGATTCCTGACATTTTTCGCTTTCTTACATGTTGTTTCTTAATTAGCGTTATTAATCTACATCATGGAGAAATCCGTTCTATTTTTGTATTTTGTCACATTGAAGCCCGCAAATTGGGACAACTGGTAATTTGCCCACCCCTACCCCAACCCCTAATTCACCTCTTAACATGTTTTAGCCTACATTTGTTAAACTTAATAACTAACTACCCACTATGTGTTTGCTCACACAACACCGAACATAATTCTACGAGTGAGCTTGATCTGGAACTTAGCTGCTATTTTATCTTTTTTAATTTTGCTTCAAATGCAAATTAATACTACGTTTGAAATAAGGTGGCCCCGAGTGGCCGAGTGTTCTAAAGCGCTTTCCGTTACGGATCACTGCCGTCTCACCTCTGTCTGCGTGGGTTCGAGTCTAAGATTCGGCTAATGTAGTTATGTGAGAAAGCTTGTCAGTAGCTGGGTCGGTGGTTCTTTCCGGGGGTTTTCCCGGGTTCTTCCTCCACCAATAATACTGGCCGCCATGTAAAGTTATCGTGTGCTGAAAGATGGCTTTAAACCCTGAAAAACAACAACAAAAACAAACAAAACGTTTGAAATATCGTTCTGTGTCCATTTAACATTTCAAAAGTTAAGAACCCATTCACGGTAGGTGTTACTTCTGTGTCCCATTGCATTTGTCTGACGGGGGAATTTAAACATTCAAAATCGAGAAAACTTAAGCTGAAATTCGTGATCGTTAATGGGCGTGTCATTTGGATTTTCAACTTAATTTTTAAAATAATCAGGTATATCACTACGACGTCATCAGTGTGGTATCTTTATCCTGGTGTTTAGCACTGTGGCATTATGCCGCAGACATGTGTAATCTCATATCCCATCCAGTCACATTACTGACACCGGGCCGACCATTCCTAACACTACCATCTTAAGGTTGAGCATCAAACGAGGCAGCAGCCAGTACCACTTTTTTTAAAAAAAATATTTGGTGTGACCAGGCCAGGGAGCGAACCCGCAACCTCCCGCATTCGAGGCCACCGGAGCGGTCTTATCAGTAATGGGACTTGTATTTGCTCCCTCCCCATTCACCAACACCCTCTACCCAATAAAACGTGGCTGAAGCCGGGACGGGGACAGCGTGGCTACCTCTATGCACAGGTGTATGGGGGACCACTGTAAACAGGTTTAAATTGTTCATTCATCTATCTCCATTCATACTATGTAACGGTTTCGAAAAAATAAGAAACCATTGAAGAAACCCCGGTAAAATGTGGGATTCGAAATCTAAGGATCGCTGGTTCACTTCCCCCACCCCAACTAGCCCGGGACTGCTTTCTCCATGGTTCCTTGGAAAGGCACATAGCTTCCGTTTCCTCAACATTATATAGCCGAAGAAACGCTAAACGTGCTGTTTATAATCAAGAAACATACAGAGGATCTCAAATGAGTAAGGATTTAATACTGAATTTATGAAACAAGCTGAGTAATGTTCCACTTTTGCAAGCATTTTATCACATAGTTTTTATTTCAGCGGAAATTATTTAGATAAAAAAAAGAACGAATGATTTCCAGCTGTATGCCTTTCATTTGTTGTGCATAAATTATAGTCCCAACAAAGTTGAACTAGTAAAAGTAGATTGTACATTTTAACAAACTATAAATCAAAGAAAAAGCTTACATCCAAATAAACAGAGCATTATATAATGACAAAATAATTTTTTCAAAAAAGAATAATTGATGCGATGTGATGCCACATTGATCCGGTAAATAGTAGGCCTATAGTAAACGTTTACCCAAAAAGTGCAGAAATAAACATTGCATTGTTGCGATTTTTATGTGAAAAAGGATGACTGGATTACAAATTCCATTTACTGCAACGCATTTGTGACAGGATATTTACAGTATTTGACTGTAACAATACACTATACAGAAGACATAAACAAATTTCATTTGGAGTCCTATTTGCATCCCATATCTGATGCGTCAAGATGCTTTGTGCTGTGGTTGGATAAAGTTCTGTGAGTTAGGAGACCCATTTATGTCCAAAGTCTTATGTGAACAGAGATGAGTTTATTTATTACTGTAAGTTAACATTTAAACCACGCTTGTATATATGGTGTATTCATTATATGAGTTACAGATATACCGCTCCCTTTCCCCACCCCGCCATCAAATAAGCAATAGCCTTACGTTTTACATCTTATTGTTGTTCTCTTCTTGTAGTTTTACACCATTGTTCTCATTACGATACTGCTATACATGACATAACAAACTCCTAAGGGGGTAACATATCCATATTCAGAACGCCGAGCTAATTTTTCATCAATATCCTTTTGCGAGTCGAGTTAAAAATGGCCGCCAAAAATGTTCACTCAAACAAGCCAAACATTCCAGAAGGCGGGTTTAAAAACGTTTTCCTACGATCCCAGCCAATCAGTAAAGAGGACACCGTACGTACATGCATACATGACCTTATTTGGACCAATGAAAATAACAAAGTGATATATTTTAACATGTGGTCAAAAATATGAAACTGCACATACCGATACTATAGGAAGAATATACCAACTGTGTAATCCAATGGAGTTATCGAATCGATTCAGTTTATCCATTCATACTAGACCAGGCAAGTGCAGATTACCCCAGGGGTCGGGTCGGAAGTAGTACAGTGGGATACCCTGGAGATAATGCGAAAATACATTACAGACCCCACCATCACCACCACCACCACCACCACAGGGAACGTTTAGGGATAAGGGGAATTGAACATGGAAAATATTGGGTCTGTAAAGCATCATAGGGTTAAATAGGGATACTTGGAATGGAACAGGTAAGGTGACGTCATGGTACGATTGGTACCGAAGATTGGCAACAATGATGCAAGGGGTTGACCTGAATCCGGCGAAACACCAGGACCTGCCTTGTATATGTGATAGTATAGTGGCGTGACTTTAACGACACACATAAACATGTATATGTATATGCACTGTATATGGCGCAAGTTTAACGGCACATAGAAACACGTACAGAGACGTAGACATAGACCCATGCATACGTCCATTCATACTAAACAAATTATAGGAAAGAAAGCATATTTTTCAAGGCATATGAGCCTGAAAATGACCGTTGGGTTCTTCTAATTTATTTTATTATTCCACCATCTTCTTATTTTATCTCCCACACCTTTGTCTTCTTCGTCGTATCTTCTTTCTCTTCTCTCTCTTTCTCCTGTTTCTTCTCCACCCCTTTTTCATTTTTCCCTTCATTTTCTTTTTTAAAAAATAGATTTTTTCATTCAAGGCCCTCACTCTCTTTTTTCATCATCATCGTTCAATTTCTTAGTCTTTTTCAAGTAGTTGATGTCTCATCTTATGCGCGTTGGGTTGTAATTATAACTGTCCTCATCCAGTGTTACCATCATATCCTCCAACTTGCCTAGATTGTCCAATACATCTTGCAGCTTCTTCGTTTTATCCATTTTGTCCATAACATTGCTTGCCATTTTTGTGTTAATTCCGTTGAGTTTATATGTGTCAAGCACGGACGTGAAGGAAAACATCACTTACACTCACTGCACATAGTATATACTATACACACAAACGTACTTTAATTCGCACAAACCCAATATCAAAAACCAAAATCTACCATCAACATAGAAGGCAGAGCGAAAAAAATCCACAAATATACTAACCACACAGAAGGGGGTGTAAACAAACCACAATATCTACAACCACAATATCTACTATCAACACAGAAGAGAGATAAAAACAATCCACGATATATACTATCTACACGAAAGTACGCGAGCGCATTCAAGCCCAATATATAATATCAAAAACCGAAATCTACTATCCACACACGTGAAGGAAGAGAAATAACAACTACAAATATACTATCAACACAGAAGAGAGAGAAAACAAACCACAACATCTGATATCCACACAAATGTACGTGCCCGCATAAACACACACACACACACACATACATACACACACACACACACACACACACACACACATTCTCATATCAGAGAAGGAGTCAGTGTTTATAATCGTGTTAGTCCAAACTCGTACCAAATGAAAATTAGAATAGTCCCTAAGTTAGCCCTGAGAAGAGCTGTTGTTTTCAACTCCATATGCACCTGATTAATGATGGCATCTCACAGGCCTGGCACTAAACACGTAGCGCCGACACCAATCGTTATCCCAATCTACTCTAGCTGCTGAACGTGCAGAGGCCACTTGGGTGGCATCAGCACCTCAATATACTGTCTCTGGGATAGTGAAGGCTTCCCACCTGCTCACACCAGTGGGTGATGAAGATGTGGTTGTTGTGGTTGTGGCTGTGTACTGCTAGTGCTGGCTGTGGAAGTTTCCCATCACCTTAGGGTAGACCTCACACATGAGTCTCATCATGAGGTGAGGCAGATTAGGCTTTTTCTTTTCCTTTGCTGCTTTTTTCTCTCCTGCTCCTCTTCTATTCTGGCTGCATCGGCTATAGCCAGATCATACATAATGCACCTGACATACTCCAGGTGCATTTAGAGGTCCAAAAAGCTTAGTAATTGTGCTACTCAATGTTTTGCAGTTGACCAGTCAACGAAGGGTAGCGTCTTGTTCTGTCCATCTGGACTTCATTACCACGTCCTCTTCATCTTTGTCTTGGGGTTCTGCTCCCACAGTATATTCCCATTTCATTTCCATTGATTCTCCGCTTTTAAAAGAATGATAAGCGTTTTCCCAAGACTCTAATAATCTAGAACGACTTGTCTCAAACTGTTAATTTTTATCGTATTGTAAAGTTCGACATACAAGATGACGTTCAATGCGATGTCTTGATGTGAGTGTGCAAACTGAATTTCCACACGAATCTGGTCCGATTTTATAGTTGGAAATGTCCCTCGTCGTTTCTTTGGTCTGGAGTCAAATCAAAAGCTCATAAAACTTAACTTCCTGCATGAGCCTCGTAAGTAATACCGTAGCTGGTGTTGGTCCCTAACTGCCCCATGGCTTCGTACCGGAACAAGTACGATCTCAAATAATTCGTCTCGGCAAACGTAGGTTCAAAGGAAGTGGTACACAAGGTTTTTTGTAATCGCAATTGACAAAAGTTTTCGATACTTTGTAATGCTTTAATTTTATAGGATTTTCATTGTGGGTTCCATTGAGGCTAAATTCTAGATGACACAAATGACTAAACGGTTGGGTAAATGTCATTGGAACAGATGATATTCGATCATCGATTGATGTTCAGCGAGAATGGTAAAAGGTTTCACTTCCACGCGTCATATCGGATAATTGGTGTTCGTTCTTCCCAAAGTGTGGCTGATGCCGTTTTCCACTTTAGGTAACACTTCCATGCGTGGCATGTAGAGTCTGGCTTCTTGGATGACTGCTTTGTAGTCGTTGGCCTGAGCCATGAAATGGAAAGCGTCACTGATGCGATTCATTTTCAATCAAACATCCATTTCGTCTAGGAAATACTTGTTTTTCAACCAAAGGCATAATTGCAAACGATCCATCAGTTCTAGATTACGTGATTGCAAGCTTTGATCTCGGCGAGCAATATATCCTGCATTGTGAGGATTGTCATATTCTACTGCGTTTGCTATGTCGTTACACGTGTACTCGACCGCTGTGTCAGGTTTCCATCCGTCGCAAGGAACCTTTAGAGTGTTCTTGGTATCATTCCCGTACGTAATTCATTAGCCTGTTAAGCTCGGGAAGCGTACGTATCCATGCTGACTAGTTTGGTATTCAATACAAATCCACTTCGCTGAACAAGGAATGCATGAAATTGTTGCCGGGAGCTTTTATCTCTTTGACTCCCAGAATAGGCGCTGTATGTCGCTTTTTTCACTTGCACTTGGACTTTCAAGTACATGTCACTGCTATTCAGATCAGTGTAATCTTCGGGATGTCCTTTGATATCAAGTTTGATGGGAGCTGAATCCGTGAAAGAGAGGACGGGATGAAATTTGACTCATTGGGAATCTTGCATTGTCATCATGGTGTGTGGCATAACAGATTCAGTTCCGACTTGGAACATAAGAAAGACTCTCGGTGCATCATGTTCTTCCTTTTTCTCTGTGATTTTTTAATAATAAAAAAATGTTTAAGTCGTGAATGGTTCATCGTTTCTTAGTCTATCCAGCTTTATGAGTGGCAATGCCGTTGGAGGGGTGTCCTCGTCGTCTCTTTCTGCCTTGTCATTGCTGTGGTGCTAGAGACGCAGGAATGCTTGACTCGGTTCCGTCCAGGGCATTTATAGTTTCTCGTTAGCCCAACATTTATATCCATTTGAAGCAGGACATTTTTTCCTGCCTGCAAGAAAGCTTATTTAGGAGTTTGTTTGCCGATGATGACATATTGTGGAAATTCTTTGCCGTGCATTTATGAGGCATCTTTTAAGGAACATATCCTCGTTGTCTATTGACTCATCGGTACACAGTATACATGACTTCTGAGTCGTTAGAAAATCGTTTTTGAATAGTAACTTCACTACCGTGTCGTTCCTCGCATGCTTTCCATATTAACCACTCCCCAGTTGGCTTAGTGTTCTAATTAGATAGCCTGAGGTACTTTGGCCGTGTAACTGAGCAGAATGGTCTTGGAAAACACTTCCATGTAACTATCACTGGGTAACACTAAGTAAAACTGGTGGTTGTTCGTCTTAATTCTAGAGTTCTGCTGCTGTCCGACGGTCACTCGACTACAAAGGAGTGTCTAAACGAGGATTGATATTGTGGTTATTGCTTCAGTTGTGACCATCGTTGGACGTAAGACTCCCGTTGTTCCCGTTCGATGTGTATTTTAAGGAAGGATTGGGTAGAAGGTAACCGATGCAACTTCTCATTAAAATGGTCCACAATTGTTTGTCTCCTTGATTCAAAACTCAGATTGGCATTGGCCCCACCGATTACACAATACACCAGACAGGTTTGGCAGAATTAAGACGATTTGCGATTAAGGTACACGTTCACTACACCACACTCGCAAACCATGAATGTTCTCTTGTAAAGAATCCTTGATGAAGTCAGCTAGTGTTTATACCCACTTTGAGAATCACTTCTGAATGCCCTTAGTTTTATTTATAATCTTCTTTTAGAGCGAAAGTAAGGGAACAGTCTCAACAGCTGACAAGTACTTTTTGCTGCATCAGTGTGGTTAACAAAGAATACCACACATCAAAGAACTACTTTGCTTTCTCCAGCGGTACTTCGGACTTGAAATCTTTAAACTTTGAACTATTTTGTTGTGTTGTGATATTGGATTGTAACATTTATATCAGGTAGAACCCAATTGGAAAACGTAAGTATCTCGTGATTTTAATTAATTTAGAATATGGTCCGACACTCAAGCACTCACACACGTACCTCATGGGGTAAACAGGGATTTTGAGTATTAATTGATTTCGCAAAACGAATACTACCTCTTTTCGAAAGAAGTGGATGGCCGTGAAAAAGACCGTTGGATGTTAGTTTTCTTAACAAAAACAAACTTAAGAACGGGACGAAATCTGGACGAAATCAGTTTTACTTAGCCTTTACCACGGCCAAGGTCAACGTCTGGACTGGCTCCTGTGGATGAATGGGTTGAAATTAATTACTAGGTTTGGTACCTCAGGCGTAGTAACGGGGTTGGATTGTTTGTCACGGGAATGTCTTTTCCGTAATAAAGAAGTCTGATACACTTGTTTCAGACTCCTTAACTCAGCTAGAATGCCTAAGAGTACCGTAACCGTTTGATTTTTATTGTCATCATTCTATACTAGACCTTGTTTCTTTAATGTTGATCTTCTTCCTGTCTTTCCTTGTACTGGCTCTTCTTCTTCTTGCTGTTGAAGGCCCAAAGCTTGTTTTGCTTCTTTCTGTTGCTGTAAAAATGTATCCAACTATTCTTTCTGTCTCTGTTTAAAATCATCGACGTGTGGTAAGAAAGCAGAAAGCGGCGAAGGTACTGGTACCGGAACAAATTCTTGCGAAGAAAAGAGAAAATCAACAAAATCCCAATCAGACTCGGTCTCTTCTGGAGTAGAAATGTGTTGACTTTGGTAGCCACCGCAGTACCATCGCTTCTCGTCTCCACATCCGGTGCAACCCAATCGTGTTCTTAGGTTCGTCATGTTGTAAACTCTGTCGCATGGATTTACTGCGCTCAGACGCTAGCGCACCTATATAGGGAATGTGACATCACAGATAACTCTCTTCGTATTGGATTACAGACTCCGCGCCGTGACTGAATTTTGTAATGCGTGTTAGGATTGGTGAAAGAACTTAATCCATTCAATGCATTCCCTTCACCTGTTATCGTGACAAGATATGAACAAACGTAAAATCGTCTCCACTCGTATCGTCAACGACGTTTGGCACGGACTTACCCATGTATGTGAAATCATCGTGGACAATTATTAGGATCACGAATACGAGCCTTTGGGAAAAAGATGATGTGGAGAGACAAGGCTCTGAAGATAGTACTTATGTACGGTCCAGAAGTCAGAAGAAGTTTGAGGAAGAGAAGAAGACCTATTCGATGCCCTCTGTGTTAATGGAATGATGTTAAGATAAAACTCAACGGACCTTATCATGGCTTCTCATATGCTTCGAAAAGATACGCTTTCTTGTCAATGAAAATGTTTATAGTATGTATGTATGTATGTATGTATGTATGTATGTATGTATGTATGTATGTATGTATGTATGTATGTATGTATGTATGTATGTATGTATGTATGTATGTATGTATGTATGTATGTATGTATGTGTGTGTGTATGTGTGTGTATGTATGTGTGTATGTATGTATGTATGTATGTATGTATGTATGTATGTATGTATGTGTGTGTGTGTGTATGTATGTATGTGTGTATGTATATATGTATGTATGTATGTATATATGCATGTATGTATATATTATATGTATGTATGTATGTATGTATGTATGTATGTATGTATGTATGTATGTATGTATGTATGTATGTATTTATGTGTGTGTGTGTATGTATGTGTGTGTATGTATATATGTATGTATGTATGTATGTATGTGTGTGTGTGTGTGTGTGTATGTATGTATGTGTGTGTGTATGACTGACTGACTGACTGACTGACTTTATTTCCTCTTCAATAGAGATTACATCAGATTAATCAAATTCAGGATAATACAAAATCATGAAATACAACACAAAAGAATATAAATGAAACAAATTGGAAACGTATACCAGTGTAATTATCAATGTAGTTCTTTCTACATGACATATATGTTTATGCATACATACATACACACACACACACATACATATAAATGTACACACATACACATACATATATATTTACACACCCAAACACATATTTACACATACATATATACACACATATACACACATTTATACATATATATGAGGAACAGCATGAAATCCTTCTCAAAGGAATAAAGATAGCAAAAGGTGACACTCGTATATTATATGAGCCAGAGAGCATTATATCTCCGTGATCTGTATGTAATACATAAAAATTGCGGAATTTGACAACAGCAGAATATTTGTTTTTGTTTGTTTTTTTAAAATTAATTTATTTATTTATCTAGATTAACTACTTATTATTGCTGTTATGTTATGACATGTTGGTTGAGAGTAGGGCATGCATTTTATTGTAAAATGAGGTTATGCTTTTTGCCGTTACCAACATGAGTTTATCCCATACATCATCGTCGATAGACGACAAGCAATCTACTCTGCTTCCAAGAAGTGTCTCCAATAGTATATCGTCTTCTTGATTAAATAAATTAACCCCGTCTCTCACCTCTAAAGTGTCAATCACCCTCTCAAAGAAGACGTTTCGTTCTTCAAGGAGCTTTTCACAACCTAAGATAAGATGTTTCGCTCTGTCGTCAGTCTCTTTTCCACAGAGTTTACATATCATAACTTTTCCAACAGGCATGATATATAGTTTCACTATTTCAGAGAGAGGCCATAACATAGATGGAAATTTACGTCCAAGAAACCATATACTGCTTGGTTTTAAGTCCAAATGAATGTTTCTGAAGTGAATTAAATCACTCCTTAGTTCAATATCTGTATTCCAGGTAGATTCTTCGATGTTTTGAATATTATCAATAATATTCCGATTCCAAACAAGTTTACCTTCGGTTTGTACTCTTACTGCATAGTCTAAGAGAACACTTCCCATACCATATTTCTTGAATATTTTGCCAATACCTGCTATAAACCCCGTCTGTCTAATTGGGTTGGTCAAGTATGTATGTATGTATGTATGTATGTATGTATGTATGTATGTATGTATGTATGTATGTATGTATGTATGTATGTATGTATGTATATATGTATTTATGTATGTATGTATGTATGTATGTATGTGTGTGTGTGTGTGTTAATGTATGTATGTGTGTGTGTATGTGTGTGTGTATGTATGTATGTATGTGTGTGTGTGTGTGTGTGTGTGTGTGTGTGTGTGTGTGTGTGTGTGTGTGTGTCTATACATGATTATGTGTGTCGTTAAAGTCATGTCACTATACTATCCCATATGCAAAGCAGGCCACCATGTTTCGCCCGATTCAGGTCAGTCCCTTGCAACATTGTTGCCAATCTTCGGTACCATGACGTCACCTCACCTGTTCCATTCCAAGTATCCCTATACAACCCTATGATGCTTTACAGACCCAATATTTCCCAAGTTCAATTCCCCTTGTCCCTAAATGTTCCCTGTGTGATTCTTAAAACATTGTCCCCAAACTTTCGGGGGGGGGGGGATCTGTAATGTATTTTCTCTGTGTCCCAGGGTATCCAACTAATACTACGGTCGGATAGCGAATTTAATTTTAACCATACCCGTGTGATGTAAATGTAATAGTATGAAACCAGGTCGCGACCCAGATGCGGACCGCCGGCCGTGGTTTGCACACGTTTGTAATAAACGACAAATCAAATATACTTTTAAAAATCTAAAGAAATGTTTGTTAAAGTTTGAGTTGTACATTCATTAGTTTCAAAATGGGAAGGTCGCACTAAATAAGATATAATTTTTTAAAAATTGACATTTTTTCAGTAGATCGCAGAGGTAACGCCTTTGTCACGAACATAAGAAGGTCGTCTTGTAAGTTGCTACAATTACCAATGACCACTATATGAATATAAATTAGTTGATTTAAAAAATAATTGGCAGTAAATAGGTGTGAATTTGTTAGTCTGAATCGAGTGTCAAAAATACAAACTAAAATTGAGACATAATTAGCCAAAACTGAAATTACACCCATGATGTTTATGTAGAGAGTAAAGGACTACAACAGAACTTTACTGGTAGGTATAAAAAAAAAGGAACATTACAAGGGCAAATAAAGCCGAACCAGATTCAAAATCTAGGATTGTGATTATGGATCTGTAATTGATTTACTAAAAAAATGTATTGGTGTTATTTCTCTCTACCTTTTGAAATCACATAGTCAAGTAGAGTAAGCCTCGATAAATAACAAAATTAATGTCGCTAATAGCTTTGTATCGATTCGTCATGCAAGTATGGAATGAGATAAGTTCTTGACCCCGCCAATAACGATGTTTTGAATAATGAATGTATCAGGTATATTTAATTGAACTGTTATAAATAGACACTGGAGGACAAAAATAACTGTTCACTTACAATACCCATGCGCGGATCAGGTAAAGCTAAAATGTAACTCGTGTATATTATTATATTTGTCTATAGCTAGTGAGATATTTTTGTAAAGCTGACCAAAATGACCAGACATTCACTAAAGTTACAAAGTAAAGTGTCTACGAATAAGACAGTAAGGCGAAAACAGCAAAAGATATTTACCTTTAGTTCTAAAATAAAAATATGGTCTGGACAATATTACAGACTCCTTGCATGGATTTTCCCCCTTTCTTTAATTTGCACACACACTTTGAAGCTTTAATTGTATTAATTTGCTATATCTGTAAATGAGAGTTTTATAGTTCAAACATCCCAAGTTTGCCTTGCATAGAATTGTTAAAACATGACCTGTATATATTGCATAAATATTATAAAGTTAAAAGTGTATAACGAGTTAACTTAAAATAAAGATCACAAAGCAATCACAAATACGTTTCTTGAACTCCTCTCTCTCTCTCTCTCTCTCTCTCTCTCTCTCTCTCTCTCTCTCTCTCTCAATGTATGAAATAAGACGAAAATGTTGATCCTCTTGATAGGATTTACTACTAATTCACTGACACTTTTTTGGATCCGCAAATGCAGGCCGAGGGACGACGGTACGTGTCAAGTACGTAATAAGCAGCCTTCATAAATCATCTCTTTGTTGTACCAAGGCTGCTGTGTGTGACTTATCTTACGATCTACATAAATGCCTACTCATATTAATCTATAAATGAAATCTGATAACCAGTCAGGGATGTATTCGTATTACCTTTACATTTGCCCCCAAAGGTTTACGCTCTTGTTCATTTCACAAATGGCGATAACCAGTAGAAAAGATAGGGATATTACATAAGTATTAAAAGATTATGGCTAATAAATAGATTTAATGAAAGGAATTAAAAATCCCAAGGAGAACTACTTTTCATTCAATACCGTGAATGGTATATTGTACTGATTATCGAATTTGATTTAACTTGAAAAATGGAGTAAAATTTATTTATAAAACCGTGACAAAGGATAATAGTCCGGGTTTTGCTTTGTCATGTCTCTCCGCTTTTTGTGCTTAACAGTCACGACAATGCAGAAGTTCTATTCCAACCCACATTATCATATTAGTCGTGGTTACACTTATAATCATCACTAGTTTTGACATTGCATTTTTATTTTATTTAGGTCGTACATAAATGTTAGTTTTGCAGGTATGTCCTTGTGATTTTATGCAGACTCGGCGATCCGAGGACCCGAGTGGTCAAAGGCGCTCGACTTACCAGATCATTGGCATCTCACCTCTCTCCGCTTGTGTTCGAATCTCAAACTCGGCCAACCCCACGTTTTTCCTACACCTGGTATATTGGTCACCATGGCTTTAAACCCATAACAAGAATACCAGACTTTACCATCAATCCTAAACTTTCTAAATCCTTGCTTTTAGTTTTGTGAACTTTGCTAGGTGCGTGTGTTCCTAAGGACAGTATACTATTTTAACACATATCGGTCACTGTGACCTACATTTTGGATACTTTACCACCGTATCACACCTTGGTCACTGTTACCACACTTTATGGATAATATACCACTGTATCAAACCTAGGTCACTGTGGCCTACATTTTTCCGGTTCAAGTGACTACATATACAATATGCACGAGAACGTATATATCCTCTGACAACTGCCTTTCATTATTTGTCCAGTAAATTGCACAGGAAAATCTAAGACCAATTAGCACTGAAAATTCATGCGCTAACCAACATAATAATTGACAGTCATATTTTGTGATAAAAATAAAAGCAATTTAAATTGAATTAGATGTTTCTGATTCATCATTGAAAAATAAAAATAAAAATTCTAATTATAAAAGAAGAAAACTATATTACAGTAAATTCGCAGATCTGTGCGAAACATTTTT
This sequence comes from Unio pictorum, assembly GCA_030141615.1. Taxonomy (NCBI): domain Eukaryota; kingdom Metazoa; phylum Mollusca; class Bivalvia; order Unionida; family Unionidae; genus Unio; species Unio pictorum. The sequence goes on along the minus strand of JARLTB010000143.1, from coordinate 3,816,732 downwards.
CCTACATCAACATAAATTTCAATGCTGAAATAAACTTGAAAATTATTGTAACAAAATTTTAATGGTAGTAAATTATGAATTCTAGAAATCAATATTTTGAACAGAGGGGAAGATAAAAAAGAGTAATGTTTCAGAATTCTCAGTGTTTAAAGGTTTTGGATTTTTCTTGAATGAATTTGTATTATCTAATGTACAATCCAATGTCTAATTTAGATGACTTATAACGATTCTGATAACGAATCTTTCTATCAATACTGCATTTACAACAACGAGGTACAACTTTGTTAGCGTGATCAATTGTATCTTCTCGTCATTGGAATGGAAAGGGTGGCTCCAATTAAAAATAATTTAAATAAAACACACTTCTAAGTTATTAAATAGCAAAACCAGTCAAACAAATACTGATTTGGGATATGTGAACCTTTGGTGCATTTTAGAAGCCCCACATTGTGGAGCCATCAAGATATTTTTCTTACAATATGTAATCACATCTTGAAATATTATAATAATAAAGTTTTAAGTGATTTCTCTCGATGATGCGTTAGACGAAGATAGACAAACCAACAGGACAATATATGCACAGACAGAGGGACATATAATTAAAAGGACGAAAGTTTTCAACAAAAAAAAAATAATAAAGCCCCCTCATAAAGTAATCGGTATTATATACAAACTGTGTTAGCCTTACTTTGACAAAAATCTTCCATTCATAGGAAGTACCGGATTTAAGAGCTAAACGTCACAATGGCCGCTTCAAAGAAGGTGTCCTATGCAGTATATGAGGTTTATCCTTACCTCAGTGTCCATGGGGTCGGACTGACGGGCATATAATACCTTGATAGGGATGTATAGGGAGTTTTGTACATGAAATGATACATTTGAATCCAAGACAATGCTATAAGATACGTTTAAATAAAGATACGTTTAAATAAAGATACGTTTAAATAAAGATACGTTTAAAAAGCAAACAACATCCAATTTTCAAGCGATTTTCCAGATAAATATATGATCAGCGTGGGTTCATGACTAAAATCGTCTGCTAATGACGTTAAGTAAAGCAAGTATTTAAGTAAATTTGAGATAACAATAAATCACACTTTGAATCAAGTCCCCGGCTTCAGCATTTGAAAACAACACAGTATATTTACATTGCTATGCCTTATTTTCCATCAGGTTCCTTCAAGCAATACTCTCAAAATTATATCATGAACATTTCGCGTGCAAATTAGGTAAATTTATGGCGAAACGTTTCAAACTTTGGTCCACGGCGTTAAGACCCCTCGCGCATGCCTGAACAATGCCTTGATAATGCCCAATTTTTAGAAACAGCGCATGACGTGAATAACCCGAATGCCAATTGCTTAACGTATTTGTCTAAACGTGGATACGCATGCGAGAAATTCTTTTTATTTACGATGGCTGTACATAACGGCAGATATTCAGTAACCAAGCAGTTTTTTTAAAAAATGTTTCAAAATAATTTTGTAAAAAAGTATTCGGTTAACTTTATCTAAAGATTACCAATGGCTTAGAAATATATTGAACACGCTGCATAGTCTGTGTAATTTGCTTAGATATTATTTGCAATATTACAACATTATTGATATTCCTAATTATACAAATGTCTTGACCATTTTACCTTTCGTTGATTACTGAACATAAGCTGCAGACAAAGTTGTTAAGACATGTGTTCCTAAATGTTCGCCTCAATTCCGATATTTTTTATCTGAAAAAAAGAATTCACGACCAAATATTATAAATTTTCTTTAAAAAAAAACAACAACACAAAACTGGAAATAATGTAATAAAACAACAAACTGGACATTGAAACGGTTTTAGACGCACGAAATTTCTTTCATAACATTACATTGAAAGTATTTGATACATTACCTGTGTGTGTTAACCATTAACCAAATATAATAATTATTTTCACCCAGCTAGCAAATGGCGTGAAGCTGCCCTAGAATGAAACGTTGCATTATGAATTTATGATATTCATTCATTCATCTGTGGAGATTCTGTTTTGTTTGGGGTTGTTTTTGTTGTTGTATTTTTCTAATTCATCTGTGAAATTTTTTTCAAAATGTTTGCTCTAACACGCTCATCGACTATAATACATTTGTTTTGATTTTTAGCTACAAATACCTTCAGACTGGTTATGTACCAATTATGAATTGAAACAAAGAATCTGAGTGCAAAGATTAAAACTTAGAAGATTAAAAATATATTTCTCCCAACTTAGTCATATACATAGAACACGATTATTGCTATACATAGAACACGATTATTGTTTTAGACACGTACATGCAGTCATATTGTACTCTTGTACAAAAGTCATTAGACATGACCTATATCACATTATAGATTGGTTCTCTAACAAGCATGAATCATGACAATAAATCCTAGGCTTAAGGTTTGAGAGCAGAAACCAGCCTGTTTCTTGGAAATAGGACAGCTGATACAAATAAAAGATTAATACTGTTAGAAAAGGGCATGCAAGTCTACGGACAAGCGTACTCTTATAACCTAGTTACGTACAAGCCATCTTTCTAAAATGTGATCTGTGGGGTTAATGTATAGTTAATAAAAACGAGAAAACAAATTACTGATTTGTATTTGAAGCGGCGCTTCCTGTGTAGGAACGACCTGTGTTTTGTTGAAGCTCACTGTAGTCAAAGTTCCGTTACAGTCAAAACGTTTTCTTATTCAGGTGTCGCTTAGCAGTACGTATAATAGGTTATACACATACGTTTAGATTCTTTAGTTCTTTTAACCATATACATTTGTGACTTGTAAATTGCGGGCTTTGAGGATAATGTTCTAGAGGTGCGCGGCAAGGATTTCACAAATAGTTCATGGTTTCAAGGAGCAGTTGCTACGCTGCATCTGAAGGTACTATTTTTCAGATAGCTGCATGTCCTTTATGTAGATATTTTCAGTCATATATGCACAAAAAACCTAGAGCAACCACTCATGGTACATAACCCAGTTGTGCTTGTTGGTTCCCTGTGACATTTAGATGAATTAAATATAGGTGTCGCTGAATACTGTCTGGAGCAATAAAATATGGTAACTGTCATTATAACTATTTGAATACTTTAATACGTGCCTAATAAGGATACAAATAAAGATTTACCCAGACTGCCTAGTCTCAAATATAACATTGCAGGCATGCTCTGGACTAAAAAGGGTAATTCACCACGTCCTGTCACGTCTAGGTCACTAAAAGAAACCACAATCAACTTTACAGTACCTTCTGTACTTTGATCATATCTAACGTATTCGTTTGATGTCTTCAGACACTCGGACCAATTGTGCAGTTGAGTGACACATAATACCACTGCCAAAAACCCAAATTATTCCGAATGCTAATGGAGTATGATTGCCTTGATGTTTTTGAAGACCCGTGAATGGGAATGAGAATTTTGACTGATATTACATTTGTATTCCTTTTGCCGACACTCAACTATCTACCTGCATTCAATACAACTTAAAACATAGTAAGGTAAAATAGTGTGGTCTAATCAATGCGAGTAAACATGATTATGTCTAACTGGGTACAATTTCTAATATTTGTTGACATATAAGTTTTCTGAGTGAAAAAAAAGAAGCACACAGGAAACAAATTATATCCCACGTAGTCATTAGGATTACAAGTTATAAACCGTTTCATATCGTCAATAGAACATGCCATTAAACGAAGTTTAAGTGTATAATTGACGAAATTTGAGTTATGGCAATAAACGTGACTGCTTTCCAATGATTTATTTAAAATAGCATCGCTTAATCATACAACGGAACAAACACTGTCATGCTGTTTGCTCATTTCGTCAAAATGATAACTGGACGCCTCTTCTGATCGAGAGGTTTTAACGATTTTAACATTTATTCGAAAAGCGTCTTGACTAATTTTGACGTTTGACTAGGGTGACCATATTTCTTCTCAGCCATTCCGGGACACCTTAGTGTGACACTGTACTGGGAAGAGAAATTTCTGCTGAATCCATAGATAAGAAACTTGATGCTCTAACACAGAACTTTCTAACCGCTCCGGTGGCCTAGTGGTTAGAGCGTCCGCCCCGGAAGCGGGAGGTCGTCGGTTCGATCCCCGGCCGAGTCATACCAAAGACTTGCAAAAATGGTACTAACAGCTGCCTCGCTTGACGCTCAGCATTAAGACTGTTAGGACTGGTCGGCCTGGTGTCAGGATAATGTGACTGGGTGAGACATCATGCTACATGTCTGCGGCATGATGTCTCAGTGCTCGACATCACTATAAACTACCTCAATGCAGACATCGTAGCGATATAACTGAAAAATTGTTAAAGCTACGTTAAAAATCCTAATCAAACAAACAAACAATCTAATCGCAGTAGCTGGTATACCGCGACTAGTTTCGCTGTGCTCTTAATAGCAGGCGACTGCAGGGCAACTCCCTTCGCTCTTACACATATAAAGGGTTATTAATAATAAGAACAATAATAAAAAATAATAAGAGAATAGTTGTAGTACGGCATTACGGCGCCATGTTTTAGGCGATAAATCATGATTGATTTGACGTCGTTAATAAATAAATTGAGTAAAACTCGCATTCCGGGACGTTTAATTGTCCCGGAATAGGTCCGCCCAGGACGCGGGACATTTTATTTCATTCCGGGACTATCCCGTGCATTTCGGGAAGCGTGGTCACCCTACGTATGACCCACATAACTTTTAAACCGATTCTAACGTTATATTTGAAAAGATTTCTTAGCCGATGACACTACCTTACCTTGCACGAATTTTTTAAAACGTTATTCATCATATTTCCTACGAATTCAAAGTTCATGTAAGGCCATATATTCCGCTAATTTTATTTGCTTTTTATTCATTATCATGTTACTTATATTTTAAGTTTGATACAAATGTTCGTACTGGAAAATTACTCCCATCTCACACATAATGGATTTCAATGATTTTATAACACTTGTTTATCTGACCAGGAGACCGTGGTTTGTACTATATACATATGCCACTAAACACTTGAGTGTTCATAAGTACTTTCAATACTGGACTATTGTAACTCAATTCTGTCTGGTTCGTCATAATATCTACTCAAGAAACTTCAAAAAGTTCAAAACACAGCTGCTCGGATCATCTTTAGAGTACATGTACCTCAATCAAAACACACCTCCCCACTGCTCTGTACCCTACACTGGCTATCAATTCGATACAGAATCAAACACAAAAGTTGTTCTCTGTGCTATGTTTCACTGACAGACTCCAGTCTAACTTACCTATCTGGCCTCACCCATGTGTATACACCAGCAAGGTACTTACGCTACGAAGAGTGACTGAACTATCTACGTAAACTTTGAAAAGTCGGACGAATATTCTGATGTATATGTATAAACATAACAATTGCTTACCATTGATTTGGGGGTGGGGTAGAGGTCCTGACACGTAATATATGCCTGACCCGAGTATGTTTGGAGAGGGCTAAGGAGATTAGAGGGCATATGTTTTCAAATGTACATTACTAACGACATGTTTTAGCTGCGTTGTTGTTGTTGGTTTTGTTGTTTTAACTGCATCATTAAAATATTAGTGTGTATATCATGGGAGCCTGGGTGAGTATCGAACCCGCGACCTTTGGATCGTTTATCAACTGAACTATTGTGGCAACGTAAAACGTTATAAATACAGCTGCATTGTAATTGTTGTCCTGGTTTCTATGCTTACTAAACAAATAATATTAAAAGCTGCTAAATTTGATCAGATGTCTGCAATACTGCATTTTGGCTTTAAATAAAGACGGGCTGAATTCTTGGCTTTGACTCCGCGTCCAGAAATGTTCAAGATTTTATCTTTACATGACAAGTCAATATGCTTGAAATCAGAACGATGCACTTCACTTTTAAATACATATCTAAAGTGTAATTGCTGAGTTAATGTAAGCTATTTTAATACAAATGTTTGCATAGCGTTCAGAATGTTACCTACCGGTGTGATAAAATGTACATCAATTTTCACAGTAAGGTACGAGCTATATATAATTGTACTAAGTAATTCAGCTGTATCGCCTAATAACACTACTATATGTGAACGAGTTGATTTTACCTTCAGATAATAATAAAAAAGTTTTCGTCTAAAAATAGCCCAAACCTGTATCAAGGCCACAGACGGTACAAATTTAAGTTTAAAAATATCAGGCTATATTTGGGTCAAGTGTTCGCTGAAATGTGATTTATCAATAATAAAGCATCTAATTAAACACGAACATTGCATAACTCCACAGCAATCACAAAGAAATTATTGGGCCACCCAAGTTAGGACCCGGGTAACAGTATAGGAAAGCAATGTCTTGAAAGGCCTTTTGTAGAATATAAATGGTCCGTATTACATAGGCGATATGGCATTGCTTTATGTTGTATTCATAATAATCTATTTGTCAGTCATTTCTTTTTAATCTGAGATCATTAATTATTGCGTCGTTTCTTTTCTTTCTTTCGCGTGAAAGTGTAGTTTTATTTGTGACTGATTTCGACTGTAGCTTCGAAATGTACAGATGATTCAGTAAAACGAAAAAATTGAAATTATTTATATTATATATGTGTGTGTGTGTGTGTGTGTGTGTGTGTGTGAGAGAGAGAGAGAGAGAGAGAGAGAGAGAGAGAGAGAGAGAGAGAGAGAGAGAGAGAGAGAGAGAGAGGGAGGGAGGGAGGGGGGTTAGGTCATCTGTGAAAATCGAAAACCTAGAGGTCTTTGCAAACACGATATTCTGATTACAGGCATAATCATGAAAATATCTTGCTTCTCTAAAATCGTTTTCTTGACATTCCGTTATTTATAACCCGTTTACCACTCCACTACAAGATGATTAAGTTTTTATACACTATCGGCCCATGTAAACATAGGAAGGAGAAACAGGGATTTAGTATTCTCTGAGTATAAACAAATTTTGACGCCATGTATCGTTTTCATCTTACTTCACTCTCCAGATGCACGTTAAGTAGCCTGCTGCAGGCTGGTGAGATTATTGCAAGCTTTTATTAGACCCAGATCCTGACAACTTGCCATATTTGCATGTTGCAATGTCTATAAATCTGCAGAAGTATGAAAAATCATGCAGGTAGGCATATATATTGAAAATGCGTTCTCTCTCTCTCTCTCTCTCTCTCTCTCTCTCTCTCTCTCTCTCTCTCTCTCTCTCTCTCTCTCTCTCTCTCTCTCTCTCTCTCTCTCTGTACACACATATGATATATTAGTACATATACTTTAGAACGATATTCCCGTGCTATTTAAATCTGGTTTGGTGTCTGGCATTGATGTATACAAGATGCATGACATTAGTTCACACATGGCAGATAAATGCTGCTTACAATAATTACCAATATGCAACACCTACCTCGTGCTATATGGTACATACCGAGAGCTGTTACAACAAATACCAATATGCAATACCTTCCTTTATTTAATTGGTATATATCGAGAGCTGTTACAACAAATACCCGTATGCTACACCTACCTCGAGTTATTTGGTACATACCGAGAGCTGTTACAACAAATACATGTATTAAAAACCTACCTCATGTTATTCGGTACATACCGAGATGTCACTTGTAGTTTTACTTTATCTAGCTGTTGTGGAAACGCCCACTAGCCAGGTAATCTTATAATTCAGATGTTATATTGTTTTCTGTATAATTCAGGTAACCAATGCTTCTTGGACCAACAAATGAGATCTTGTAAATAATAAACTAATTTCAACAGCGTGAATACAGACAAAGACGTGACCCTTACTTTAATAATCTGTATGTCAGTTCCTCGTGTTCTAATTTGTCTGTATATTATCTATCATGTTATCCAGTTTTCTTTTCTGATGATCCTTCCTGAAACAACAGTCCAACTACATTTTTGTTTTAGTGATACTCTTGCTAGATGCATAGATAAACTGAATTGTTATATTTAAACATGAACTAATTGATTTAGACATAAAATATTCGTATTTTGCAAATTATTAGGAACACAAATTCTGCAAAAGTAAATGAACTTAGGTCACTGTGATGATATTAGGAAGATTTTCATTTTAAGTTTACACTCCAGTTGAGGAATTAGATGAATACAGAATCATGTGTATTCTGTAAATACTGGGGTTGTCTTTTGTCCATGATAACAGTACGTTCATTTATGTGTGTATGTGCCTGTTTCTATGTTCGTTTATCTATCCATCCACCCATCCATCCATCCATCTGCAGTTGGACAATGGCTGTAGAAAGACATCTTAGGAAGCATGCACTTGCTACATAACCCTCATACCCCCTCCACCCATATCCCCAATTCCGTCCAGGATTTGGAATTTGTCTTAGTCATTCCTAGCATTATTAAAATCGCCGTGACATTGCAAAGTATTCTTATTCAAGTTTAATTTTATAGATTGTTCATAAAAGATTAGCATCGAGATTTTTTTGTTGTTGCTGGGATGGAGATTGTGATAATATTAGGAAGATTTTCATTTTAAGTGAACGATCTAGTTGTATTAACATAATTTTACTTGGACAATTGGCAATATACAAGTGTGTGTGTGTGTGTGTGTGTGTGTGTGTGAGAGAGAGAGAGAGAGAGAGAGAGAGAGAGAGAGAGAGAGAGAGAGAGAGAGAGAGAGAGAGAGAGAGAGAGAGAATAGGGGGAGAGTTAGAGACAGTTCTGTAATATATTCAGTTTTCAAACTCTACATAGATTCATAAAATTTTGTTTCAAAAAGTTCAATTCTTATCGTTACAATTAATTACAAAATAAAAAAAAATCTCAAGTAACAAAAATAGCAGAAATCTCGTCAAACAGGTTCAAAAATGCATATAAATGCGAAAGTACTTCCTTTAATATTTTATAAACTAATAATTTCAAATTTGTCTCAGACACTTCTGTTTCATCAAATCTAAATTATTGTTACAAAGACGTAGTAAATATGTGAAATTATAAAAAAGTTTGTACAAATACAAACTACTCGATAATCGATAGCAAACATTTCAGCTATAGTTCTAATGTAACGTAATACCAAGCCTCGGTAGAGGAAATACCTCAGTATTACGCACATAAACAATGAAAGAAGTATTTTAACATTTTCATGAAAATGTAAATAATTATCACAGTAATTAATCTCCCTGAATTAGTGCGAGTTATAACAATATAAATAAAATATCATATTACAACTGAGATTTAACTTATTTATACTTAAGGTTAATTAAAACACAGAATAATTATTGCTAATTACCTCACAGACTAATGAATGCTAATTATTACACATACTAATTAATGTCAATAACCACACCAATTTCATATTCACTAAATTCATACAAAGTCGAATATATTTTTAAGGTTTAAGATTGGTATCCAAGTTCTCTGTATGCATTTAGTTTTGATATTGCCCACAGTCCAGAGTTTTTATTAGATCTTGTATAAAGCCAAGGTCTACGATACATTATTTAAAACATTGTCAGTTTTACTCTTGTGTCACACTTTATATACTAAATTCTCCGCGTTTTCAGAAAGTGTCCCGGTTGCACTTATATGAAGTCAAATTCCATTAAAGTCTGTCTGTCTTTCTGAGTTGATAGCCTCTTGAAGAAATTTAATTTGTACACATGCGACTAACGTAGTATCGCACTAAACAAAAGACCCTTAGCTTTCTATCAGAACATATCGATAATAAACACCGATGAAATCAGAGTAGTCTACTTTCTGGTGGTATCTTTTTTTCCTTGCAAGATTAATTAGCATTGTATTCCATAAATAAAACTATACATACAGTGTGGTGTGTGTGTGTGATATTTTCATGTTTCGTTGGTGTTTTAAATTACTACAAGTATATAATCAGTACAATCAAACTTTCAATCTAATTGGTTGGTAACAATGACTACCAATGCTATTACGTGGTTTACCAATATTTGTATTTGATCTAACACTATTAAAACGTTTTTAATTGAAATAAATTAAGTTAAAAAGGTTAATTAATATAAAAACATATAAAGAGGAATATTAAGTGTGCGTGTGTGTCCATCATATGTATGTATGTATGTATGTATGTATGTATGTATGTATGTATGTATGTATGTATGTATGTATGTATGTATGTATGTATGTATGTATGTATGTATGTATGTATGTATGTATGTATGTATGTATGTATGTATGTATGTATGTATGTATGTATATGTGTGTGTGTGTGTATGTATGTATGTATGTATGTGTGTACATATACATATACACACACACACACATATATATATATATATATATATATATATATATATATATATATATATATATATATATATATATATATATATATATATATATATATATATATATATATATATTTCTGTGTGTGTGTGTTATATTTTCAAGAAATATATTTTACAGATAGAGGTAAATAAATATTAATGTAACTTTATTCCATAGGCAGTTTCTATATTTTCCCATGTGTAAAATAATCTTCGACAAAAATTGATCTGATCAAGATGTACAACTGTAAAGGGCTAGAAACCGATTTTAGTCTTTGTCAATAGCGATTTTTGTATCTCACATCAAGTAATTCTTCAATACAAGATCTTCATTTCAAGATAATCATCTCAGTTACAGCTCACTGTTAATATTTTCAATAATTTTTAACTTGGACACCGGTAAAGTTAATCAATCTGCTGTTGAATCTGTTAAATAACTGCATTGTTTATATCACACAGTCAACGCGGGTAAAAGGGAATGCGTGGCTTTCATATTGTTATAACCCAAAAAGCAGGGTGTAATTGCACACAGTGTTGGTTTTGTACTCCTTTATTAAACTCGTTTTGATGCAAATTTTTTTCAGCTTGGAAACGTCATTAATCCAGATTCCGGTATTTTTAGAAATTGTTTATTTTGATAAATCTCTCCATTAGACCTCCTACTGGGTTGTGATTAGGGTTGTATTTGGGTTAGATTTCAAAGAAAGGAAGAAGTTATAACAAACCTCTCGTCTGATTAGAGCTAAAGAATGTAGTCTAATAAGGTTTCGTATTACAAAGCACACATCATTTGCAATAAATGTGTGAATAGCCAACTAACGGAGCTCGTTTGATTCCCGTGCACGTTTTAAAATAGTGTATCGGTATCTCCAACTTTAAATAGTGTATCGATTTGAAACTCTTTAAATAGTGTTTATATATATATATATATATATATATATATATATATATATATATATATATATATATATATATATATATATGTCTTAAAATAGTATATCTGTATCTCCATCTTTAAATAATGTATCGATATCCAAGTCTTTAAATAGTGTATCGACATAAAGTCTTTAAAATATATATCGATCAAAGTCTTTAAATAGTGCACTGATATCGCAGAGTTTCTTTATGCTTCGTTACATTTTTCGTATAATTAGTGATATTTATTAATTGTGGAAAGTGCGGCTGGTGTCAACAAATCATAGTTTTGTCACATCAGTGTATTAAATGAACAAACGCACGCATGCACGCTCTCTCTCTCTCTCTCTCTCTCTCTCTCTCTCTCTCTCTCTCTCTCTCTCTCTCTCTCTCTCTCTGATATAATCCTCCAACTTAAGAATCACAAAACTGTAGACTTCCTGATCCTGCGGTAAAATTTCAACAAAACACACTTACCCATACACTCATGCCCAAACCAACCTCCATCGCCAATAATCAAGATTTGGATTTTATTTCAAGAGGTCTCGAGTTGGTACCGAATAAGGCAAGAAAATTTATTTTAAACAAATTGCTTTAGAAAAGACCCGATGTGTTCTTCTTTTAATTTATTTATGTTCTAAAGTCTCAGTTTAAAAAAATGTAAACATGAACTAACATATTTAATAAACTACGTCATATTGAAGTCGTTGCTAGGGTAACACAAGCGTGTAATTATATCATAATCCATAATCCAAAATCTAGATCTAATTAGTGAAGAAATAAAACCCACCTAATTCGCATTCTAAATTTAGATGCAATTAGTGAACATATAAAGCACACATGATTCGACTCCCAATAAGCCAGTTCAGCATATTGACCAACTTTCAAAACTGAACTCAAGTTAAAAACATCTCAGCAAGCTGCATCATTTTTATTTGAACTCAACACAATTTTATATCTTTCCGTTACTTAAGCATATCAAAACCGTGCATCTGCTAAAGAAGCCATTTCTTGATGAATACAAACAATATTTTAAAAAATCAGTTATGTATTCTTTGAAGATGAAGCCACAGCACTTATTGTTTTTTATTTACAATGTAGCAAGGAGTCTATATTACCATAATGTGCCATGTACCAAGGAGTCTATATTACCATGATTTGCCATGTACCATATAGTTTATATTTCCATGATTTGCCATGTACCAAGGAGTCTACATTACCAAGATATGCCATGTACCAAGGAGTCTATATTACCATGATTTGCCATGTACCAAGGAGTCTATATTCCCATGATTTGCCATGTACCAAGGAGTCTATATTCCCATGATGTGCCATGTGCCATGGAGTCTATATTACCATGATTTGCCATGTACCAAGGTGTCTATATTCCCATGATTTGCCATGTACCAAGGTGTCTATATTACCATGATGTGCCATGTACCAAGGTGTCTATATTCCCATGATTTGCTATGTGCCATGGAGTCTATATTACCATGATTTGCCATGTACCAAGGAGTCTACATTACCATGATGTGCCATGTACCAAGGAGTCTATATTCCCATGATTTGCCATGTAGCAAGGAATCTATATTACTACGATTTGCCATGTACCAAGGAGTATATATTATCGCTATTTGCCTTATATATATATATATATATATATATATATATATATATATATATATATATATATATATATATATATATATATATATATATATATATATATATATATATATATATATATGATATCGTGATTTTCTATTTAGCATGGAGACTATATTACCGTGATTTGCCATGTAGCAAGGAATGTATATTACCATGATTTTGCCATTTAGCATGGATTATTTGCTCGGAAAAATAGACGCACTCACCCATACACGAGTCTCTTGCTGCCTTGAAGGTCGGCATTGGTTAGCCAAAAGCTAAGGAAGTAAACCATATTAGAAAATCTGGAATGTAGACTCCAAGGCAGCTGGACGATATACTCTATCCACTTCTGGCAACTCCTTAATCTGGAGATGGATAGGCTCCGCCAAACGTCTTTTGCAGAAGACACACTGATATTGGTGAACAAATCTGAAGTTGCCATACCAGATCGGTCGTCACCCAAGTCAACAAGGACCACCCTATGGACGGAGGTGACAAGTGTGATACTGGTATCTTGCGTAAAATTGAAGTGAGAGACACCATCGTCATCGCCACCTGGAACATTAAAACTCTGGTGCAAATGGGAAGACTACAAGAGTTGACACGTGGGATGGAACACTACATATGGCACATTCTGGGACTGTGTGAAGAAATCAGATGGAAAGCCCTACGAGAATACCAAACTGAAGATGGGCATATATTTTACTATTGTGGATAGTTGGACAAGTTGGACAAGTTCATAAATGGAGTACGCTTCCTTGTAAACAAATCCATCAAGGAATCTGTGCTTAAACGCCGCCCCTTATCTAGCGAAATCATCTCCATTCGTCTGAAAGCATCTCCCTTTAGCATCACAATTATCCAAGTCTATGCTCCATTTATCGATCATTATCATGAAGAAATAGAGGAGTTTTACAACAAACTTCAGAGTATTTTAACATGGTCAGTACACAAAGACATCCTCATCATTCAAGGAGACTGGAATGCCAAAGTTGGTTAAGATGCTCTAAAAGACTGGGATGATCATTGTGGACCTTCTTGCAATGAGCTTAACAACAAAAAAGGTAGACAGCTCAAAACCGTTACCATGCCATCAATAGAGCAAAACCAAGAACGTTTTCAGGTGTTGATATTGGGAGTGATCATGACTTCGTGATTATAAACGTCTGAGTAAGACTGAAGAAAATTAACTAGCCAAATAATATCAGGCTAAAATTCAACATTGAACAACTGAAGAACCCTAACATCCGTAAGTCATTCCCAACCACAATTGGAGGAAAATTTGTTCCACACCTTCCGTCTCTCTCTCTCTCTCTCTCTCTCTCTCTCTCTCTCTCTCTCTCTCTCTCTCTCTCTCTCTCTCTCTCTCTCTCTGACTAAACAATTTTGATCATGGTTGTCGCTTTAAAAATCACTATACTTCCAAGCAACGATCCCTCTAAGCGAATGGTAGATGTGCGCGCAATGCTCTCTGCATTGTGCAAACGTTACGGAGACGAGCAAACTTTAATGTTGGATAGACAATTCAGCTGCGCGGGGATTTCTGAGCATCTGCTCGCGCGCTGCTTAGAGGGAACGTTGCTTCCAAGGTGTACACCTTAATTTCACTCGGCCAATCATACGCAATGGTTTCGAAAACCTTTCCTAAGAGAATCATTTATTTTCGTCAGTCAGAATCTCTGTAATTGCGTTATATAACTCTTCTATTTGAAAAATGACTATTAGACATGGATCGGATGATCAGCTGTCTCTTTCTCAAAACCGTGCCCCTTTAAAGTTTCAATACTGCAATGGAAGAAATTAAGAGTGACCCTGCACAAAGATGCCGTCAGTCTAAATGTGATAAATCTTAATGCCCAATACATTCAACTTTAAGGTTCAATGCACACACACACACACACACACACACACACACACACACACACACACACACACACACATACATACATACATACATACATACATACATACATACATACATACATACATACATACATACATACATACATACATACATACATACATACATACATACATAATAATACATAAATCTTAATGCCCAATACATTCAACTTTAAGGTTCAATGCACACACACACACACACACACACACACACACATATATATATATATATATATATATATATATATATATATATATATATATATATATATATATATATATATATATATATATATATATATATATCCATTACGTATTCCCTAATAAAACTGGTGCGTGTAGAGTAGTATAACTGTTTGCTTTTGCTAATTTTACGGATTGTACAACATGTGCTGTATGTCTGTTGTCTAAAGGCGATTGATATCAAAACAAATTTGAGACAACATTGTTTAGACTAAACGTCAGAGGAAGCCTTGTGAATTCATTCTGGATTATAGCGGTGATTAGGTAGTGAGAAATGTTGGCGTAATTAATCATTGTTTAATGAAGCCACGCGCGAGTTTTGTCTGGCATCGTTTACTATATTAATGGACTGTTTAAAAAAATCAAATCCTAACATAATCAATCTCCTTTGTTTCATCCAAATGAAAACGAACTTTTTTTCTAGGAAATAGTTTAATTGCAATTTTGTTGAAACCGGATGATAAGCCTATTGTCGTACCAATAATGGACGTGGTGTTGTTCCTTACAACACTTGTTGTTATGTGCATATAATGTGTATTATATGTTACTTTTTTCTCTATTGTTATGATAAATATATGTGTAATTTGGATTTGCTCTCTTCTAAAATCAAGTGCATGTACATCACCAGTAATTTTCATTTTGGTAAACAAATAATTCACTGTACATAGTTCATATTTCATGTGCGTGTGGGTTTAGTGTTAAGATCATCATTACTATAGATAAACCTGTTTATTTGGGTCTGGGCCTATTGGTTTTATCTGTGGTATATGATGTATATTACATTATTTAATATAATTTTTTGTGGCAGATCTTGTCTTGTTTACAACTTAGATCATTCTTTAAACTAATGTTTGTTCTTCATCCTGGCTCTTCATTTTTGTCCTTTTTAATAACCATGTTTACTCGAAACATTATTCATTCGTGCGAGAGCATCTGAAGTAGAAATCATTTGTATTGTTTTGTTTAGTGTTTGGTTTGGGTTAAAATTATTTTTTTTAATTAGTTGCTAATGGTAATAGAGACTACTTTTAAACAAGATTCTTGCACAGAAACATTAGTTTGGAATTATAGTGAAATCAGACAAAGACATCTTGGATTATATTATTGTATTTAATTTCAAGACAGTCAGCACATCATCACACTTCAAGGCACTGTTAAATTAATACATTCAAGACTACAAGTACATCGACGCCTGCAGCGGAAGATCTTTTTTCGAACACCACTGGAATTTAATTAGAACAGGCGATATAACTATTTTGGACTGTTTGGGATTTAACTCGCAATACTGAAAGTTCTTTTTAAATTTTCCGTTTGTGATCTAAGCAAATAAATTATTTAATGAATTTTACCAAATTTGTTGGATTTCGCTCTTTTCTATGACTTAAGTTGAGATCAAAGAATCATAAAACTGAATATTCAAAACTACGGTCTACATGTATTCATGTATATTTATTTTCTTGTGTTTAATATCGTTTCGGAATTCCATGATTGATCATGAGTTTTTAGTTGATGATGTGATGATCGATTATCAATTAATTGTTTGTTTTCTTCACCTGACAGAGATATAGAGGGGATGATTATGGATTCGTTTCTCGAAGATATAGAAATGATGAAGAAAAAAAATAATTTCACAAATTATTAGATTTTACTGGGCTTTTAATTCATGCTTTCCCAGGAAAAATATTTACAAAATATTTTAACAAAATCAAAATTAAAAGAATCGGTCACGTGAATTCTTATCCTTATGTGAAATTCTCTCTGCTTTGGATGACGAAATGATTACAATCCCCACCCACCTTGATTTGTCTGCCGCATTTGATACAACATACCATTATATATTACTTCAACGTCTTCAGCATGTTTTTTGGCATTCACAATACAGCCTTATTGTTGTTCAAGTCCTACTTATCCAATAGACACAAATTGTTTCGGCAATTGGAATACGCTTCAGCCCAGATGATCCATATTGTGGTGTTCCACAAGAGTCTGTTGTTTGACTTGTTGTCTTCATTTTATACAATCAGCATCTATCTAGTGTCATAAATCATAATTCAGGGTATCGCCAGTTGTACGTTTATGACACCCAGATATACAAATCTAGCCACCCATTGAAGTTGATGCTACCATTGAAGGATTCGAGAGGTGCATTTCCGATGTGAAAAAATGGATGACAAGTAACAAGCTGCAGATGAATGATGATAAAACTGAGGCCATTCTGATCACAATACAGAGACATTATCATTCACATCCTTTACCTCAAACAATAAATATCAGCAACACCGACATTACATTCACACAATCAGTACGAAATCTAGATGTTACTCTGGACAGTACTCTCACATTGCACCAATATCTCATGAACATATGCAAGGCTGCATATCTTGAGCTGAGACGCATCAACTACATTCGCAAATATCTTTCAGTTGATGTTGCTAAAATACTTGTGTGTTCATTAGTACTTTCAAGACTGGACTATTGTAACTCAATTCTGTCTGGTTACTCCGATCTTTCTCAACCTCCTTCCCAGTTAACAGCGGTGTGAAGCAGGGCTGCGTTCTGGCACCAACCCTATTCGGGATCTTCTTCTCCTTGCTTCTGTCCTACGCCTTTGACTCGTCCACTGATGGCATATATATATATATATATATATATATATATATATATATATATATATATATATATATATATATATATATATATATATACACACACACACACACACACCAGGTCCAATGGGAGGCTGTTCAACCTGGCACGACTGCGCTCAAAGACGAAGGTGAGGGCTGTGCTCATCAGGGAGATGCTTTTTGCAGATGACGCGGCTCTTGTGGCACACACTGAGGAAGCCCTTCAGAGACTGGGAGACCGTTTTGCTGATGCATGCATGCAGTTTGGACTCACCATCAGCCTGGAAAAGACAAAGGTCAGCGTGAAAGATACCACCATTGCCCCTACAATCAAAATCAACCGTGTCACCTTGGAAGCAGTCAACAACTTTACCTACCTGGGGTCAACCATCAGCAACACTCTCTCGCTTGATAAGGAGCTGGACAGAAGGCTTGGAAAGGCAAACACCATCATGTCACGACGGACCAAGAGGGTGTAGCAAAACAACGCGCTGACAGTGCAAACCAAAGTCAAAGTTTACCATGCCTGCATTCTCAGCACCCTTCTATATGGAAGTGAGACCTGGAGTACCTACATGAGGCAAGAGCGCCGGCTCAACTCCTTCCATATACGGTGCCTTAAACGCATCTTGAAAATCAGCTGGCAAGACTGTGTCCCAAACAGCGAAATCCTGCAGCGTGCAAACACCCACAGCATGTTCTCCCTGCTGAGTAAACGTCGCCTTCGATGGCTGGGACACGTCCGATGCATGGAGGATGGGAGGCTGCAAAAGGACATCCTATATGGACAGCTGGCTACTGGCACAAGCCCCTCACTCCGTATCAAGGATGCATGCAAGAGGGACCTGAAGGCTTGTGACATCGCACCTGATGGCTGGGAAGTGCTGGCCGAGGACAGAGGCACCTGGAGACTGACAGTAAGTAAAGGTATATCAGTCGCTGATACGAGGAGAGGCCAGTTGCCAGCAGAGAAACGTGTCAGAAAGGGCCACGTGACAGCAACCACAGCAACTCGGGCTTCCCAGCATGTCTGCACAAACTGCAAGAGGGAATGCCACTCGCGCATAGGTCTCCACAGTCACAATAGACGATGCAAACAACCCAGAGACAGACGACACCCCAAGGGCGCTATCCGCTTGGTCTCCCGAGACTAAGGAGCCTAAGATGATGACTCTGGAAACGTCCAAAAGTTCAAAACACATCTGCTTGGATCATCCTTAGAGTAACACGATCAGAGCACACCTCCCCGCTGCTCTGTACTCTACATCATCATCATCATCAGTCTCGTGACCACGTGTGGTCGTTAAGGCACTGTGCTGTTGAACATCTTACCAGTTCCCTCCACTTGTCTCGATCATGTGCCAATGCCTGTGTCTCTGCGAAATCTTTCCTGGTCCATTCTGTGATGTTGTCACTCCACTTTGTTCTCTGTCTACCTCTCCTTCTACCACATTGAACACTACCCTGCAGTACTGTTGTGGATAGACTGTTGGCTCTAGTGACATGGCCATACCATTTCAGCTTTCTCTTTTTGACAGTGGTGAGGAGGTCTTTATAATTGCCTACTTTGTGCCTGATGGTGTTACCCAACTCTTCATTTGTGATGTGGTCCATGTGAGAGATGCCAAGGATGGTTATGTAGAATCTCATTTAAAGTGCCTGGATTCTTTGTTGTAATTCTACTGTCATGGTCCAGGCCTCACATGAATACAAAAAGAATGAGATGACTAGTACTCTCAATAGTGTGATTTTAGTTTTCAGACATATATTCTTCTCTCTCCAGATGGGTCTTAGCTTTGACATAGCTGCCGTTGTTTGTGCTGCTCGTGACAAATTTTCTGCTCTTGATCCCTCTTTCATGATTATGGAACCAAGATATTTGAATTGGTCCACTGTTTCCAGTTCCTGTCCTCTGATTCTAATCTTGGTTGAGATTTGTTTGCCACTATTTGTCATCAGCTTTGTTTTCTTGGCACTTATCTCCATGTCAAATCTGGAAGATGGTTCATCATGGTTCTTCACTAAGGTGACAAGCTCATCTTCACTGCCTGCCAGCCCATCAATGTCGCTTGCAAAGCTGCCTTCCCATTCCTCAGTGCTCTTATTGCTGACTCCACCTCTTCTTTGAGAATTTGGAAATCATCATCATTTATGGAGTTTGGAACTTCAAGCACCTCTGGGTCTCCTGTGGACGGATGGTTGTAGAGTTCTTTACAATATTCAGTCAATCTTTCTCCAGTGTCACTTGCTTCTGTGAGGCATTTTCCATTTTCGTATTGAATGGTACTAACTCTTGGTTGCTTCTGTCTGGTGAGGTCTTTCACAATTTAGAATGCCTTTTTGCTGTTATTCTTTATCAGACTGCTCTCTATTTATGTGCACTTTTGTGCAATCCAAACTCCTTTTGCTTTCTTCAAGTTTTTTCTGATAGTCTTGTTTATTTCTCGATACTCCACTGCCCCTGTTGTGTGTCTGGAGTTTTTGAGGTCTCTTCGGGCATCACACAGATTCCGAATCTCTTCTGTAACCCAGGGTATTTTCTTTGGACAAATGATGTCCTTGGCAACTGTTGTCATGACTGTGTTGAAAGTGTCTGTCATCACTTTAACATCAACATCCATCACAAGAAGTGGAGCAAATTTTCCTCCAATTGTGGCTTGGAATGACTTGCAGATGTTAGGGTCCTTCAGTTGTTCAAGGTTGAATTTAAGCCTGATTTTCTTTGGCTTGTTAATTTTCTTCAACTTCACTCGGACGTTCATAATGACGAGGTCGTGATCACTCCCAACATCAGCACCTGGGAACGTTCTTTTTTTTTTGTTAGCTCTATTGATGCCAGATCGGTATCGGTTTTGAACCAGTATGTAGTCGATCTGATTTTGATGGGTTCCATTTGGTGTGTGCCATGTCCAGCATCGTGAAGCTTTATGTTGACCCAGGGTGCTGGCTAGTACCAAGTTGTTGTAGCTTGCGAACTCGAGGAGCCGTCTCCCTCTTTCATTGGTAAGCTCGTTACAAGAAGGTCCACAATGATCATCCCAGTCTTTTAGAGCATCTTTGCCAACTTTGGCATTCCAGTCTCCTTGGATAATGAGGACGTCTATTTTACTTACCATGTTTATTATACCCTGTAATTTGCTGTAGAACTCCTCTATTTCTTCATCATCGTGATCAGTAGTTGGAGCATAGACTTGAATAATGGTGATGTTAAAGTGGGATGCTTTCAGACGAATGGAGATGATTCTACTATATATGGGGCGACATTCAAGCGCAGATCCCTTGATGGCTTTGCTTACAAGGAAACCTACTCCATTTATGGACTTGTCCAACTCTCCACTATAGTATAATATATGCACATCATCAGTTTCGTGTTCTCCTAAGTCTGTACTCTACACTGGCTATCAATTCGATCCAGAATCAAACACAAAATTTGTTCTCCAATCCAACGTACATATCTGGCCTCACCCAAGTGTACACACCAGCAAGATACTTACGCTCCTCTTCTGACAATCGTATACTCATTATTCCCGTTACGTAAACGAAATCAAATAGACAACATTGTTTTGCATACCAGAGCCAAGCAATCTCGAATGAACTGCCCACTGAAGTGAGACACAAAGACGCAGTGATCCGTTTCAAGAGTGCTCTTGAAACTCACCTTTTTCGGCTGCAAGAACAAGCTTAAAGATCTTATAATGTTTCCTACCTTAAATATTGTACGCATGTTTTATGTTTTGAATGGTGTTTGTTTTGTTATTTGTAGTCATGTCATTATAGATGTTGTAAAGCGCTTAGAGCTTCTAAAGATTAGGCGGTATACACAGTCCTCATGATTATTATTATTATTATTATTATTATTATTATTATTATTATTATTATTATTATGTAAATAATTACCCTGAAAGTCACGATTACTAGAAAAACTCGATTATCGTAAAAGAAATCTGAAAATCTATTTTCTCTGGAGTCCAGCACGAGGATATAACATTTCCTGTACGAACTCATCATTTGTCACTCGTGCTAATTTATGTACATGGAAGATTTAAAATCTTTGTTGGTGTTGTTGTTGCTGCAGTCTCCAACTCTCCATAACAAGAAATTGCCAGTTTCAGAAAAAAAGTTACTGATTTCAGGATTCGTTATATAATGCATATATTTTTCTTGTCCATTCGAAAATTGAACCTTTATGGTTGAGACCTACATGGAATATATATTTATTTTAATACATATTTGACGTTCCAGAGTAGTTATCTTTTGAAGCAGAAGGAAAAAAATGTACATATATTTGCCTAGTTCGAGTTTCTCTTGCCCTTTTCATTCTATTTTATATATTTTGACATTGGTGTTGGGATTTGCAAACAGTGCTCATTGCCTAACGAAATGTTGGAATTTGCCGCACAAAACAGCCGCTTACTTAAGGACACGTCAAACTTATACGATATACATCGAGGCTTACCTGTATGCAGTCTATCGAAAGACGATTTATATTTCCTCAGAAATCAGGAGTATAAAATTGATGACGTCCTTAATCAGTGGAAAGATGAAAAGAAACCACACCATTGTGCCATTTGCACTGCGATCACAGTACAGAAATAATGCAACCTACATGTCCATGTCATCGGACGTTCAATATTGACGCGATATCAGCAACTATACAGATCTTTTCAGTGTAGTTGTATACAAAAATCGAAATATTAAACAAAAGTCACTTAATGTTTGTATTTTTAACAAAAACGAAAGGATACGTAGTATTCAGCACCTTTATTCCATGAACAACGTCAAAAAACATGTGGTTATTGCAGCAGTCTGAATAAAGTCAGGTTCTTTAAGTTATGAGCACGTCTTGACACATGCTGGTGATGGTTTTACTGGTAAGACGTGACTACCGCGTGGACATGTGCATTCTACTTGATGATCCCAGCTTTCTCCTATGATATGTTTTTGGTCGATGTTGTCGGAACATATGTTTATAATTATGCATCCTTTCGGGGTTGTTTTCTTCTTCACAATCGATTACGTGACTTTCATTTAACATTGTCAAATATTTCTGTACAATAAACACTGGAAAGATGATTATTGAACCTCCGGTGTCAAGGGCATTTGGGTGGAAAGATTTTGGTTATCATGTGACCAGCAATGTAAATGGCGAGTACCTTTATTCAGCGCTGTGGTTTCGTCTCGTCTGACGATGGATTAAATACATAGTCACTATTATACTCCCAATTTCTGCGGGGAAAAAACCACAACAATTTTATATCGATGTCATGCAGTTACGGCTCGATGTAAGATTTTTAAATTTGCTAATCCCGCTAGTTATCGGATATCATATGCCGGCAATTCCAACTTTTCGATATGCAATGGGGTTTTACCCCCACCCCCAAACAAAATATTTCAAAATATTCAAAATGAAGTAGGAAGGGTCAGAGGAAACTCGGACCGGCATTAACCATAGCAAAGAATTAGGACATGAAATACAATCATGGTTCTGTTTCATGCATGCTGGCATCATATATAAAATATTCATGTTTAAACAATTTATAAATTTACGAAAACTATAAAAGTATTTGAAATTGTTTCTTAATGAGATTGTCAAGAAGAAAATACTTTGAGTTGGCTTCGCATCGACTATACGGTATAGTTAATGAATTTCTAATTTAAAAATCTTACTTTTTTTTCTTATGCTGTAAAATTTTTTTTATATTTCTTACTGAAAACAAAACAAAACCCACTTGACCAGTTCAACCTCCAAGTTTTTAATTTAAGATCCCTCTAATTTAGATGATCCATTGAAGTAAATCTTAAAAAAAATATTTACATTGAGATTTGTTTTGGGATATAGGAAAGGGTTACTTACGCCTTATATATTGTTCAAGATGTTAGACTACACACGGGTCGCGTTCGCATTAGATTCTGACCTCATTATTGATTCCTTTAATCGGCTATCCATGTGAATTCCTATATTGAGTGACAATCCCAAAGTCCTTCAGTATAACAGCTGGTTCAACAAAACTCGTGCTCTTGTTTTTTTATTATTTCAGAAATCCTCTTGACTGAAAAATACAAAATCTAGAGCTATAAAGATTTGGAAGACGGTAATTGGAAAACTATTCCAGGATTTGAAATATTACATCTTAATCAATATATCTCACAGAGCTTCACCAACAAAGCATTAGAAATCATCGTTAAGTAATTTCAGTTAACATACATTGATTTGGTCTGTACAAGTACAAAAGAATATTACAAAACGTCCCTTGAGCAAACATTATGAGACTGTAAAGTTTGACTATTTATTCAAAGATGATGTCTTGGGAACTTAGGAGTAAACAATTGTTTTTTATCACATCAAACTTCATTTCGACAGACAACAATGGGGCGCTTGTATCTTTCTCGAAACGCCACTCCAGTCATGGGCTTTTTTCTGCACAAAACTTGTACCAAAAGAAACGCTTTTTCTTCATTTAACTTCGTTCATCTGGTACTTTCAGCATATGAAAAGAGAAATAGCAGGGAATCATGAGACGTTATCGCTTGAGGCACTACTATCTGGCTGCTCAGGCAATCTGCAGATATAAATCTGTGTACACAAATAACGTGGGGGAATGTGGGTTGGTATATTAAACCCCACCCCACCCCCACCCCCGAAAAAAAATCAATCAAACAATGTCCTTCTTGCGGTTTGAA
Source organism: Unio pictorum (assembly GCA_030141615.1). Lineage (NCBI taxonomy): Eukaryota > Metazoa > Mollusca > Bivalvia > Unionida > Unionidae > Unio > Unio pictorum. The sequence goes on along the minus strand of JARLTB010000143.1, from coordinate 3,792,452 downwards.
CAGAATAAAAGCAAAACAAAGTACGCCCATTTCGCTGTATCTTTAGTTACATGTTGAGATCATCTCTCGATAAAGTGTTGACATCATCCATATTGTGACGTCATACTGTTTACATAATGCCCACTCTAATAACCAGAGAGAAATGTACGAGCGATGATCCGATTCCAGTTGTTAGTCAGCTGATCCGGACATGTCTTTCTTAATTACACGCTTTAATCTTGGTCGGCAAATTTAAAATCAAAAAAGTATTAGCTTTAAAAATACTTACGTGGTTTTGCTTACATTAATTTAATGATTTTGTTTCAGAAAAGCGAGTTGAAAAAAAAAATTAATAAATCAATAAGTGGCAGCGGGCAGTTGATGTAAGACAAGTAAAAACGTTATTTTAAAGCAAGAATATTTCTTTTTAATATTTTTTGAAGCAGGAAACTTCTTGTCATTGTTGCCCATGGAGATATATATATAAACGATTATGATTCAAATGCCTTTGGCCTCGGCAAGTCGTGATCCCCCACTACTTTATATTTATATAGTTAAAGCGTCCGCCTTTGATGCGGGAAGTTGCGAGTTCGAACCTTGACTGGGTCATACCAAAGTCATATCAAATGGTATTAGCAGATGCTCAGCATTAAAAAGCTCGTGTTAGGCCCTTAGTCAATCTGGTGTCAGGGTAATGTGACTAGGTGGGACTTGATGCTACATATCTGTGGCATGATTCCCTAATGCTTGACATCACTATATACTGCTTAAACTGCAGACATCGTAGCGATATGACTAAAATTGTTCAAGCTACGTTTGAAATCTAAACACAAACACGCACACACGTTAATAACATGCCTTAAAAGTCTATTGCAAACGTTATGTATATAAAATGAGTTAGCGCCCAATTTATACAGCAAATAGCACCGATTAAAAAAAAAGTTCGTAAGATAGTTAAAAAATAATTCAAGACCTTAACTCTCTTTAAGACGTACGATACTCGTAATATGGAAAAGTGGAGACCAGTCTAAAAATGGCTGAAGACAAAATAGAGTACAGATGAATTTTCTGGCCATAATGGGGTGATAATGAAATGTACACTTTAGTAACAAGAATCATTAAAGAGCTTATATTATTTCTAAGTGAAAAAAGAAGAAACACTACTTTATTGATGGAACTTAAGCAGTTTTTAAGACTGGACTGTGTAGCACTCATCACTGAAAATACCACCTGATTCTTTAGGTGCAGAGTTGAAAACACGTGCCGATTCAAAGAAAAAGCTAAATGCAGCGGGATATATGGTTTTCCCTACAAATACGTTTGCCTCAAATATTGTACTATACTGAGAAATGTAATTTTCATCATAAGCTTTGCGAACTCTAAGGTTATTAAAATTTTAATATCGTCATTATTGCATATGTTGAATATTGGAGTTAAACTAGTACCCTGAGTCCTTTACTTTGGCAGCACTTTGGACATGCGTCAACAATTCGGTGATGAGAATTTACGCCAAAAGTGTGTCAGACTTTATCCTGGTGTTTTTAGTAGAAGAGATTTCTGCACACAAAAAGAATGATACACATTCTCGCACCTTTGAAATATTTTGTAATGTACTCTCTGGCATTAGTTCTAAGGCTCGTTTTTATTTGTACAATAATGAAGGATATATAATTACAAAGCGTCCAGAACACTTGTAAAGCTTTTTTGTTGTTTATATCCAAACAAGACGTTATTTTACTAGCTTTACAGCAAAAACGCGAATAATATAGCATTTATTGCTCATAAAGTCTGCAGAAAAACTTGCATTAATAATGGAACCAGACAATGTATAGGCAGTGCTGATGACAACAGTCTCATCATGTTTCAGTCTATACAGCAAAATGTAATGTAATGTCGTTCGCAAATGAATGCGTCTCTCTCTCTCTCTCTCTCTCTCTCTCTCTCTCTCTCTCTCTCTCTCTCTCTCTCTCTCTCTCTCTCTCTCTGAAATGAAAATTATCTTTGGGTAATTATTGTATGCATTGCTAACAAACCAAAATCAGATGGATGACTCCTAAGCCATATGGTTTGATAAAATTACAATAAAATATGCTTAAGACAAAAGCTGTTTACTTATTGACTAGGCCCATCTTGACCTTGACAACAACTAATCATTTAAAACCTGTTTATGTGGTTTCTACTAACCTTGAATCAAGGTCAGTATCTAGGTCAACATTATCTGTTTACCAAAGAAAAATTCGGTCAAACCGAATCTCTAATGAATAAATTTACAATACAATAGCATGTAATAAAAAAAAAAAAAGAATTTAAAACTATATATATATATATATATATATATATATATATATATATATATATATATATATATATATATATATATATATATATATATATATATATATATAGTTTCTGTAGGACTACTCGTCCGTTTTGGTGAGGTTATTATCTGCTGTTTCGATGGACATCGATTTGAGTTTACTTCTGTTATTTTCTCTATAGGTTGTATCTTGTGGATTCCAATTGCGTTCGCCATTCTTGTTTTTCCTGTTGGGTTATTCTTTGTGGTATTTGATTTTCTATATTATTTGTCAGACTTTTGGAAGTGCTACGTTTTTGGGGAGATTAGTTTTATCTCCATTTTTGTCTGTTGCTGTTTCCCATCTTTCCCTTGATCCTTCTGTTTTTGTTGTTGTTGATGTTGCTCCTAGTGTAGTCTCCCTCTTTGTCCATTGTTGTTTTGGGGACATTTGAAAGGGGTGTGACCTGTCTCGTTGCACCTGTAACATATCCTGTCATATATGCATCCTTTGTACCATGTTTTCGCGAGGAAGCCATACATAAAATAAGACATTTTGATTGTTCTAAGGTGTTCCTTTTCTATTTCTAATATTCCCATTCCGTTGTAAATTTTGGTTGTCTGTATTATCCCCAATCTTGATGTTTTTACTTTTATGGCACATTTGTCCTCCAAGTGCTTCACTACTGCTTTAAGTCATATCTCTAATGGAATATCTGATATAATCACTTCTCCTGTTCTCTTTTATTATCTTCCGTTGTATTGATGCTGGTGTTTTCACAAGTACGGTTCCTTTGGCTATTTCCCGTTCCCCAAATGGAAGTATGTATTCTTTTCCTTTAGGTCTAATCATATGTCATCCGTATCCCATTGGGCTTATGGAGCATAGTTTATATATATATATATATATATATATATATATATATATATATATATATATATATATATATATATATATATATATATATATATATATATATATATATATATATATATATATATATATATATATATATATCCTGGATCTTTAACTTTAAGAGCTATCCTCATCTCTGTTGTGCTTGGGAAAATCCTCCTTGGGTATTCTCGACATGTTCAGAAATTGCGCTCCTTCTTTATAGGTACATTGCAAATAAGCTCCGTCTTCGTGCGCGATACGTTTGACCTTGGAAAGAGTTTCAAGGTTCTTTATTTCTTTCGCATTTTCTATCCTACATCCTGCCATTTTCCTCTTCTTTCATATAATTCTATTTTGTATAGCTCTCATAGTTTACCTTTCTTTCATTATATCTGATTCTCTTGTCTGTTTTCGTGCGGGTCATTGCTATTATAAAGAATTGGTTATCTCTTTTTTGGCACCTTTGTTTGTTTAGACGGCATTATAACCTTTCTTGCCAAGCCAAAACTCGCAGCCTCGTTATCGATGATTTTAATCAGGGTTCATAGTTATATCTATGTCGTAAATAATTGGACACTGTTACGTTTGACTGTTCAACGTAAATAATTGAACACTGTTAAGTATGATTATTCAGGGTAAATAATTGGACACTGTTACGTATGATTATTCAGCGTAAATAATTGGACACTTACGTTTGACTTTTCAGCGTAAATAATTGAACACTGTTACGTATGATTATTCAGGGTAAATAATTGGACACTGTTACGTTTGACTATTCAGCGTAAATAATTGGACACTGTTACGTTTGACTATTCAGCGTAAATAATTGGACAGTTACGTATGATTATTCAGGGTAAATAATTGGACACTGTTACGTTTGACTATTCAGCGTAAATAATTGGACACTGCTACGTTTGACTATTCAGCGTAAATAATTGGACACTTACGTATGATTATTTAGCGTCAATATCGGGACACTGTTACGTATGATTTTATTCAGTGTACGGGATACAACGTAACTGTGTTCAAACTTAGTTGTATTATATTATTATAAAACATGAAATTGGTTAAGTGAATATTTTGAACATAGCTTTGTTATTTTCAGCAATTAGTATGCAAAAGTTATCATTTTGGCAGACATCTCGTTGATTTTATGCAAATCTCAAATTTGCGTGGGTACGTGATACATCCATTTCTAAGCAATGTATATATTGATGATTATCTAATTATTAAAACAAGTTTCAGATTTTTTCTTCGAATGCGGATTGTGCATTCTTGTTCATAATGTTGTATGTTCAATGAGGAATTCTGCATTCAATATTTTTGAAGGCAATGTACATATAAATATCGTACAGGATTCACGGTTGGTTGGGTTTAACGCCATTTTTCAGAATACGATAGGCTATACATGGCGGCCAGTATTATTGGTATAGGAAGAACCCGGAAAAACCCCCTGAAAGAACCACCGACCCACGAGAAGCTACTGGCAAACTTTCTCACATAACTACAGTTGCCGAATCTTAGACTCGAACCCACGCAGACAGAGGTGAGATGGCAGTGATCCGTAACGGAAAGCGCTTTAGACCACTCGGCCACTCAGGGGCCCACGACTCACTGTACTCACGGTACTAATTAGGTACGCTAAGTAAGTGTATGCCAAAAAAAAAAAAAAAGAAAAAACCAATATGATATTAAAATAAGTAAATAATTTCTGAATACTCATGATAACACGTATATGTATTAGTAAAGATGAAACCTGGATGACAGTGTCTATACAGAGAAATGATATGAACCACTGCATTTTTCTGGACCTACGTGTGCTTGAAGCATGTGATTTCGATTCCGCACCAGAGATTCAGGTGTTAATTTCAAGACTGTTAAAGGACTGAAATTCCATTAATTAGGCAATATCTCTATTTTGTTCACTTTCAAATAGGATAAGCTCTCAAAAGGTTATTTTTCCTATTAAAAAAACAACTTATATTATCAACCAATCCCGGCCAGCCAAACTTATATTTACCCAAGTTCTTGTTCAACCCTTTCCAGACTGGTTCCCAGTTTTCTACACAATTTATACAGCGTGTCCTACATAGATCTTGGATTCCTCGAAAAAAAGGGTTAATTTTCTTTAAAACAAATTCAATTTGAGAAATTTAGTATCGAACCTGAAGAATTTCTCCACTTTTTGAAATAATGATGTGCCGATTTAGGATATTCTTCTACAATTTAAAAATGTGTTGCTTTAACGATGTCTGTATGTGAAAAAAATGATAGTGCATTCAGAAATGTGTAGCTCTTTACTACGAGTTCTATGTTTGAATAAATTATAATATATTTATAAATTTGTGGGTTTTTTACTAGGTATTTTTATATCAATTATAATACATTTAAAAAGTGCGTTGCTTTTTGTGAGGTCTATATTATAATAAAAGTATAATGCATCTAAAATGTATCACCCCAAGGGCGCTAATCGCATGGTCTCTCTATACTGATTCGCCATTGATGAAGTCTAAAGATTAATTACTCGTAATATTGCACAAAGACCAGTTTAATTTTCAAAAACACCGTCTAAACAAACGTGCTCATATTTCAACGCGTGTGCAAAGTTAAACTATCCGTTAGGAATCTTGATTAAATCGCATAAACATATTAAAAAAGTTTCGCGCTTTCAGTTTGCTTTTTTAAGCCAAAGTATGGCTCGCTTGTTTAGGAATTACATACTCGAGATTTCAGGAACATATGATTCTCTTTCAATTCCCAAATTTACTGAAGAAATAGCTCATTCTCAATAGTATGCTTTGAATTGAAAATAACATTGTCCTCATCACCGTTTCTGTGGAATGCCTTGACACCGTCTGAATGATCTGTACCAAATAAAATTGTCCTTATTACATTATGTATGAAATGACCTTGACACCGTCTGAAAGATAGGTACCAAATGGCATTGTCTTCATTACATTATGTATTGAATGGCATTGACACCGTCTGAAAGTACCAAATAGTTTCCCACTCATTTACTAAAACCTTATTATCGTTGTCACTGTAGTTTTGACTTAAGCAGCTGTGTTGTGGGATTCGAGTTACACTTAAGTAATTATGTAGGGGCTTTTATGTACACTTAAACAATATTATAGGGGGCTTCCCGGTAAACTTAAACAATCTTATAGGGGCTTCCTTGTACACTTATGAAATCTTATAGGAGACTTCTGATTACTCTTAATTTTGTTGGTCCTTCCCTGTACACTTAAGCAATCTTGTATGGGCCTTCAGGGTACACTTAAGCAATCTTGTAGGGGACTTCCCGATACACTTAAGTAATCGTGTAGGGTACTTCCCGGTACACTTAAGCAATTGTGTACTACTGTAGGTCCTTCTCTGTACACTTAAGGAATCTTGTATGGGACTTCCAGGTACACTTATGCAGTCTTGTATGGGACTTCCCGGTACACTTAAGCAATCTTACAGGAGGCTTAACGACATACTGATATCATGGCTATGATGTACACTATCAATTTTAATGCACTGTTTTTGAAAAGTTAAAGATTTTGGAACAAAAAATACTTTACTTAAGGAAAGAAAGGCATAGAGACCCAAATTTCAACCTAAATTGAAAATCTACTTCAATTCAAATAAGTTTTCAATTAATGGCAGTGTCAAATTCACTAATGTGAATTGATTTAAAATAAAACGCTCAATAAACGTTGATCTCAGAAAAGGAATCAAGATTTGTTTGTTGTGTATCGAGTTAGTACAGTGTGTATTGGCTCAGTGTGTCGTGTGTTGAATCAGTGCATTGTGTATTGGGTCACTGCATCTTTTTTGGGTCAGTGCCTTGCCATTTCTAAATACAATATTAATTGTATTAAACTATATGAAACACAATTTTCAATAATTTCATAAAGAAATTTTTGTCTCATATGTTTTTCTTCGTTGCCGTAATGTATCCTGATTTACTTTTACATCCCTCGTCACTTTCACGTCTTGATTTTCCTTTCTGCACCTATTTATATATTCTTTTTTCCCTCGTCTCCTTTCTCGTTCTTTCCTTTTGATTTTCTTCTTTCTCTCCTCCCTCATTCTTAATTTTAATTTCATTTCTTGTACTTTGTTTATTCTATTAGCGGTCTATTACAATTCAAACATACCGAAACAATAAGGTATGGGTTTATTATGTTTTTTTCTCAAATCCACATTTTCACGGTTGTGTTTTATATTTCAGTTTTGAATATTTGTCTATCAATTACAAAGACCCATACAATGCCATTTCAAAATGTAATACAAAGTGTAATACAAAATGTAATACAGAATGTAATACAAAATGTAATATAAGTTGTAAATATGACATTGATTAATACTCACAACCATCGCTGTTTGACCAGGACCAACTTTTTTGTTTTTAATACAAACTTGAATAGGACTAACTTTAATTGCTTCTAGTCCAAACTTCATCAAGACTACAGCGTGTTCATTAATTTTACAAATGAGAGGCTTCAAAAACGTTTATTGATTTTCTAAGGTCGTTGCTAGCCGCAAAATTGACTGGGGTAATCCCCGGACTAGGTCACCTAATAAGACCACTGACACTAATTGCTTCTAATTGAAACGTCTTTATTTTCTGATTAGTTGTCTTGATATTTTTTAAAAAAAAATGTTTTTGAGTTTGTTTTCATGCTCCCAACTAATTCCATCAAGTGTTTCTACTCGATCGCCACATGTTCACTTTTTGTGCACTAACTTGTTTGCTTGACAACTTTATTGCCCTTGTAGTTGTTTGCGTGACAACTTTATTGCCCTTGTAGTTGTTAGTTAGTTAGTTAGTTTAATTAAAGTCGTTTTCGCCCATGTGGGCATAGTTGTTTGCTTGCATGCTAATATATTAACCACGTGGTAAAGATAGCGAGGTCACAAGGTGTGTGGAACTTTTTTGTAGTCCATTTAACGTATGCAAAGATCTTTTTCAACTGTTGACATGTAATCATATGTGTAATTATTGTATTAAACTGAGGGATAACTATATCAACATCATTGTCTCATGGTCAAGACAATGTTTAAGTACAAACATTGAATTCAAACATATTCTTCAATCTGAATGACGCTAGAATCACTTAGTTTAAAAGGATTTCATGTGTACTGAAAGAGTAGAATATACTGAAATCGTTACATTGCTCCTCATGTTATATTTACACATTAATATAATTTGATAATGTTTAGTATTGAGACCAGTCATGTTTAGTAATGAGTCTAGTAATGTTCAGTACTGATCTAGTAATGTATAGTATTGAGTCTAGTAATGTTTAGTACTGATCTAGTAATGTTTATTATTGATCTAGCAATGTTTAGTATTGATCTAGCAATGTTTAGTATTGATCTAGCAATGTTTAGTATTGACACCAGTCATGTTTAGTACTAAGTCTAGTAATGTTCAGTACTGATCTAGTAATGTTTAGTATTGAGTCCAGTAATGTTTAGTATTGAGTCCAGTAATGTTTAGTTTTGAGTCCAGTTAAAATTGTTTTGCTCAGGCACGAATTCAAAAATAATTATTTGAACATTTTGAAATCTGACCTCGTCGATTTTTATTTAGTATCTACCATTTTTCCTTCGCTTTCATTTTGTATTAGCATAACATAAAATATCAATACTCATCACCTAAATTTAACTTTATTAAAAAGCACATTCAATATTTATGTTTGAAAATGAAATCATTAATAACTTCGGTGACGAAAATAGCATAATGTATTATACTAAAACAACTGATCTGTTAAACAGTATGGTTGTACGAATAAAATGCATACAATTAGTGTAGATTATAGATACGCTATTGGCTGAACGATGTACCTAAGTTATAACTGTTTTATATTTTAAATATTTTTACTGTTTCCTACAGCGCGTATTTGTGCACCTAAAGCTTGAAATGACACGGATGATAGACGAAAACCTTTTCATTTCCTTGTTGAACTAAAGCTACGCACTTAGGTATAGAGCCCCGCATCTGAGTTGTGGGAAGAATTTTATTTTTAAGGAGTGTTAGGTGTTATTCAAGGTACTTTTTCTTTTACAACAATTCTAAAATAAACACTTTTGTAACGTTCATTATCGAAGACAGCCATATTTGTCTGAGAACAAGCATTTGGACTATTCCGGTCAATATTCTTATGCGACCCTAGCTTGGCGGCAATCGAATAGTCAATACACTGGACGAGTTGTGTATTGTCCATTGTTTGTTTTTTCAAAGGATATTGGGGTTTTCAGTAAGACCGGTCTTAGCATCGTAAAAAGCAGTTATACAAAGTCAATATCAAGAACTGTCAGTTAAAAATCCATTGAATAAAACCTCGGCTTATTGTTCACATAGTGTGCCTATCAAGGTAACTCTGTAAAATAAAACGCCCAGTTGGGAGAAAACCTTGAAACGTTTGAGACGTGATCATGAGGAGTAACGGGTGTAACCATCACACGTGTAATTTGATTTACATTTTGAAATTCGGCCACCATTTAAAATAGTCTAAAAGTTAGACCCTATTAGATATAAGAAGAGAGTTGAGTCAAACAAGATACTATTCTGGCGATGAACATTGAAAGATTCCAAAGTTTTAACTGTTGACTATATCAGCATCTGCGGATTCCCGGATCCTGGGTTATCCCATCGGCACGTGAGGTTACAAGTAATATGACTCAATGTTCCCACGCGCACGATAATTAACTAAACTGTAAAGAAGAAAATATAAGGGGAAAATAGACGGATATAAGAATAGATAACCGAGGTGTTTGTCACTTTTGTGGTGATAGATAAATAAATATAACAGCAATAGTAAAGTACTGTCATGTGAAAATGAAGTTGAGCCATTCTTTGTGGGAACTAGTTAAGATATTCAGTGAAAGAAATATCGAAAGAAAGTGCATTTAAGGTAAGCTTTGATTTATTTATTTTCTTTCTACTTTCATTCCTTCCTTCCTTTCTTCCTTTCTTTCTTTCTTTCTTTCTTTCTTTCTTTCTTTCTTTCTTTCTTTCTTTCTTTCTTTCTTTCGTTTGTCTTGTTTCCAGACCCACCGAGATACTTATTCACTCTATAATGAATCAGCATTGAGTAACCTATTTGTAGTTGAAATGCCATAAAATACCAAACTGAACACTCCCCAACCTTTCTTGTTTTCATCTTTCTTTCCTTTCATTGAGAAATCAAGTTCTCTCACAATGCAATAAATGCGTATGTAAAATACTACTCATTTTGTCTTATTATAATAATAATAATAATAATAATAATAATAATAATAATAATAATAATAATAATAATAATAATAATAATAACGACAGCAAAATAATAATAATAACGACAGTATAATAATAATAATAATAATAATAATAATAATACTAATAATACTACTACTACTACTAATAATAATAATAATAAATGAGGATGAAAAGAGTTTAACATTAAAATGATGTAAACGTTATGGAAAATAACACTATACACTTATTCAGTAGATCCAAGTAAATAAATAGTATATAATTACGAAACGAGAGAGAGAGAGAGAGAGAGAGAGAGAGAGAGAGAGAGAGAGAGAGAGAGAGAGAGAGAGAGAGAGAGTTCTGTATTAATAGAGCGAGCGTCAGTCGTTTTATTTTCATATGCGTTACACGGGTTTATCCTGGCATCGAATCTTCTATATACTGAACATTATAATTAAACTTGCTAGCAAATCCAAAGGCATTATTTTCCATTTTTTTTCCCTCCAAGAAATTATTTCTATCAATCATGCTTTGCTCTGCAGGGCGTGAATCACATATAGTAGGAAGAATAACTCTATGACAAACATAAAAGCAATTGGGTCTTTGGGTCGCTTTTTTCTTCATTAAGACCTAGTTTATATCTTCATTTTTTTCTTTTTTCTTCATTAAGACCTAGTTTATATCGACATTATCTTTGATCCCAGAACATTAGCATAATGTAAATCTCACGTGACCATGGCCTAAAGATATACATGTTTTGTTACAATGTCTGGTAAGGAAAAGCAACCCTTAAGTAGTTACATACATCTCTATATAAGTCCATTTCATTATAAGCAATCATACATTTTTAAATTGGACAATTTCATTATCAATATACATATGTTTCTGTAGTAGTCCATTTAAATTTTAGCATTCATACATTTCATTATTAGTATTTTTCATCTTGTCAGTCACTAAGCGGCATGGATTCCCCATCATTTGAAATCGATCATTCGTTTGACTGACTTTGATGTTTCTGGTGTATCTTGGTTTGTTATGATTCAGTATTTTGGATATGGTTAACCTCATTTATACAAGGCCGGTAATACAATTGCATTATAAGTCTTCATGTTATAAGTCCCAATAACGGATTATTACGTTGAGATATATTCATATTTGATAATAGTAGGACTGTATATTGATACATACATGGATGTATCATGTATTAGATGTACGTATCCTTAATAATTATTATTATCATCAACAACAACTACATCATCACGATGATGATGATGATGATGATGATGATGATGATGATGATGATGATAAGGTGATGATGATGATGATGATGATGATGATGATGATGATGATTAAATACAAAATATAAAATTGGACCTTTCACAATGAAAATAAATAAATGAATATATTATTATATTTTTAAAATTAATACATTCTTCAAATGCGACATTCACCACATCTAAGCTAGCCAAGGTTCATGTATCTTAAGCTATCTACCCTATCGACTGATATTTCAGTGCTTCATGTCTGTGAATTTCCATCGAATGAAAATCAGGGTATTCAGATATGAATACTGTTATTTCATGATCGAGATAAGGTGAGCACAAAATAGAAATGGCGTAATAAACAAGCAAACACTACCAGTCCATTATGTAGTCAAACTTTCGATTTTGCACTTCACGAGTATCCGTTTGAGGTCAGTAACTTGCACCATTTATGGCCAATGTACAGGACTCACGGTACTAATTCAGTAACCATACAAATATATATATATATATATATATATATATATATATATATATATATATATATATATATATATATATATATATATATATATATATATATATATAGACCAAACGTTTACCACGCTAACACATTCTCTACCTTAAAGAAGATGTCTGGATCTTGGTGATATGTTTAAAAGCTATAACCGGATTATGCGATAGTTGTGCAATGATTTACTGACGTATGTTGCTAGTATGTTCGTACACTGGGCTATATCGGCAATAGCAGCAAATTTAGCAACTAGTTGCCATCCCAAAATAAGATGTGTGTGTGTGTGTGTGTGTGTGTGTGTGTGAGAGAGAGAGAGAGAGAGAGAGAGAGAGAGAGAGAGAAAGAGAGAGAGAGAGAGAGAGAGAGAGAATCATTACCATGTACAAAGTGAAACAACTGTTCAGTGCAATATAAGATGAGAGAGAGAGAGACATACAGACATATATATATATATATATATATATATATATATATATATATATATATATATATATATATATATATCGTATGTGGATAAACAACTATATTTTATTGCCAGGTCGGTACGGCATTATGTTTACGTGCAATTGGGTACATACAAGTCTAACTTTTCTCATGACATTTTAATGATAATTGAAAATGGATAACATTCATTGATGTGTTTCAATATGGTGTAGGTAAACTTGAGGGTTCCATTTCTGTATACCCACTATACTATGATCAATATATACTTAGATAGGCTTAACAATCTTGAAGAGGTAGATTTTAATGTCTAGAGCAAACTGTGTTGAAGGCTATGATTTGTTCACACCATTTGTACGAAATTATCTCAAGTTTGATTAAGGAATACAAGTTTTGAAGTATCTATTTTGAATCACTCACTAATTACATCTTCTGCTACCGGGCCATCCTTGACATCCGTGGGTCAATAATTATATTCTTTCGATGTAAGAACTAGACCTGTGAAAGTATATACATGTACATGAAAAAATTAAAATACAATAGTTCCACAATGTTGTAAGCCATCGATCGTTTTGTTGCCATTTACACAGTAAAAGAAAACGATTGGGTCCTGACTGTAACAAAACCATGTATATATGGTGCTCCTTGTCATTATAACACAAGTAACTATACCTACATTTTCGAATAATATTGATATGAGGCTAATTATCGTTTTAACTGCATTCGTATCTCATATAATTCAAATTCGTTTTACAAAGAAATTGGCTCTATAATACCAACGGTAATTCAAATAATTTCTATAAATCGCATTAACATAGAATACAGGTTTTCATTTTTTATATTGGAAAAGAATACTGCAAAAATACATCTTATCAATGTAATGAATAAAGAAAGACGTAATTTAGAAAGATGTCTAGTTCGATGATAAAGGCGTCCACAGGTAATCTGGTACAAATACTTGCACTCGCCATTAAAGGGAAATAATAATTATCGCTATGACATTAAAGGGGAAAAAATAATTATCGCTATGGCATTCTATGTTTTAAATAGACAATGTCTGATATGTATTTGCATCGTGAGTGTCAAAGTTACCATCCAATTTAACTGATCACCATGTAGGTGGATAATTGACCTGTTGACAGCGACATTACACCATCAAAGACGACAGGTAAACATATTATTAAGGTATGACGGTGCAACATTTGTGACTGGCTTTTCATAGGTGAATGTAACTTACTGTAATAATTAAAACATGCACAATACATTTTTCAGTTAGCTTTCTACTATGCAGAAAACAGTCTTTGATAAAAACAGAATGGCAGACTCTTGAACACGATTGTTTCGGTTGGACGAATAGTAATTTTAATTGCATGGGTATATCTCCTTACATGCTGTGGTACACTTTAGTTTAGTAATATATATATATATATATATATATATATATATATATATATATATATATATATATATATATATATATTCAAGTGCGCTTTTTATAGGACGCTGTGAAGCAGTCTATGAAACTAGGCTGAACTGAATTGAAGTGTTATCTTTACACGGAAGCAAAAGCAGTTTTAAAATAATTCATAGGAGACAGTTTTAAATCAGAAAACCTGAAACCTTTGTTTTAATAATCTGATGAGGCTAAACACATAATATTCTCAAGCGTTAATGTCGGTACACTATCAAACTAAAATGAAACATCCGACTATTCTGTTCCATATTGTTATATTGTTCCTAATTTTATCTTTTGCTTTTGGAAACAGGAATATATATATATATATATATATATATATAGAGAGAGAGAGAGAGAGAGAGAGAGAGAGAGAGAGAGAGAGAGAGAGAGAGAGAGAGAGAGAGAGAGAGAGAGAACCATAACATTAATGGTTTAGTCTGCCCTTACAACGTTCTTCACGTTTCCAGCATATGACATTATACAGGAATGATATAAGTAACATATCTATATCTGCCAGTTTATAATCACATAGACAAGAGGGAAACAAAAGACGGTAATTGCACGGACTTGTGCCTTTGTATATTTTATTTCAAACTTACAGTATTGGCCTAACTACATTTAATCGGAAGCATGGCATAAGGTACGTATATTTATTTCTATGGTATTAGTACTAATTTCTTGGGAAAGGGGGAGGGATCTGAATGAAGATGTCCTGGCTCATACCCTGTTCTAAACAGATATTACCCACCTCCTCCATTACAGAAAACGGTTTGAAAATTGATAGACATGTCAAAGTCAGACAGAATTACAACATATGAAGACACGATACGACATTAAATGATACGATATTACACGATACGATATTAAATGATACGTGGAACACTGGTCTACAAGTTTTAAGAAGTAATCTACCTCAGAGACAAAATGTGCATTTGTTTAATTTATTTTGATGTGCTATTTTCAAATATGACAGTTTAAACAACTAATTAGCTACTGTTTCCAAGATATTTAAGTTTTTACATTTTACGTGTATGTACATTGCGTAGATAGTAGTATTAATAAGTAAAATTGTAAAGTCTTTTCATGTGTTTATGGCTGCTTTACATGATAATATTTCACCTGCCATGTTTATGTGACACTTTTAAAAACAGCAGAAAGTTTAAAATATATTATGAAAAAGGCGAAAAGCTATTGTGTGTGTGTGTGTGTGTGTGTGTGTGTGTGTGTGTGTGTTATATGGAAGAAATGGGAACCACTCTATAATTTGGTGAACAAAAAAGAGAGTATATTCGGGTTTGGTGGTTCATAACTGGTTAATAAAGAAAATTAAAAGTTTAGTAAAATATATCTTTTGAGAGTTTATCCTCTCTGTAATTTAATTAAAAACATATAGACCATATTCTATTGATGTAATTTTAGTATTTTTACAGGCTTGACTTAGGAGTACTCAAAAATGAAAGTAGCAACTGACTCATATGGTGCAGAATAAATAACACGTGTTTCATGCACATGTAGATAAACAAAATGACGCGGCACATATGATGTTCTCCACACAGGTGCTTGCACCAATGATAGTTGTAGATGGAGAAATATAGGTCTGATCATTATCACTCAGAAATTTTAAGTGATTACATTTTGAATATGATGATGTTTCCATATGTTTGAAATGGGAGTTGAAATAGTAGTGTAAGTCCTATATCTGACCTATACCATAATATGAGCCTGTTGTTTCATGGTTACCACGTGCATCCAGGTACCATTTTGATGGTTGTTGCTTATGACAATCATAGTAGATCAATATTTCATGGTTTGCATGGTTTTGGAGAAAACATCTTTACAAAAACACACATGGGAAGGGTTGTATACACTGGACAGGGGCAGTAAATAGCTCGGGCTATGGAAGAAAGAGAATAGACTCATTAGTTTACTTCTGATGAAGACTATGATCACCTTCATAGCACTTGACTGTTGCCTCTGTTGCATAAGATCAAATACTTATTAATTTTAGTGTACATGCATCATATTTTTAAATTATTAGTCAAGTGCAAAGTTGTTCTGCATATTTTCCCTCAGTGTTTTAGTTCTTCCTGTCATCAAATTAATTAATTTGCTCTGACTTTTATTGAAAATTATGATTTTGAGCCAGATTTTCAGCCTAAGGTCCATGCTAGCCCGACAACGTCTGGATCAGCTGTAATGTTGCGTACCTCTGGATTGTCTGTTTTCTTCAAATGAATACGCCCTTCCTCACAAATTGTGTATTCTTATCCAATATTTGTTTGTAAACTTATATTTGTAAAGCAGTGACTTCATCATCAGATGCATGCATTTTAACCAATGTGCATAGTTAGTTCTTTGTAGTTAAATTAATTACCAAAACTCAGGAGTAGTGTTTTCTACTAGATTGTTTGTGCACTGGGTGGCTGTCCTGCCTACCCCACAGTAGATTGCATTATTATATGTTGAGTCACACTGAATATCAATTATATTTGTCTTGTTGAGTTACACTGAATATCAATTATATCTGTCTTGTTGAGTCACACTGAATATCAATTATATCTGTCTTGTTGAGTCACACTGAATATCAATTATATCTGTCTTGTTGAGTCACACTGAATATCAATTATATCTGTCTTGTTGAGTCACACTGAATATCAATTATATCTGTCTTGTTGAGTCACACTGAATATCAATTATATCTGTCTTGTTGAGTCACACTGAATATCAATTATATCTGCCTTGTTGAGTCACACTGAATATCAATTATATCTGCCTTGCTGAGTCACACTGAATATCAGTTATATCTGCCTTGTTGTGTCACACTGAATATCAGTTATATCTGCCTTGTTGAGTCACACTGAATATCAATTATATCTGCCTTGTTGAGTCACACTGAATATCAATTATATCTGCCTTGTTGAGTCACACTGAATACCAATTATATCTGCCTTGTTGAGTCACACTGAATATCAATTATATCTGCCTTGTTGAGTCACACTGAATATCAATTATATCTGCCTTGTTGAGTCACACTGAATATCAATTATATCTGCCTTGTTGATTCACACTGAATATCAATTATATCTGCCTTGTTGAGTCACACTGAATATCAATTATATCTGCCTTGTTGAGTCACACTGAATATCAATTATATCTGCCTTGTTGAGTCACACTGAATATCAATTATATCTGCCTTGTTGAGTCACACTGAATATCAATTATATCTGTCTTATTTCCTATCATTGAATTAAACTCCTTGACATATTTACTATGTTCTGTCATGTCTCTCATGTTGGTAAATTCAATATTTTTGCAAACAGTATTGGAAATTTCTGCATCTCTTTTGTTGAGGGAGCAGGGACATTCACACTTAAAATAATAGTTCTCAATCCTTTGAATTGTATGAAAGTCATATCTGCATCGCATTATTTACACAGGCAGTTTTTCTTCCACATCATCTTGTTATTTCTTCACACATCTGAAACATTCTTGATGTATATCTGCATTTGAACATAGTGCTCTCTCTCTCGCCACACAAGACCTCTTTTATCTTCTTGTTTCATTTCCCATGATAGAAAATCTTGACAGTCAGGATGATGGAACTGGTGCTTTCAGGACACAGTATTCCACATCCCAGCATGTTTTCCTGTGTGCACTAAGCGATATGTGTTTTTGTTCACCAGATATGTTGATGTGAATAGATGAAAACAAGGTTCATGTCAGAAATGTGGTTTCAGATTTAAAACAAAATCTGTTATAAAAGAAACATTGTTTGACTTACTATCAAGGGATAGTATGTATCCTATAGCTGTAAATTAGAGCTTGCTACATGGTATGCCAAATGAAGGTATATTGCCTCCACTGTGACTGGAATTGAGTGAGATTGCAAGGTTTGCTTTGTTTCTTTTTTTCAATAATAATAAATTGTAAGCTTTTCACAGTCATATTGCATTTTATTAAGTTTTATATTGAAAAGAAAAGAATTTAACACTGATTGTAGTGGAAATAGCCACAGTAATGAGTTTGAGGCTTTTTCTTAACTTTTTATGAGTTATGGGTAATGTAGGAAAAAATGAATGTAATCGACAAGTCTAATATGTAATTAAATTATAATACTTAAAATTTACCAAGTAGCTTATGCGGTGATAAGTTATATCAATGTTTGAATATTGCATAGAAACATGGACATACCTTGACATCGCAAAGTTGTACACATATTTCTCCACCTCTAGCTTACTTCTTAGCTTGGGCCGCAGCAATTTGTCAAC
The DNA here is from genome assembly GCA_030141615.1 of Unio pictorum. NCBI lineage: Eukaryota > Metazoa > Mollusca > Bivalvia > Unionida > Unionidae > Unio > Unio pictorum. Next base: position 3,774,107 of record JARLTB010000143.1, on the reverse strand, counting down.
AGGCTTTCCATCTCCAACATCAATGCCAGCATTCTAGGAACGTTGGATAGCTTTTTCAAATTCGTGTCAAGTTATCTTAACGTAAAATACATCAAATGGCTATGTCTTTTGCATTGATGCACATTTTGTCCCCTTGTTGTTGGGAAAATTACCAGGCTTGAAGAAATTACTCTGTTCATTCTTTGGTTCCTCACCATTCCAATAGTTTATTACTAAAAAGTAGCACTTAGTTTTATATTCTGCTGCATACAAAATCTTATGGAACTTTTCATTGGCTTTTGTACCTTTTTGTTAAGATGTATTGGGTGATGAATCAGATGTGTTGATAGTTTAACTAATTTGAAATGCCAGCATCTCTTGCTTCTTCATGGGAATGTATGTTTGTCTTAGTCACAGAAGGGCAATGACCTCTTATCATTTTAGTCTATCATGTGGTAGACTTATTTGTTTGGTTTGATTGATATGAGTAGAAATCTTATTTCTTTGAGAGTCAGCAAGAAAAGAAATGTGATGTATTTTTTAAATTTAAAGCATTTAAATCATTTATTGTAGCCAGTGAGAGATGAAAAAACAAGGCATCATGCATTTTGATATCCTGTAATGTCATACTTGCTAATGTTACCATGTATGTGTTTCATTTGTATAGCATGCATGCCGTATAAAAATAACATGAATATACAAATGCAGAAAAAAATTATTTAATAACAAGGATAAACTACTAAAAAGTACATTATAATACAGCCACGTGTAATGCTGATGCAATTTAGCTATATACAGTTGTATCACATACAATGTCATTACACTATAATCCTTGCACAATCATGGCTAATTCTTTCTTACAATTATGCTCTAATATCATTGAGTAAAATACATCTTTTTCTATTAAAAAAAAAAATTAAATCTGGTTATAGGACACACGGTACTCATTATATGGAAGAACTGTGAACCAGTCTAGACATGGTGGAAGAAATAATAATAGTAGAGTATATACGAGGTCCATAACTGGTTAATAATGAAAAGTAAAATTGTAGTAAAACTATCTTTTAAGAGCTTATCAAGTCTGTAATTTAAAAAAAAAATATATAGACAATATTCTTTTGATGCAAGTTTAGTATTTGTATAGGCCTGACGCAGGTGTATTCAATAATTAAAGTAGCACTTGATTCGTTTGGTGCATAAGCAGAAGCATGCGCCAAGAATAGTTGTGCATGGAGAAATATAGGCCTAGTCATTAGTACCCAGACATTTTAAGTTATTGAATTTTGAATATGATTGTGTTTCCTTATGATTACTATGGGAGTTGAATTAGTACAGTGGGTCCTTCACGATCCATATGATGTTACCTTATTTGTAGTTTCTTCAGCTATGCAAACACATACTCCGCACTGCCGGTTATGCGTCAGATTGTAGACACAGTACTCGTGTCTCCATGGTTTAGTAGATGTTAATAAGTTAGAATGTTATTTATATATAACTTGATTTCCTACCAAAATATACTAAGAAATCTATCAGTACATCCTGATAAATTTTGAGTTTAGGTAACGAATGACTTGTTGGTATAGACTCCCCTATGAACTGTTTTCTCTTGTATCTTCGTAACTCGGTACTTATCTTCATTATTTAGCATTTAGTTAACACCGTTCAATGTGCTGTCTGTTTTCAATAATTTCTAAACAAACTTTAGTGCAACAGCGAATCCACCATATACCATATGTACATGACTACAGCCATATATATATATATATATATATATATATATATATATATATATATATATATATATATGTGTGTGTGTGTGTGTGTGTGTGTGTGTGTGTGTGTGTGTGTGTGTGTGTGTGTGTCCTCTCGTAAAGTATCAACGCGGATAAAAGCGAATCAGATAAATCGTAATAACTACTTATTGGATCTATGTCTGTAACATTTTTGTTATATGTTTTCTCTAACCTACACAGTTTCCGGCAGACTAGTCTATTATTAAATGTTTGAAATATTGTTGCGTTCAATTCATTCTGGAAATAATGCTGGCAAAATATATGGGGTCAAAGGTCACAGGAAGATGCTTCAGAGTTTTTTTCTCAGTCTTGTACGTATCACTTAACAACATCTATGCTCAGGAGTTATTCTGTTTATTCCGGGCTACATATGTTGATAAACTTACTAAGTTTAGGCAACCTGACCGCATATCGAGGGTTAATGTTACACGACAGGCTAAGTACATGTTTGAGATACAGAAAAACTACATACATATGGAATCTGTCTCTAATAAATGTGTGTGTGTGTGTGTGTGTGTGTGTGTGTGTGTGTGTGTGTGTGATTTTGATTTTTTACGTAGCTTTAACAGTTTTCCAGTCATATCGCTATGATGTCTGCAGTTTGGCAGTATATAGTGATGTCTAGTACGGGGTATCATGCCGTAGACATGTGGCATCATGTCCCATCTAGTCACAATATCCTGACACAACGCCGGCCAGAGCTAAGGCCGACAAGAGGCTGGGCAACCGGGTAGCCCACTCTCCAAAAAAAACATTTTAATTTCATCAAAGAAAAATGTGTCTGAACATGAGCTAGGAGAGGTCCGGGTGTTTCTTACCCAAGGCCCGTGATCGCTCTCTACGTCCCTGACCAGAGCTAACGCTAACATCATAATGCTAAATGCAGAGCGAGGCAGCTGCTAGTATCATTTGTATAAGTCTTCGATATGAGTTGGCCGGGGTTTGAACCCGCGACCTCCCGCATACCTGGCGGTCCGTCTCTAATGAAGAGACATATTTAGTTGGCACTTGATTTATGAATCTTTCCTTTTTATATTTAAAAATAATTTTAATTAATGAACGAATAGATCTATGTATCTGAGTGTCTTTCTGTCTGCCTGTCACTTAACCATTCATGTATCCATCCATTTATCTATCAATCTATTTTAATCAGTTTGACGATTGAACCAACCTTATACCATCAATTAAATGTTCAGATTGTTATTAAGTCATCAATTGACGGTGAATGAGATAATAACAATGACGACTATTGGGGGGGGGGGGCGGAGATAACAAAGACAGCTTTACTAATGGAAGATGGGTTTCAGAGGGAGCTTGAACGGCCCTAAAATAAATTAATAAGACTTTAGTTACTTGTGTATTGTTCAAGGCGGAGCTGGGTGTACTTTACTTACTCGTGTAATGTTCTCGGGGCTCATATTGGAACTCGAAGACAATTTGGTCATAACTATATGTGCTTAGAGCTTCTAAAGATTAGGCGCTGTACAACGTCCTCATTATTATTATTATTATTATTATTATTATTATTATTATTATTATTATTACATGTCATTTCAAGGGTATCAAACTAAGGAACTCACTGTAGTTAATATTGAGAGAAATTTGCTAACTTTTTTTGTCTGTCATTTGCGGAACACTGATGTTATAAGTGGTAAAAGCCGCTCGTCCTTACACATTACTCCAATTTCACCACTGCGTGGGTTCGAGTCTCGGTTCGGCTAACAGGAGTTTATAATAAGGTTTAACAATAGCTTCCTGGGGGTCGGTGGATCTTCTCGCGGTCTTCCTCCGCGAAATATATTGGCTGGCACTATTAGTATATAATGTGCTGAAAAATAGCATTACCCAAAAAAACAAAACCAGTCCTCCATCATTTGCGTAAAGGGCGGAGGAAATAAAATAAAAAACAACACTTTTTCCATTTGGAATGTTCTGTGTACAAGATAACGTATGCGATGGATGTTTTTGTACGTACAAGTTAAGTGGACTGCAGTAGCTTAAGTGGTAGAAAAACTCACTCGTAACAGAAGGGTCTTGGGTTCGATATCTGCGAAAAGCCAATACTGATCGTCTGCTTCGGGGTATTTCATTTCCTCCTGATGATAAAGCCATTATTGCGTTTCAATTGCCGTTAAAACTCAAAAAAAAGACAAAACAGACAGGTGCGCTATATCATAGCCACATTTGTTTCCAGATCCCTGTGTTTATTTTATTTCACCTGGAATTAATTACATTATTTCTAAACAATGTATGTGGTGGAGAAAAATCATTCCGTTATGTTTTTGAACGATCTACTCTCCCTTTTTTCTCTTCCTCATGTCACTCTTAAATGCTGTAAGGGGAGTATGCGAATAATGGTATCTTTTTAAAAACAAATAATGTGGTATTTCTTTTTAAAAAAAATAAAGTATTTATTTTGTTCTTTCTCTGTTATTGTTAATAGTCTTATAAAAGTCAAAGTGGATATACATGTAAACACAAAACAAATTCGTTACAACTTTAATAAAAATGTTGACTTTGGGACTTTTTAATATGTATACATGTTACACGTAATTTTCCACATATGAAGTACATACACTCTTATATATATTGGCGGCATGAGGCTGTGATTGTGACGGGTCATTTTATGCGGTCGACTAACGAAGATAGATTTGTCCTGAGCTTTATTTTTTTCTGTGTATAAATTTTTCTAGTATTTTTACTTTTACCTTAGCCTAAGGGGGCCAATGATGCACAAAACTTGTATTTAGGAGAGGGTGGGGGTGGTGGTGGTGGTGGTGGTGGTGGAGGAGGATGGAGATTGGCGCCTGACATAAAAGTGTTGTCTGTAGCCAAGTTTGGGTGCCACTGAAGAACATTGCCACCAAGCGCATGGAACAAAAATAACAATAATGCTAAGTTCTACGTGGTGTGATATCGTCGTAGCAGTAACAGACTGGTATGTAGATCGGCATGCTTTGCAGCAACAGACTGGTACGCGATCGTTCTCACTCTAGCCCAATATAAACATATGTGGTAATGGTTACATTTTGGAAAAAAAGAGCAGGTTGGGGTCGGTAATTCGATACAAATTGTTGCTGTTGTTATTGTTGTTGTTGCTGTTGCTCTGAACGGATTTAAACGAAAGCGTCATTTGTATCCCTAAATTTAACTTTGATTATAGTTACGTATCTTTGTTTTTTCTCTCTATTTTATTTCTTTCTTTCTCAATTCTTGTTCTCAACAAATTTATTGTCGGCAGGAAAAAATTCGGTAGGATAACCAGACTCATTGTAATATTACCAGTATACGAGTACAAATCATGATGTTTTCGTGTAGCCTTTTCAGTTATTACGCAATTATACGAGTATGAATCATGATATATTCATGTAAGCTTTTCACAGTCATATTGCTAGTATATAAATATGAATAAGGATATATTTGTGTAAGCTTTTCACAGTCATATTGCAAGTATACGAGTATGAATCATAATATATTCATGTAAGCTTTTCACGGTCATATTGGAAGTATGCGAGTATGAATCATGATATATTAATGTAACTTGTTCATTGTAATATTAACAGTACACGCGTAGAAAGCTTATCCTGATAATGAAATCTATTTGCCACTAAATGCATATAAATCATGACGTAATCAGTTAATTTTGTTATTAGAAATACTACAAGTTAACGTGTACAAGTCATGTTGTATTCATGTATTCCTATACTATAACATAAACAGTAAACATGTATAAATCATGGCGTATCAGCTAACGTGTTCTCACTAATACTACCAGTTAACATGTACAAGTGATGCTATATTTAATAATAATAATAATAATAATAATAATAATAATAATAATAATAATAATAATAATAATAATAATAATAATAATGAGGACTTTGATTAGCGCCTAATCTTCATAAGCTCTAAGTGCTTTACAACATCTAGGAAACACTATTAGGTCTTAAAATTTGTTCTTCCAGTTGAAAAATTTGAGTTTTAAGAGCACTCTTGTTTGTTTGATTAGGATTTTTAACGTAGTTTTTTTTTGTGCAATCTTTCAGTCATATCGCTACGATGTCTGCAGTGAGATAGTTTATAGTGATTGTCTAGCACTGCGGCATCATGCCGCAGACATGTAGCATGATGTCCCACCCAGTCACATTATGTTGACACCTTGCTGGCCCTCATAACGCTAACCTCTTAATGTTGAGTGTCAAGCGAGGCAGCCCCTAGTACCATTTTTGTAATTCTTTGGTATGAATCGGCCAGAGATCGAACCCACAACCTTCCGTATCCGCGGCGGACGATCTAACCACTAGGATACGGGATCGGTTAAGAGCACTCTTGAAAGTGATCACTGTGTCTTTGTGTCTAATTTCAATGGTCAATTCAATACACGTTGCTGGGTCCTGTCATGCAAAAGAACGTTGTCCATATGACTTCGTTTTCATAGTGTAAATAATGAGTATACGATTGTCAGAAGAGGAGCGTAAGTATCTTGCTGGTGTGTACACATGTGTAAAGCCAGATAGGTATGTTGGACTGGAGTCCGTCAGTGAAACGTAGAACAGAGAACACATTTTGTCTTTGATTCTGGATTGAATAGATAGCCAGTGTAGGGTACGGAGCAGCGCTGATTGTGATACTCTAAAGATGATCAGAGCAGCTGTGCTTTTAACTTTTGGAGTAGATATTGAGGCGAACCAGACAGAACTGAGTTACTGTAGTTTTGAAAGTACTAATGAACAAACATACACGAGTGTTGTAGTGGCATCAACTGAAAGATATTTGCAAATGGAACTGACAAGTCTCAGCTCAAGATATGCAGCCTTGTATATGTCCATGACATGTTGGTGCAATGTCGAAGTACAGTCTAGAGTAACACCTAGATTTAGTACTGACTGTGTGAATTTAATGTTTGTGTTGCTGATATTTATTGTTTGAGGTAAAGGATGTGAATGAGAAAGTCTTTGTGTTGTGATCAGAATGGCCTCAGTTTTATCATCATTCATCTGCAACTTGTTACATGTCATCCATAATTTCACATCAGATATGCACATCTCTTCTCCTTAGATGTAGCATCAACTTCAGTTGAGTGGCTAGGCTTGTATGTTTGGGTGTCATCAGCGAACAATTGGCGAGATACTGGATGATGATATATGCCATTTGAGAGTGGCTGAGTGTATAGAATGAAGGGAACAGGTCCAAGAATAGACTCCATAGATCAACTGGGCTGGAGTGTATTCCATTTGCAGATACAATATGTGTCCTGTTGACTAAGTAGGACTTGAACCATATTAAAGCTGTTTTATGTTTTATGAATGCCAATTACATGCTGGAGACGGTGAAGTAATATATCATGGTTTATTGTTTCAAATGCTGCAGACAAACCAAGGAGGGTGAGGACTGTAATTTTTGGACGCATTCGCGTAAAAAATATTATCAATTAATTATTTTTTTAAGTAATTATTGAAGCTATTATGAATTGTTTTCTTGCTACATTTTATTATTTATTTATTTTATTTGCATTATGGTTTTTTTAGTTTCAATAGCCATTGTTAAGTATAACATTAACACGTATTTAACATACACTGCATATCGGTATGATATTGTGAGGAATGTTTAGAAATGGATTGTCTAGAATCAGTGGCAGCTCGTCCACCTATTTATTCATCTAATGCGTTTAATCATGTGCAAAAAAACTTTTGCTTTTTAATAAGGGACTTATAGTGAGAAAACAGGTGTATGAACAAAAAATTGATTCCTGTCACAATAAATAGGTAAAATTATTTACACTTGGGAATAACATATTTGCACGATTCTTAGATGCATATCGATACGTGCATGTACTGTGCATTGTTGGTATTGGTTACGCATGCAGCAAACCTGTCTACACCTTGTTTTGACGATTCCATGACGATTCTATGACGATTCCATGACGATTCCATGCTTTGTTAACATTAATATGTATTTTTCAACAGACCATGCATGTATGCTTGCAGATATTGAATCTTAGTTATAAACAAGTCTCTCCCGAATAAAAAAAAATAATGGTAACAGTTGCACAAAAACGTCAGCTCTGAATTGAAAAACAAAACACCTTTGGACTGAAGTATAAGGGGTCAATGCCATTACTGCGGCATAAAAAGTACATATATTCCGTGCCTTTGTGCTCAAGTGTAATGGTTTGTCCGTGTCAAATGGCATTACTTCAGTAAAAACAAAAACCATATACTCCGTGTCGTGTGATACAAGTATAAAGAATTGTCCTTTTCAAATAGCACTAATTATATTCTGTCAATAATGTTATTTTCAGACCCATTCCATAGCAACATGCTATTATCTAATAGCAGATATACTAAGATTTCCACACCAAAGACAGTGAGGTTTGTTTGAGGTTTGTTTGAGGTTTGTTTGGGTATTATTAATTACATAAAGTGGTGGCAAATGGCAATATTGTTAACTTGGAATGGTATGGTGCCATTACGTCAGGCCGAATATCCAAAGCAGATTTTTGTGGTCGTATCTTAATTGCGTAGTGATCGAAAGGGCAATTTCTTAGCGATGTACTTCTAAGAGGTACATGGGTAACTTCTTAGAGGTATATGGGTAACTTCTTAGAGGTACATGGACAACTTATTAGATGCGCATGGGTAACTTCTTAGAGGTACAAGGACAATTTATTAGAGGTACATGGGTAACTTCTTAGAGGTACAAGGACAATTTATTAGAGGTACATGGGTAACTTCTTAGAGTTACATGGGTAACTTCTTAGAGGTACAAGGACAACTTCTTAGAGGTACATGGGTAACTTCTTAGAGGTACATGGGTAACTTCTTAGAGGTACAAGGACAACTTCTTAGAGGTACATGGGTAACTTCATAGAGGTACATGGGTAACTTCTTAGAGGTACAAAGGACAACTTATTAGAGGTACATGTACAATCTCTTAGAGGTACAGGGGCAATTTTATTGAGATACAAAACAAATACTTATGTACAGCCATTCAGTCTCAGGCTTTTTTTTTTTGGTTTAGTTTTTAGTCCATGTTTACTTCAAGATAAGGTAAATAGCCTGCTATTTGGGAAAAGATAAACAACGATAAAATGTCAACAGTTTTATTATTTTTTTTTCTCTTCTCTTTAAAGGAAAGGGTATTTTGCTTTGTCTATACCCTAACAGGCTGGATCTTATTTTTCACAAGATATGATTTATAGTTCCAAAGCCATTGTTGAATATGACATTAACATATAGTTAGCATACGCTATTTTCAATATTCTATTGTTCGGAACTTACGTTTTCAAATGGACTTACAGTAATTATATATGTGGATAAGAAACGTTATCACTTGTGTATTGTTTACGTATTTTCAAGATCGACATAGCTTAAAGGGCATTGTTCGTCATACCGTAAAGCTTGTAAAAGCTGACAACAATAGTGTGATAATAAATCTCTCACAATTTTCGGCAATCTTACTGACGACCCACTCTCAACAATATCGAGATCGGATAAACGGAATACATGATCTGTGCGTAACTATTGGTCTCCCGATTTATCACGTAGATATCGCCGAATATTCGTAAAATGTCAGCCCTTATATGTAACTGTTTGTATGCCTGATGTATCAATCATATATCGTCGATTATTCGTAATATTTCACCCCTTGTGTATTAGAGGCAGTCACAGCTTGGCTGAATATCTAATTACACCGCACTCGCCCGTATCTCTACGCAATGTTTGGAATGGATATCTAAGGAACTGTGATGGAACAGTGGGTATCGCGCCAAACTCGAGACCCATAAGACGCGGGCTCGAAACCTAATATCGGATCAGACTAGGTCGGCTACCGTGGTATGTCATAGGTCAAGGCACTGTACTCCAATTGCGTCAGAACTATGTAGTCTTTTTGTGCTGCTGTGCCGTAAAACACCAAACTGAACCAAACCAATCCATATAGCTCAGATTAATCATGGGGGAGGATACATGTTTATATTTTATGTCTCGTTAACCTATTAACAGTCTGCTTTTTTAAATTAGGGCTATAACGATTAACCGGATAATTGCTGACAGACTATTATCGGTAACCAGTAACCAATCTAGCTAAACGGCTACACACACGCACACACACACACACACACACACACACACACACACCTCCCATACACTTGTAACACCAAATAGGATTTCTTTTTCTATCAACAGGTCTAAAATGTAAGTTTGTGTAGATTTTAGAATTCGTAAACTTCGATTACGCTATACTTCTTACTGGATCATAATCCGTACAAGAGGTGTTTTATGACTGCGATTAAACGGTTAACGGAACTTGTAATCAGTTAAAATATTACGGGTAACCGGTTAAGGTATTGCGGTAACCGTATATGGGTAACATAGCTTCGTTATTAATCTTGTAATAACCGGTAGGCTTTTTCTACATCCGATAAACTTTGCCCGACACTTGTTTTCTTAGTCGTATCCCTCACCTTTCTGTCAGTCATTTAAATTTCTTATACCCAATTAGTATTCCCTACAAGAATTTACCATCAAACTTACGATTTTCATCCCATTTAAATTTTGTGCCTTTTCCCAGAGAGAGAGAGAGAGAGAGAGAGAGAGAGAGAGAGAGAGAGAGAGAGAGGGGGGGGGGGGGGTTGGAAAGAGAGAGAGAGAGAGAGTGTGTGTGCGTGTGTGTGTGTGATATATATATATATATATATATAGAGAGAGAGAGAGAGAGAGAGAGAGAGAGAGAGAGAGAGAGAGAGAGAGATCTTAATGCTTTATTTCCTCTGATAATACGAAGAAACCCGTTGTAGTAAATATTTAATTGTTAGAGGAATATAGGATGGCATGTCAATATGAAACTCAGTTGCATTTGTTTGTTTTTCTTCGTCTGATAGAAGTTATTTAGTCATTGAAGGACAAAGTTGTCTAAGTCTATTTACATTTAAAGTTCCATAATTTCACTTGCAGGGCACTTAGTAGCGCTTGATGGTTATAATTAATACTGAATGATACATTACTGTCATCATAGGTTTTTATCAACATTTTTAGGAGCGAATGCTACACATTGATAGGTCAATATTTATATCAGTCTTACGTTTCCATGGCAGTCACTATGCGTTCCATTTCGCACATCTGTATCATTTACTTTCAATCCATTTGCCTTATTCATGCACATGTTACTTTCTATACGTAAGTGTCAGGTTGTCATTAATTTGGTGTTGCATTGGCGTGGTAACAACCACAACCACAACAACAATAATAATAATAATAATAATAATAATAATAATAATAATAATAATAATAATAATTGTGTTTCTTGTCCCAAAACGTGCAGTATTTACAGCCAGCATTACATGTATACTTTTTAAAAAAAAAAACGTCGTCGACAGCGTGTGAATCGTTCCGATCCACGGACTCCTCTCCAGTCTGTTTAGATCCCTAGCCCTCCATCCCACCAGCCCTGAGGTAAAGATATTTTGGATCCGCCATTGAATAATATACATTGTTTGCTTTGTTAAACCGTTGATGTTATTATTATTTCACTTTGTCACAATAAGAATCGATATACAGACATGCATCTTCGAAATATTCAAATCTATTCAGTCTACGGTACATGGCTATAGTTAAAGATAAAACTAGTGCTTTTTTCGTGAAACCTCTGTGCGACCTCCCGCATCCGGGGCGGCCTGAATATATAGGAAATCAAAATCTGATTTGCATTGGCGCCATACATGAAAATTTTGAAGGGACATACGAATGGACCCGGCAGAAGACTTATTTTCAGGTGGATGGTGATGGGGGAGGGGGGAAAACCTGTATTAGTCAGATATGAAGTTTTACGGATGTAGACCAAAACATGTTTAGAGGTGAAATCGCGGTGTTGGTAGGAAGGAGTCATGTGCCCTCTTCCCTTGTACCTATTTGCGAGCTCCCATGGGGCAAATTTTCTTCAAATTTAAAAAATATGGCCGATTAATTTTAAACATTGTCTCTCACTGATTTGAATCTAATTTGACTAGGATTTGGCTTTGCTTGCGGTATAATGGGGTCACTCTCTACATCAGAATTCTTGTGCACATTTTGGTACATTAACAACTAGATATTTAAGTTTTCAATGTACCCAAATCTAGCATTAGCTTATGGATACAAAATGTTACCTGAGTAAATGTTATCCATGCCAAATATCCGGAGTACGGATGGTTACAATGCGGAGGTCTGTAGTTTTGACTGTGCCACGATCAGTGGATATGGTTGTGACGTCACTAAGTCAAATCTGGTATATATTTTATACACTGATCTACCGATTCTCTGTTCATGTAAAGTTTGTTTTGAATTGTTGAAAGCAGGCATCACTCAGAACAACGATGCTAAGCATTATATTAAAGAATACAGATGAACTAAAAGATTGTGGATGTAACACGAGGAAACACTCTATAAGACTCAAATGTTTGCAATCTGCTATTCAAACCTACCGGTTTCCTCTAACTGCCGTTGACTGATTCATTACATCAATTAAAAATTTTATTAGGATACTGAAAGATTAGAACAAGTTGCGAATGTTTAAAATAAATTCCTATTGTATCTATATTAAATTAAAACGTGCTAAAATATATCATAGGTTGGAATTACTTTCAATAAAAGGACAACTTGTCAGTTAACCGTAATTGATTCAACAACGTCACGGTTTAGACTAGTATTGTTTCACACGTGAAGAGCTAAAACTATGAGAACATTAGCTTATAACATAGGTCACCTAAATATACAAGGTATATTGGGAAAAATAGACCAGATTAAGTTAATGTTGTTTTCTAAAGAAAATAATATACATATTTTAGGACTCACTGAAACTAAATTAAATGCTAACCACAATGATAATCTATTTCACTGTCAAGGCTACAATAAACCATTACGCAGGGACAGAGAGACAGCAGGGGGAGGTCTTGTTGTATACATTAGAGAAGATGTAAATGCAGAAAGGCGACTTGACTTGGAGTCACATGAAATTGAGAGTGTCTGGGTGGAAATTTCTCAAAATAATGCTAAATCATTCCTAATTGGTTTCATTTATAGGCCACCCTCCTCCAAAGCAATCTGGAATGATGATTTTTTGAAACAAATGGAAAATGTTCTTGCACAGGAGAAAGAAACATATATACTTGGTGATATAAATAAGGACCTTCTCAACACTCAAATAAGGGACAACTGGATGGAATTTATTGAATCATTAGGCCTAGTCCAGATGGTAAATGAGCCCACAAGGGTAACTGAAAAATCAAGCACTCTTATTGATCACATTTATACCAACCTACCAGACAATGTGGCTTGTGTTAATGTACCAAATGTTGGTCTTAGTGACCACTATCCTACTTTCTTGACAAGAAAGGTTAAATGCCAGAGAGATAAGAAAAACACACACAAAACGATCACTTACAGATCGTTCAAACATTTTAGTGAAGAACAGTTTCTTGATGACCTATATAAAGTTCCATGGAATATGATCCAAAATTTAGATGATATAGATGAAGCTCTGAGAGTGTGGACTAATTTATTTATGGATGTAGTCTCTAAGCATGCACCACTGAAAGTACATCGAGTAAAGAATGAAATCCAACCTAATTGGCTTACTACTGAAATACTAGATGCTATGAAAACACGAGACCAATTCAAGGCTAGGGGAAACCATGCAAAATATAAAGTATGGAGAAATAAAATAACAAGTATGATTAAAATAGCTAAAAAGTTGTATTATCAGTCATTGCTTGAAAACAAAAAGAGCAACACAATCTCCATTTGGAAAGTCTTCAATGAACTCGCTGGAAGAACACACAACAATCAGACAAGTAAAATTAACTCACTTCTGGTAAATGACACCATAGTCACTGATGAAACTGACATTGCAAATGTTTTCAATGATTTTTTCACCAGTATCTCCACAAAGTTAAAAGAACCAGTGATAGAAAACAACTTTAGTGAACTGAAAAAGTTCTGCAGCAGCAAAATCTCTAAGGAAGTATGTTTCTCTATACCACCCGTATCAAAAAAACTTTGTTAAAAAATGTCTCAGTGAACTTGATACCAAGAAAGCTACAGGACTTGATCAGATTGGTCCAAGACTCATTAAATGTTCTGCCTCTGCTATTTTAGATAGCATAACATTCATAATCAATTTAAGTATTGCAACCTCATCTGTCCCCAAAATATGGAAAACTGCAAAAGTAACTCCTATTTACAAATCTGGATCTAAGAATGATGCTGATAACTACCGACCAATCTCAATACTACCAACCTTGTCAAAATTGATTGAAAAACATGTCCATGACTCATTCATGTCATATTTAACCAAACACTTGCTGTTAGACCCTAATCAATCAGGCTTTAGACAGAAACATTCATGTGAGACTGCCTTGATCTCCCTAACTGATAAATGGCTTCAAGCACTTGACCAAGGTAAAATAATAGGATCTGTATTTGTAGATTTCAGGAAAGCGTTTGACATGGTGGATCATGAAATCCTTTTGAAGAAACTAAAAATCTACCAATGCGATGAAAAAACAGTTAGATGGTTTACTTCATACTTAAGTGAGAGAACACAACATGTTTATATAAATAACGTTCTGTCCGAACCTGAAACAGTTAGATATGGAGTGCCACAAGGATCAATTCTAGGTCCATTACTATTTATTTTATTTATTAACGACCTACCACTTTTACTAAGAGACTCGATATCATCTACAGATCTCTATGCAGATGACACAACATTATCAGACATCCAAAACACAAAGCATGAACTCGAAATCTCTTTACAGAATGCATTAAACAAGCTGGAAAACTGGTGCACATGCAATGGCATGGTAGTAAATACTGGTAAAACTAAAATATTACTTATCTCAACAAGGAAAAAAAGGAAAAATCTTGATAGTAATGAACTATGTCTAACATGGAAGGATAAAAATTTGCAAATGGTCTGTCACGACAGACTACTTGGTATTTTGGTAGATAATAATCTATCATGGACTGATCATATCAAACATATCAGTAAAAAGGTCAATTCAAGTTTATGGCTTCTCAGTAGGATAAGACATTTTCTCCCTGAAAGGCACAGAAAATTATTTTATAACAGTTACATACAACCGTATTTTGACTACTGTAATACAGTATGGGGTAATTCAAATGATAAAAACATATCAAAGTTGGAAAAAATTCAGAAAAGAGCATTAAGGCTAATATCAAACCAGAAAGAAAGCAAGGAAAATTTAGCTGGTAAGTTAAAAATATTACCTATTAAAGACCGAATATGTTTAAGAAAAGCCAAATTAATGTACAGGATATCCAATAATAGTGCTCCTGAATATTTACAATCCCTATTCCAGTATAGGCTACCTGGTAATACACCCAACCTGCGGTCAATATCTACAAAACAGTATAAAATTCCCAAACCAAATAAGGAATTATTTAAGAAAAGTTTCCAATACTCTGGAACTTTGCTCTGGAATAGTATTCCAGTGGAGATTAGAAATGCCCACTCTATTTCCATCTTCCAAACCCAATATATCCAGTGGCTTCTGAGATGCTGTTGAATTAAATAAATTCCTTGTATGAGGGCCTCAAGGTAGATTAGTTCTTAGCTAATTGTGTTACCCTCTTTAAATAAAGTCATTATTATTATTATTATTGCTCTAATATCACCAAAAACAAAACTTTCGTAAATGTCAACGTTTTAGAAATAAATTACACTTACTAAACCTCTTGGTTTGGGGGTTTGAAATTTCAACGATAGTCTGACTTGAACATTTTACAATCTGATCTCTGAACCTTATACCTGAGTTGCTTTTTTGGTAAACCCCATCCCTGGACACTTAGGTATCCGAATATTTGTAGACTGGGCAACAATATATCATACAATATTTGATCTTGAATTTCCGTCTAAATAGCCAGTTCAAAACCCAGATAAGTAGGAGTGAATTTACTTAAAACCAGTCGAGCTTAAAATGAGGGTCTACATTACTGAAGATTATTGTTAACTCTGTCCATGATACAAATGGTCAAACCAATTATGAGTAGGTGTTATTGACTTCCCAATTAATGTCAACACTCTCCGGTATAAAATCGGTTCAACTTATAAAGATCTGTTGATGATCTTAACGATCATTGTCAACAATGCCCAGTAGAGAACTAGCTCTCATTCGGCTCTGTCAACATGTTTAGTCGACTTTCACATTGTATTTTTATGATGTATTTAAACCTTACTCTTTGATGAAGTCGAACCCTACAATCATATGTAGATACAAACAGACGTTCTGCAATTTTGATTATTGTTATTGAAACAAATACCCACAAATTTCGCCTTGTCTGGAAAGTAGTTCAAACACAACTATTCAATATTAATTGAATTCCCCTTGATATAAAACTGGCTCAGCTATACGTGAAATGAATTTCAAGTATGAAAAATATAACACACACGCGCGCGCGCGCGTACGCGTGCATCCGTTGGCCTGAACTACACTAGAATTCATTACGATCTACAAAAATTCCAAATCACTGGTAGATGTATGTCCCGATAAAAATATTTCCGTTTGATACAGTAGTGAATAACTGACCCATATTGTTTTGCCTGGATCAATTTTTCTTTATTTGTCATTTTCGAATTAGCTATATCGCATAAACCATTGGACATTAAGATTATATCACATCTAGACCAGATAGGTCTTTGTGAAGGGTCACTCCGAACTTTATTCTTCATTTCTTCCATATCCGTGTTCAACTTTAAAGGAGCCAGTGTTTCAACTCAATGAAATGTACAATATATCTTAACGCGGATTTAAGACATCTGAACTTCCAATCCATGTCAAATATTATTCTTCAAAGGAAAAAGTTGTATAAAGTCATTCAGAGATTCTGACTGACGAAAGAACAGATTGACTTAGGCAATTCCTTTTATAAATGAACGTTTATGATTGACAATAATGATATTAAGACGTACACCTTGGAAGTAACGGTGAATTTAAAGTGACAACTATGATTGAATTAATTAGTCCGAAATTTTCAGAGAGAAAGAAGTTCGAATCCGTGGAAGCATAGGGAAAGAATAATGCTTTCCTTGCTAAAAAAAAATAAAGGGATCGGGTCTTGTGCGTAAGTCATGATTTAGTGCTGGAGGAACAAGTTATAAAGTTAACATTATTAAGGTCCACAATTTAAATTTCACGTAATGAACCATTTTTAAAAAATTTATTTGTTGTATACAAATTCGTTTGATATGACTAGGCTTCATATTAGGTATCATTTATTGAATTTCATAGAAATATGTTGGTGTTAGAGTTGTTGTGCAATTTATCTTATTCAATTTCATGGAAATATGTTGGTGTTGGAGTTGCTATGCAATTTATCTTGTAATTTTACAGTTATTAGTTCATTAACAGAATCGACTGCATACGATTGAAATGTTCATATCTGTAGGATTTCATAAGGGTATATGAAATAAATATGAAATGATTTCTGTTGTCTGTTAGGACGATACTGCTTATCGTGACTTAACGATAATTATCTGTTATATTTGCTTTTGTAATATTTAAATAATCTTGTAGATTAAGGATCTGTGTATTTTATACAATGTTAATCGAACGTGTAGTAGCATACGGTACATTTTCGATAGAGAGCTCACGTGCTAATTTAATACCTGTCGCTGTGAAGCAAGGGCAAGCTACTACCATAGAAGCCAGGTTTACAATTAGCTAGTGTGTTCTGAGTAACGTAAGTGGACGAATTTTATGTTTATCTAGAAAGTGGTACATATAGCGATTTCGGGATAATTTTGTCCTTTAAGTAACAGCTTTCTGAGAGAGAGAGAGAGAGACAGAGAGACAGAGAGACAGAGACAGAGACAGAGACTCGTCGACAGTCCAAAGATTAAAGTCCGGAAACAAAGAGACGGGATGAGTGAAATCTGAGAAAGATGAGGCAGACGCAATAGAACGACTGTAGGAAATAGGAAATTTTGGAACACAGTCGAGATGAAGTTGATTCAATTAGTCGTGGACATTGCGTTCTTTTCACCACTAGTTACGATGATGAACACAATCAAAATTAGACACTGCTATTAAATCCTGTTGATACATCTTAAGTTGACCTGAAATTACCACTATCAATGTCTTTGATGAAATTTTGTTATTTTTCTTGTCTAAGGGGGCTCAAATTTCATTATTTCTTCCCAATAATCTTGCCCGGTTCTCTGTTGATATTCTATCTTGTCGCTCACACCAGGTCATAACATCGAGGGAGGTCATTAACGTCAAATTCACTACTCCTAGTATTAGGAGGGAGACGTTACAATGTAGGTAAATTATATTTTCATAATCTTGCTTTGCTTGTTTGTTTGCAATTACATTGACATGGTGAGCTTATAAACTTATATCTGACATTTGAATAAAGCTTTTGCACCATTTTGTGAATTATGAAATTTAGCTTCCTGACATGAGCTGCAATGGTAGACTGAACTGTTTGAAATATCGAGTTTTTTGCGATCTAATTATACAAATTATAATACACGGACATGTACGCAGTCTGCAAAATGGTTTTACGTTTAGTAGCAAGCAAATAAACGAATCTCAACATACATTATGAGTTGTTCATAAAAGCTTGATTGTGATATCTGATTTGTTTGTTTGATTAGGATTTTTAACGCAGCTTTAAAAAAAAGATCAGTCACATTGCTACGATGTTTGCAGTGAGGCAGTTTATAGCGATGTATAGCACTGGGGCATAATGCCGCATACATGTAGCATGATGTCCCACCCAGTCACATTATCCTGACACCAGGCCGACCAGTTCTAACACTAACCTCTTAATGCTGAGCGTCAAGCGAGGCGGCTTTTAGAACCATTTTTGTAAGTTTTGATATGACTCGGTCGGGGATTGAATCCACGACCTACCGCTTCCGCGGTGGACGCTCTAACCACTAGGCCACGGATCTGATATTTGAAGTATCAGAAGTCTTAAATATCAATGGATACCAGAGACGACATTTGATGCCAGTGATAGAATATATCAGTGTTTTGCAAGAGCTTCAGGTGTCAGGTGGAAAGTTTCTTCGAGTTTTACCCAGCCTGTTCTAAAACGAATCTTGCAACACAATACATGTATAGCTAGAAAGACAGTTTATATCGTTTGCTCCAAAGACAATTATATATGTTTGGATGTAGCTTAATATTTTAATGTCTTCGTAACTTTATTCATGACCACCTAAAATGTATGCATACAATTCATTAGTATACTTATTTTATACTGAAGTATTTTTTGTGTGTTTAGTTGCGTCGGAAAAGAAATCTTAGATGTAATTAGCTACCATTGCGAAATATACTCGGACCTACTTGCATACATGTTGTAATAAAGCGCCAATAAGAGACAAAGCTACAATTAAAACAGTGTCGTCTTCTTTTGTGTACTCTTTAAACGCATCAAATTTATTTTGTATTCTTACAACTATATTCGAGCTTATTTTCCATGTTGGGTGACGTTCAACAATTTTGTATTTTGGATAGAGTTTGATTTAAAAAAAAAAAAAAAAAAAAAAAAAAAAAAAAAAAAAAAAACATTTCCAATGGTTTCCTCAGTGGTTATACTAGCTATTTCAAAAGGACATTGGTTATTGTTTTAAAAAAGCAACGTATAATTCCCTTATTTTCGTGTGTCATTAATATCTGTAACATATGTTATAGAGTGTACAGCGTTATAGTTACATTGTATAAAATAGAGCAGATGGCATTTTTAACATTTTATATAATTTGGCACTTTCAGACGCTAGTATTGTCTCATCTGGTGAAATTCGTTTTCACGATTTTAATAACTTCTAAAGATAGTGTACTTCAAAACTTATTAATGCTGATATTTCTTGTACATATGGTTATTCATTGAGGTAGGCTGTGTGATTAAATCATGCACTGTTCCCACAAAGATATTATCCATGGAAATTTCAGCCATAAAAGTTGCATAGAGATTAGCCAATATTCTCACAATCTGTCATCTTGCATCTTCAAACAACTTCACCTTTAAGTTATCACTCTCACAAAACGTTATTAAAGTATGTAGTGAGCTCCCTTGACGGAAATGTCAGGCCGATATTCCGATTCATTATATATCTTTTCTTCCTCAATAATCTCCCAAGAAAAGAAAAAATAGTAGACCATACTCTCTTGTGGGCTGGCGACCTACATGCCTATACAGAACGATGCAAAATGATGCAGTCGACTTGCAATTTGAAACGTTTGTGATGGACCAAACAACTGTTAACGTTGTATTTTGATCAAAGCAAAAGCCTTATTTGATTTCGGCGTAGTAGAAGGACCAATTTCAAATGGCGTACGTTTAGCTCAGTATCATACAAACTGAAACTAGACAAGCACTTCAACTTGTGGTTTGCCTAAAACATTTTGAAGCACAGAGTCCGTAGCGATATGAAAATTGATGCAAGTAATGTTAATAAAAATTGTATCTAAGTTTATTGACAGGTTCCTGGAGTTTTAAGATAAGAATGGACAAATTTAGTCGCTTTATACGGTGAACAGGGGTGACAACCAATGAGAGGGACAAGGAAATTGCGTATTTTAATGTTTTCACATTGCTTAAAATTCATGCTTATAATTGTAATCGACCATTTAAGGGTAAAACTTTACTGAATTACTTAAATTATTAGAACAATAAGGTTTGTTTAAAAGCAAGATTTCTTTTGAAGAACAATATTTTAATATAATAAGAGTGCCTCTAAATAAAAGTGTGTTGTCCAGATTCGAAATTTTGTATCATAATTTAAGAGTGTCTCGAATTAGAAATGTGTTTTCTAGATTCGAAACTGAGTCTTATAATTAAGAATAAAATAAGCCGATATCAAGGATCAGTCAGAGAAAAACGCTAAAATAATAGCGGGATATCAGCAAATGATAAATGGATTTACGTTCTAAAGGAATTGAAAATTTAAATATTTAGCTAGAGTCTACTGTTCGTGGCTGATGTTGTTTATGCTGCTGTTATAGAGTTTAACGCCATTTTTAAGCACATGATAGGCTATATATGGCGGCCAGTATTATTGGATGAGGTTGAACCCGGGAAAACCTTCGGAATGAACCACTGACCCACGAGACGCTATTGACAAGCTGTCACACATAACTGCATTAGCCGAATCATAGACTCGAACCCACCCTGACAGAGGTGAGATGGCAGTGATCCGTAACGGAAAGCGCTTTAGACCACTCGGCCACTCATGGCTGAATTAGAGCACATCGTTATTATGTCGGAAAATTCTTTACAACGTTTAAGTTCATTGTGAAACATTATATATTTTGTCGAAATGAAAGAATGTCTTGGAAACGCTTTATTTGTATTCATGATAGTTTCAGCTTTATCTTTTTAAATGTATGCTTTTCCTGACACGAAATCTAGGATTGCAATTTTAGCTATTCAAATATATTTTTGGTTTTGGTAAGTCCTGTAAATAAGTCATACGATGTTCTAACGTTTCAGTTATAAACTGTATTGTCCGAGTTAATGCTTATCCTGTTCATTTATAGCCAAATGTGTCTCTGTGTGTGTGTGTGTGTGTGTGTGAGAGAGAGAGAGAGAGAGAGAGAGAGAGAGAGAGAGAGAGAGAGAGAGAGAGAGAGAGAGAGAGAGAGAGAGAGAGAGAGATCGTGCCATGTTTCACAGACAGGACATGTCGGGGGGGGGGGGGTGGGGGTAGTAAAATTGCCTAATTACTCACTGTGCACTGTTTCCAAAATAGACAAAGACGAACACACCACAATTCTCCTTGAATCAATAGAAGGTATACATAAATGTAAGCCAAGGTTCGTCGCCAAA